>WAEK01000018.1:57500-592500 GCA_011634665.1 Mortierella sp. BCC40632
GGAAGAGGTGGATATTGCCCTCAATAACCTGTCGGTGGTTCAGGTGTTTGAGGACAAGGATACTCGGTTTGAGAACCCGACACCGTTGTTGGTCATGGCATTTGATTTTGAACGAGGACAGGGGGATATTGAGACGTATTTCATTGCGGATGGATCTGATATGCTCGAGTCCCTTGTCTGTTGATAGAGTCATCTTTTTCTCTCTCTTCTTTTTTCTTTTTCTTTTCATTAACTCATTCATTCATTTTTTTTTTCCATCTTTTCTATTCACACTCGTTCTCGTATTTCTTTCTTTCTTTTTTTTTTTTTTTTTACCTTGAATATCTGCTTCTTGTTTTGTCCCTCTCCCTCTTTTTTTTTTTTTTTTTTTTTTTTTTTTGGAGAAGCACGATTTTGTATGGAGAAGCACGATATATAATTGTCAAAGAGCCCCCATGCATACAAGGGTTGCCCCCTCCCCTCCCCACCCTCATTTTTTTTTTTTTATTATTATTTTATTTTCTTTTTTAATCTCTCTCTCTTTCTCTCTCTTTCTCTCTCTCCTTTATTTGTTGATTGCTGTCCAACTACGCTACAATATACCAAAATACAGATTGACATTGGATGATCTAGACTTGGATGATCTCTCATCTCATTCTTTAACACTATTCATGAAAATTGAAAAATTGAGTGTATACCGAAGGAGAGAGAGAGAGAGAGAGAGAGAGAGAGAGAGAAAGAGAGAAAGAAAGAAAGAAAGAAAAGAATGTGTTTAATACTTTACATAACCAATGGTAGATATTTTTTCTTCTTCTTCTTCCTTCTCTCAGCTTCTTCCTCATCCCTCATACATCCAGCTCCATCTCCTTGAGAATAGTCGAACATTGCAAAACCTGATGCTGCTCTCCTAACCGACTGGGCTTCTTGGCTCTCGGAAATCGAACCACATAATCCAATCCATCCCCTTCAGGATGCCATCCATGAGGCACAGTCGTAAATCCAAGGTTCATGATCGGATGAGACAACCCCCCAGTCCCCATCATCGACATCATCGACATCATCGATACCGCCCCTGCGGGCTTTGTACCCACCGTGTTAAAGGCGGGTGAATGCCCTGTACTGTTGTTCAAGTGACAGTGGCTACTGTGACCATGATAACAAGGTCCCGTTGTCCTACCCTTCCCCGTGTTCGTAACATTCTGACCATTGGTACCACCACTCACGCCTTGGGACGACTTTCTCCGGTTACTCAAAGACATGTCTGATTTGGACCCGAAACGTGACCGGAGGGAGAATCCTCGACCTGAGAGATGCCCTTTTTTGTCCGGTGGAGTCTGATGACAGGTACACAGAATTTCGTCCGCACCTGGAGAACCCGTGTGGCCAGCACCTGGGAGGTGGTTCAGTCCTGTGGCAGTGGAGAAACTCAAAGGTCCTTGTTGAAGAAGCACTGGTGAAGAGCTAGAATGGTGCAACTGGGGTTCAGACCCAGAAGGTCTCATCCCCCCTGAGCTAGTGCCTGACCCAGATGGTAACAAGGGTATAGAGGTCTGGGCAATGGAGATGCTAGGGGTGGTTGAAGACAATGTAGTCAAGTTCGTATTTGTTTCACCAGATTCTATCGGTATCATTGACGAAGCCTGTCCGGTGGCTGAAAGGTTCTCAGATCTCCCAAAGATAGGGTTCTCTGATGGTACTACTTGCTCAATTTGTTGTGATTGTGAATGAATAGCCTGGGTCCCTCCGCCTACCTCCTCCTGTTCCTCAGACATGGCATGCTCACGATCGTAGTCTTCCCGAACATATCTCCACCACCGCCTCATCCGCTTGAAGGGCTCCTCGAGTCTCATAGCATTCGTCAGACCGTGGAAAGAGGACTGTCGAAGATTCATGCCAGTATTTGATGAGGATGAGCCTGTATTTCTGGATCCAGGCCCTGTTGCGGACCCTGTCCAGTGCAGATTCGAGGTTCGTCGGCCGAGCCCAGCGGGATCCTCCGCTGTCTCCTCCATTCCAGTGACTGTGGTTGTAGGTTGAGTGGGGGCAGGGTGGATGGCCACGGTTCCATGTGTCATCCCGTCAACTTCTTGTAGAGCTCGGATCAGATGAGGTGCTGGGAGTAATGGGCGGGCCCGGATATCATTATAGATGTTCTTTTGGGAATAAAGAGAGATACAAAGGGAAAAAAAGAGAGAAACGGAGTAAAGATGAGTAAGTCGTATCAATGATAGCATCATAGATATCACCCTGCCACATGCTAACACTACAACATCAGATGTGATTTTTTTTTATTGTTATCTAGACTTCTTACCTTGAGAACTTTCTTGTCAAAGTACTCTTTCGGGTACCCTCCTCCCTCGGATTGAAGGAGTCTCACAAAGTAACTACAGGTGACCTTTGGTCGTGCTCTAGGATTCCTGAATTCTTGATCAATAAAGAGAAACGTCCAAAAGAGATGGTAGAGCATATCGGGAGCATTTTCGGGAGCAAAGACTTCCTTGGTTTCTGGGTTCGATAAATAATAGAGCTCAGAGAGATTGCAGACAAGTCGATCAAAGACCGTCATGGACATGAATGGAAAAGTGTCGGAGGCAAATCTCGCTCTAGAGATTGAAGGTTGCACAGGGTAGGACAAGGTTGAGAACGCGTCAATAAACGTCTCTATCCATCTCTCACTCTTTTTTTTTTTTTTTTTTTTTTTTTTTTTTTGTTGATCCGTGACCAGCTCATTGTTATTGTTTTTTTCTTTCTTTCTCGTCCATACACAAAACATTGTGCAATACCTCACCAGAGACGAAGCATTAGCATTACCTGATGGCATGAACAAGCCCGTGACCGTTAAAAGGCATGTCCTGAATGATCCGTCCCAATTCCAGTCGCGCAGGCCCATGCCAGTGAGCTGACACAAGACTACAATTCAAGACACTCTTGCGATCCATCAGATTCCGAAAGATCAGAGACAGGATCTCAACTGCAAGCGTTGATGCAATACTACTCTCCTTCTTCTTTTTGGTCCTTGAACTCGCGGTCATGGTCGATACTGATGCGGTCTCGGTGCCGCGAGAACTGAACCCCGTCTCTCGACTGCTGCCATGTCCACCGGCTCTCTCCGTCGCCTGGTATCTATGCTGACTCAATGCAACGGCGCTGTTTAGTAGGAACTTGGCCGACTTTTTGGCGGCAAGCAGCGGTCGTGAATGCAGCGGGCTGTCCTTGTCCTTTTCATTGTCCTTGCCCTTGTCCATCCCTAGCTCGGTAGCTGTAGTCTCCGTGTCGGCCTTTTCCTTGTTCATATCTGTAGTGCTCCTTGACTCCTGCCTTGTCGAAGGTGAGAAGAATGGCGAGGTCTGGGTCTCGGTCGAGAGTGTGGGAATGCAGGGTGATGAAAGCGAACCCCGTCGCGACCGGGTCAACGGCAAGGAGCGAAGAATGGACGGAAACTGGATCCGCTTCTGTGTTGGTGTCTGTACCGGCGTTGACGGTTGACCCGTGGTGACTCGACTGCACCCTGTTGTTGGCTTTGCTGTAAGGTGACCTTCGCAGGCATTGCTCCTTGGCTCCTGGAACGGTAGCGGCTGAGAACCGTGTAGCACCCTTGAGTTTATCGGTTTATCCGCCGTACAGGATGCTCTGTGTAGCATCGTCATGTCCACTTGATCTTTCTCAGTAGCCTGGGCCTGGGCCAATAATGGCACTGAGGGGCTCTGGCTATGGCGAGTTTCGGGTGGTGCTCGACCCAGGGGGATCGGTGCTTCCGAGAGAGCCAATTGAGAAGGCGGCTTGGATTGTTTCGTTATTGTGGATAGACATTGCGCATTCTGCGCTGTCCTCTCTGTGCTCTCTGTGTTGCGAAAATAGTTGTCCATGGAGCTGCCGCCAAGGCTATTGCTTCCCTGGGCCATGGTACAGCTGCTTGCACTCGCATCTGTAAGCTCTGGAGGTTGGACTTTTGCTGTGTTCTTAATAGTGCTGTCCTTTTGACTGTGATCCTCGCGGTAAGCGGAGCCCGTGCGACCGCTGTTGTCCGTTGTTAAAGTTGAATAAGGTTGAGTGTGCGCCAATGCCAACAAAGATGCGGGCGTATCGTCCTTGCTTTGTTGTGGTAGGACAGTTGTCCTGTCCATGGTCGCATGAACAGCAGGCGAGGACAGAGAAAGAGATGAAGACGAGGAGGCGGAGATGGACAAGACCGCAGGGTCGCCGCAGGAGGCCGTGGCGGGAAGTAACAGGGGAGGTGAGCAGGCAGCGGAGGATGCTGCAGAGGAAGGACACGAGAGCGCGGGCTCACAGTAGCCAGGATCGTCGCGGAGCGCCAGCGCGGCCGCCGAAGGCTCTGTGCGGACCATTGTCGCGCCAGGGTCTACTTTGTCGGGCAGGGGGGGATGAGCCAGATGGAGAGAAAGAAGAGAAGACGAAAGAATGAGAATGCGAATGAGGCAGAGAATAAGAGGTGAGAGAGAGAGCGAGCGAGCGAGTGAGTGAGTGAGTGAAAGCAAATGTGAGAGAGGATGAGCAGGACAAAGAAGAGGAGGAGAAGGAGAGAGAGTATGTTTGTGTGTGTGGGGTAAAGAAAGAGAGACTGAGAGAGAGAGAGAGAGAGAGAGAAAAAAAAAGAGAGACAGAGAGAACGAGCCAGAATGACAACGATGGCATGATGGCCCAGAGGCACCAAAAAAAAAGTCGATGATGTGACGGCCGCACGGAGGCTGGTGCAGCTGTGACATCGGAAGCCCGGACTCGAATACGATGCACACACACACGCACGCACGCACGCACACACACATACACACCAGATGGACGGGAGTGATCAACCCCATCCACCCCCATCCTCATCATCACCATCTCATATGTCTAGCCCACCACAGCCCTTGGCCTGATCAAGGCTAAAAAGGTCATACAGCATAACAGCAAGACCAAAGACCAGACCCTGTCTGTCTGTGACCACGCGCACATGGCACACCCTGCTCTCTTTCTTTCTTTTCTCTCTCTTACTATCTCTCTTTGTCTGTCGGGGATGGAGTGCAGGACACATACGCATTTACGCGAATCGCGTTGGATACATGCGCAAGTCAGACGGCCTGGTGTGGTTCCATCGCGCGACCGAGGCCTGGAGGGAAAAAAAAAAAAAAAGGCTCTAGTTGGACGCGTTGCCCAGCCTGCCTGACCATGTTCAACGCCTAAACCTTGTCACAACTCTGACACTGCCGCTCGGCTTTCCGTTTTTTTTTTTTTTTTTTTTTTTTTCCTTTCCTTTCGGTTGGTTGGTCAATCTTTGCATCTCACTGCCAGGGTCTATTATTATTCTCATCGTTCTATTTTTTTTTTTTTTTTTTTTTTGAAACAAACCATTTCACGTTCATCAACAGCGTTCATCTCCTCTTGTTCCTGGACTCATTCTGTCAGCTATGACTGCGCAGCTCTTCATCTTGTCGAGGTCATCTCCACTTCGGACTCTTCTAATGACAAAGTCATCCAGAGCAGTTCCTCTTCCTGTGCAGCCTTGCTCGCTGTTCAGGACTATCAGGACACCAGTCAACAACCGCCGTTACTCTGGTCCAGCATCCCACAACAACAGTACCAGTACCAGCACCAGCACCAGCACCAGCAGTGGAAATGCAACTACTACTGCTGCCGCCACCACCACCACATCAACAACAGCTACAGCTGCAGCAACAGCGTCAGCTCCGCCACGACAGAGCAAGTTTCGACAGTATGCAGAGCAGTTCAAGAACAAGCCCGCGAGCCACCTGATCTCGTTTGGGATCCTGCACGAGATTACAGCCGTCGTGCCACTTCCGATCATTTACGTGCTTCTCGTCGAGACCGGGATCCAGATCCCATTCCCAGAACAGGCCATAGAGGAGGGCAACCGGTTCGTAGCTCGGGTAGCCAAGTATTACGGGTGG
Organism: Mortierella sp. BCC40632; assembly: GCA_011634665.1. NCBI lineage: Eukaryota > Fungi > Mortierellomycota > Mortierellomycetes > Mortierellales > Mortierellaceae > Mortierella > Mortierella sp. BCC40632. Next base: position 63,386 of record WAEK01000018.1, read on the forward strand.
AACCTTGAGGGTGCGGAAGGTGCACGGGTTATGCTTAACATGGCCACAAGTTATGCGGTTGTCAAGGTATTTAGCATATGGCCTTTTTTTTTTTTTTTTTTTTTTTTTTTTTAATGATCTTTTCTCTCTCTCTTCTCTTCCCCTGATAGAAGCTGACTGATGGCCTACTCTGATTTCTTTATACTTTCATCCCTTCTCTGTGACTACTCCTATTAGGCCCTGATGCCGCTGCGACTCATGCTGTGTGCTTGGATGACGCCCTGGACGGCGACTAGGGTCATATCGCCAATAATGAATTCGTGGAAGCGGTTTAGGAAGTAACTCTCTTTTTGTATAGAACAGAAACAAGAAAAAATGAAAAATGAAAAAAAAAGAGTATGTGTCCAACTAAACAAAAAAGTGTTTCTCAAGGGGCATGGGAGGTGGGGGAACAGAGTCATCCCGATATCAACTGTGGACCCTAACGAGAGCCAGCTTAGACATTCTCCGACGCATTCATTCTTTGGGTGACGACAATGAGAAAAAGGGGAGAAGGAGGAGGAGGAGAGAAAACGGATGGCACAAGCAAAAAAAAAAAAATAGATACCTTTTGTCGGACTACTTGTACAATACAAATGACTGACTACCACCTAGGACGTGTGTGGATGGACTAGAGACGGACAAAGAGAGACAGAGTCTAGGCTGAAAGCCGAAAGAGGCCAGACAGGGAACATGGGATCTGTAGTAGTGTAGACCTTGGTCGACCAAAAATCGACCTGCGAGGCTCTAGGAGTACCCTGTGGCAACCACCATGCAAGTGGGTAAAGGAAAAAAAAAAAAAAAAAAAAAAGAGCGAACGAGGGAACTACAGCCAGCCAACCAACCAACCTTCCTTCCTACCCGAGAATAGAGTCTCTCTTGCCGTGCGACTTGTCCGTCTCCTATCCCGCGCCAGGTCCAATAACAAGCAGCCAAAGGAAGAAAGGAAAGGGGGGGAGAGAGAAAGGGGGGCAAAGATTCAGCTCATCTATCTACTCTCTTTTTCATCTCATCTCTCACACTCTTTTCTTTTCTCTCTTCATCTCTTTTTCTCTTTCTTTCTTTCTCTCTCTCTCTCTCTCTCTTCATCCTTTTCTCATCCCAGTCGCAGTTTCCACACCAGACCTAAGCAGGGACCAACCTCCAGGATTCTCTCTTTGTCGACCTTTGCTTCATCTCTAGCTCTCATTTTTCTCTTTCGCTCTCACTCTCCTCCTTCCATCCAGCCTTCTCTGTTGTCAAGGACAAGAACCTTTCAAGATGCTGTCCACCTCGGGAGACTCTTTCTCCAAGTTCAGGAACAACTACCTGGCTGTCTACTTGACCGTGATGAGTACGAAATCTCTCCATCTGTGCATTGCCCAAGCTTCCTGAAAAAAGATTCATCCTTCTTTTTTTTTTTTTTTTTTTTTTTTGCTCGCTCTGGAACCCCATCTCTCTTTCTCATCTCTTCCATCTGTCTTCTCTCTGAATGACTACTAGTGAGCGACTGGCTTCAAGGACCATACTTGTACAAGCTCTATGAGTCCTATCACTTTGAGATGTATGACATTGCTGTTCTCTTTATCATTGGTTTTGTCAGCAGTGCTGTCTTTGGTACCTTGGTTGCCAATACCGCCGATGTCTGGTAAGTCTATTCTGCGGCGCCTTGACACGCCCCTGCACGCTGGGAAGAGCGGAGCGGAGAGGGAGCTCTTTTTTGATTTTCTTTATTTTTTTATTTTTTATTTTTTTTATATATATATATATATTGTTTATATTTCCATTGTTTAATCGATCAATGCGATTAACTCCTTCCTATCCCATGGCTTTTCAACGGTTGGTTTGAACTGGTAGGGGTCGCAAGCGTATGGCCTTGTTGTTCTGCTTCACTTCTTCGACTGCCAGCTTGATCCGTCTCTCCAACAACTACCATTACCTTATTCTCAGCCATCTGTTGAGTGGATTGAGCACTGCACTCCTCTACTGTGTCTTTGAGGCCTGGTATATCTCTCAGCACCAGCGTAAAGGTAAAAAAAAAAAAAAAAAAAAAAGGCTCTTTCTTCTCAGAGATGCAAGTTTGGCGACACAACTGGCTAAAAAAAATCGTGTGTGTTCTATTCCTAATTGGGTTTTCCTTACTAGGCTTTGCTCCAGCGTTGATTGGTGCAACATTCAGCACGGCCATCTTCCTGAACGGTCTTGTTGCCATCCTTGCAGGCATTGTGGCCAACGTGGCGGTTGAATGGTCGGGCTCCCTTTCTGCACCTTTTGTCGTTTCTTCTGGCACCTTGGTCTTTGGAGGACTCTTGATCTCGAGCTCATGGGAAGAGAACTATGGCGAGAGCAAGACCAACGCTAGCGGATCGGTCCTCAAGAGCATGCTGGAGGGTCTCATTGTCCTCAAGAACGGTTCGTGTACCCTTTGTCTACTGCTTGCTATTTTTTTTTTCTCTCTCTCTTCCAAAATGAGGCGTTTGCATCATTACTCACTTTTTTTTTCATTTTATCTCCTTCTAGATACCAATATCTTGTCTCTTGGATTGGCACAGACTGTGTTCGAGTGCTGTATGTACACATTTGTCCTGCTCTACACTCCCGCCCTGGAGACCTCAATCAAGAACTCGACAGGATCGAGCACTTCCTTCCCACTCGGATACCTGTTCTCCGCCATGATGTTCAGCACAATGATCGGTTCGCTTGCCTTCAAGTTCCTCTCGAGCAATAACCTTGCAACTGACAAGCTCCTTTCCATGGCTTTGGTTGTCGCTGGAACTTCTTTCTGCCTCATCACCTTGAGCACCTTCAGCACCACCCATACCATCATTGCGTTCATGTTGTTCGAGTTCACCACTGGCATGTATTTCCCTTCGATCGGCACATTGCGTGCACAGACGATTCCCGAGCAGAACCGAACAGGTGTGATGGCGTTCTTGCGTGTTCCCATGAACTTTGCCGTGTGCGCCATCTTGTTGCGAGTCAACACCTTGCCCGTTTCCCAGATCTTCCAGATCTGCGCACTCCTCAGCTTTGGAGGTGGATTGACGATTCTCTGGAGAGCATTGGACCCTGCGCGCCAGTCTGGATATGGCGCTGTCAAGGCTGAGGAAAGCCATGAGTTGTAAAAAAAAAGAATACTTGGGATGAAGAGCAAACACGTCGGTGCATAGCTGAGAGAAAAAAAAAAAAGGCACACAACATACAATCCGGATATCTCTCTTTTTCTCTCTCTCTCTCTCTTTCTCTCTCTCTTTATTTATTTATGTTGTTTAAGTGTTGAATGCTCCATATTGTCATGTCCCCCGCTCAAGTCCGATGTAAATATAAAGTAAAGTACAAACCATAATGAAAAAAAGTAGTTCCCCCGGTCAAACCCCGTTGATCCTCAGGGACGCGGAGTCCTGGAACACTCACCCTGTTCTATTTCTTTACTCGGAAGAGGCACTTCATTTACCAAGGAACGCAAGGAACTACATCACGATGGCGAGGATGATGGAGAAGTGAACGTCATGACCACAGCCTACTAAGACCTGGTATCAGCAGAAGAGGAGGGAAAAAAAAAAGTGGAGAGAAAGAGAAAGAGAAAGAGAGAGAGAGAGTACAGCCAGAAGGGCGAAGCGCCGCGCAAAAAAGCAAAGCAAGGTAGGCGACAGAAAGAAGGATGCGGAGGTGGTCACGGTGAGAGAGACAGGGAAGCTGGCCTTGAGGTCCTCTCTGTTTCTCGCCTTCTCTCTCTCTCTCTCTCTCTCTCTCTCTCTCTCTCTCTCTCTCTCTCTCTCTCTCTCTCTCTCTCTCTCTCTCTCTCTCTCTCTCTCTCTCTCTCTCTCTCTCTCTCTTCTCTCTGTTGCTGCGATAAAAATACCCTTGAGTTTCCTCTGCCCCATCTCCTTTCTTGTTCTCTCCGTCTTTCCATTTCATTTCGTCGTCTTCCATCTCGACACTCTTTTCTCTTGTCTGCATTTCGACATTATCCTCTCACTCTCTTTCTCCTTCACCTCTTCGCCCTTTGACATCTCTTTTTTCTTTCCTTCTTTTTTTTTTTTTCTTTTTCTTTTTTTGTACACACGCTTTTTCTCCTTTTTTTTTTTTTTTTTTTTTTTTTTCCTATTTCCACGATTCACCTTCGCATTTACACTTCTCTCGTTGTTCATTCATTGCCTCAGAGTACCAATTACAGTCTCTCGCTCTCTCACCTACCCCTAATTTCCATTTCCTTTCTTTCTTCCCCTCACCTCTGACTTCCATGTCCGCAGCAGCAGTTGCCTCGGCAGCACAGGCAGCCTCCCGTCCTCCCGCCCCGCCAGCCGTGGTCCCCTGCAAGTACAAGACGGGCAGGGAACTCGGCAATGGCTCGTACGCAGTCGTCAAGGGTAAATGCAACAACTTTAAAAAAAGGGGGGGGGGGGTGGGGGGGATCGCCTGGTGGGTTGAGGAGGAGGAAGCTTCCTTAGCAAAAACGTGGTTGTCTCCCACAGGGCTCCAGAAGTCAAACCTGGACCAGCAAGGCGTTCAAGGAGCGTGTCGACTGAAACTAACAAACAATATCGCGGTGGTTGTCTCTTTCTTTTCTTTTCTCCTACTCCTCTCCCCCTGATCTTTTCGTTCCTTATAGAGGCATTCCACGTAGGTCACGCTACACAACAATTACTTGTCATTCATTCCACTTGTGCATTCTGCTTGTTTATCTACTGTTGATTATTTGAAGAGAAGAGCACTGACCCAGTATATATTCACAACCAACTGCAATGGTCGTATGATTTGCGTATATGTTTCTCTGTCTTCTGCGTGTGGGGTGGGGTGGGGTGGGTCGATCAATCTACTAGATCCAGACTGGAGAGCGGTTTGCAGTCAAGGTCATCAGCAAGCGATTGATGGCCGGGAAGGAGCACATGATCCGGAACGAGATTGCAGTCCTCCAACGGATCTCACGCGGTCATGCCAATATCCTGACTATGGTCGATTTTTTTGAAACACACAACAACCGTAAGAAGAACGAACTACTGAAAGATCATAGCCTATTTGTCGTTGACGTGTTCCCCCTTCCTCTCCTCACGTGGCAACTCGTCTAACAAACTCTCTCTCTCTCTCTTTTTTTTTTTTTTTTTTTTTTTTTTAACCAGTCTACTTGGTCATGGAGCTTGCTGAGGGTGGTGAACTATATGACCGACTTTGTCAAAAGGGCAACTATTTTGAACACGACGCCGCAAACCTTGTTCGGACGATTTGTAGTGCAGTCTCGTATCTTCATGACATGGGAATTGTCCACAGAGGTAACAAGAGACAGCTGCAAAAACTTGACATAGTTTTTAAAATGAGAGGAGGCTTTTTTTTTTTTTTTTTTGACCATGTCCTTATTTTTTTTTTTTTTTGTTCCACACTAATATCACCAGATCTCAAGGTAAAGGGAGCACAGTAACCACCATCATGTCGGATCATGTACCATATGTCAATCTGCACCCTTTTTTTTTTTCTTCCAGGAGAACCCTTGATCTTAACCTTTTTTCAGATCTTTTTTTTTTATTGTTTCATAATCTTAGCCTGAAAATTTGTTGTTCAAGACCAAGGAAGACGATAGCCGTCTCATGATTGCCGACTTTGGATTGTCCAAGATTGTCGAACAGGAGGCGTTCCACATCCTAACGACCACTTGTGGAACTCCTGGCTATATGGTAACCAACATTGCCACCAAAAAGGATTACTTTGTCGTGCCCCCCTTTTTTTTCTTTCTTTCTTTCTTTCTGTCTTTCTTTCTTCAGTCTACTCTTGAGTCATACATATCAAGCTCTGGTTGTTTACCTTTTTTGTTTTATTCATTTCTCTCTATTTCTTGTCAAATAGGCTCCAGAAGTGTTCAAAAAGTCAGGACATGGAAAACCAGTAGACATGTGGGCGATAGGAGTCATCACCTACTTTTTGTTGTGTGGTTACACTCCCTTTGACCACGAGAATGCAATCGATGAGTTGAATGCTGTCTTGAAGGCCGAGTATAGCTTTGAACCTGAGGATCATTGGATCGGGATCAGCGAGACTGGTAAAAAAAAAAAAAAAAAACGACATTCAAGGAGAACAAGAAGGAAGAGGGCGTGTGTGTATGGATTGTCGACTGGGGAGACGAGTGTGTTTGGGTTTGTTTTATGAAGAAAAAAAGAGTAAAGAGAGTGGAGGATTTGATGGGTGTCGTTTTTTTTTTTTTTTTTTGTTTTGCTTTGTTTTGTTTTCCCGTTTTTATTGCTTGCACTTGAGCCTGTCAGAATTATGAATGAAGAGAGCGCGGATCAAAATGCATAGGGTGCTGGTAAAGAGGAGGAAGGAGAGGAGGGAAAAGAAAGAAAAAGTGAAAAAGTGAGAGAGAGAGAGAGAGAGAGCAGCTCTATTTGAACAGCTTTCCGAACTAGACTAGACCGTCTCACAGTATCTTGGATTCTCTTTTTCTTTTTCCTTGTGTCCATGCATTGAAATATGCGCGTTTAATAGCCAAGTCATTTATCCGTGCCTTGTTAACAGTGGATCCAGGCAGTCGCATGACGGCTACGGAAGCACTACAACATCCTTGGCTCAATCCAAGGACATGGTCTGCTCAGCCCAATCATCAGGAACAAGACTATTGTCCCGAGTCCGAGATGGCTCAATATCCTATGCCACCTGCATCAGCACCTGCACCTGCACCACGCGATTTGGCAAATGTGGCAGGGCCGATGCCTGGTTCACTTGGAGCTGAGCCCTACGGCTCGGCAACCTCAACGATGAGCACAGCCGAGCAGCATGAGCGGTGGCAACAACAGCAGTTCCTGCAGAATCAACAACAGCAAGCACAGCAATATCAACAACAGCAACAACAACAACAACAACAACAACAGTCCGGATCTTATTCTCAAGAGATGGATGCTACGGGAGGAAAGGATTTGTTGCCATCTGTGAGAGCACGGATCAAGGCCCGTAACCGATTCCGAAATGCGGTCAATGCAGTCCGGGCAGCAAACAAGATTAGAGAGTTGGGGGCCATGGTACATGTTGAGGAGGTGTCCCATGTTTTACATCACGAGGACGTCGAGATGGAATAATGAGGTGTGTCTGTATGTTGTTGGTTGTATGTATATGTTTCTCCTTTCTTTCACTTTTCTCTCCCCCTTCTTCTCTCACTTTTCTCATTCTCACCTTCTCTCCCTCTCACTTTTTATTTTTTCACTCTTTATTTTTTTTTTCTGCATGTTTCTGCTAAGAGAGATTGGGTATGAGATGGGTGAGAAGAAAACGGTGACCAAGGAAAGAATAATAATAAAGAAAGACAAGGTGCAAATACAATTTCTTGTAGATAAAACAGGAGGGAACCATAGTACATACCATTGCACAACATGGCATGGCACAACATGGCATGGCACAACATGGCATGGTATAACATGGCATGGTATAACACAACATGGCATGCGAATGCCTGGTATGTGTGAATGCGTGTGTGCGTGCGTGCGGTTTAGGGCAAAGGAAAAAGAGAGAGCACCAAAAGAGCATGGGTGCCATGTGAGATGTATGCTCTACTGATGCATGAGTTGTGGACCATCCATGTCGTCCAATCCCTACGCCCACAAGCGTCTCCGTTTGGCTAGTTTTGACAGGCCATGAGCCAAGGAGAGAGCAATTGACTCACAAGGCCAAGAGTGAGGAGAGGGGAGAGAAGAGAGGAGGGAAGAGGAGGAGGAGGAGGAAATAGTGGATAGGTGAACCGTAGAAGGATGAAAGGCGTCCCAGAAAAAAAAAAAAAAAAAAAAAAAAAAAAAAAAAAAAGAAGGTTTAATACAACTCTTGCAGCAAGACGATGAAGGCACAGTCTGGAGGCACAAGCACGCCCGCGTGTGCTACGCGGGTTATGATATTTCGTGTGGAGAGCAGAAAAGGGACGGAACAAACGTAACAGGAAGGTGGGTGGACCGCTGACACTTGTAGTAAAAGACTACTAGCTCGTGTCAAAAGGTTTGAGGCAGGGGGTACACCCTTTGCTCTTCGATAACCAGGCCACTTTTCTCTACTCTTCTCTTCAGGCACTAATCAAAAAAGCTCTTTATGCTACTAGGGAAATCGATGGAAAGTACATGTTCAACCGGACTAAAAGTCCATGAAGGTGGTAATAGGAAAAAAAAAAAGGGGTGGAAAAGTAGTGGCCGTTGGCGCAATGATCCAATGAATATACCATTCACATTGGACGCCGACCGAGAAAGAAGAAAAGAAGAGAAAGGAAAAGAAGAGAAAAAAGCGCTCATCTGGAACCATGCATGGAGAATGGAAAGAGCCGAGGAGCAGAAGCCGTTTATCGTCCAGCGGATTCGAGCAACATGCAATCCATCCCCCAATTTCAAGATCCGCGAAGATCGTCTCGTTCTCAGGAACCGCTCTCGGCGCATTTTTACACACCTTTTTTTTCTTTTCTTTTCTGTTCTCGCTCTCCGTCCCTTCGATTTTTTTGTTCCGGCGTTGGACATAGGGTGGGGTCGAAGCGGGGTAGCCGGAAATGCGCATAACCTTTGAGGACAAGGTCCAAAACCACTGCACCCTCACAAGCAAAGGAGCAACGGGTGAAATTGGTGTGTATGTGGGGAGAGGAATGAGGAGGTTCCATCCGCAGTGGTACGGGAAGACGGTCTACTAGTATATAGCGATTGGTACCGCTGAGCAGAGCAAACGACTGTATGAAGATCGGGAAATGAAGGGTGCACACTCACTCACTCTCTCACACACACAACAACGGTAAAGACTGGGCAACGTAGTTAGAGCTGGGGTTAATTTCTTATTCAGGAGGAGCTAACCTTGCTTGCTCTCTCTCTCTCTCTCTCTCTCTCTCTCTCTCTCTCTCTCTCTCTCTCTCTCTTTGTTTTATTCTCTCAATCTCTCACTCTCCTCTCTTTCCTGCCCTGAGCTCTTTTCGCCCTGAGAGCTCAGAGACCATGACCAGCTCGAATGGGCAACACAAACCACAAGTATTTCAGAAGAGTAGGCAATGACGAACAGACAACCAGAGAAATGCTCGGGTTGAGCGAGATACCTGGCGGAGCACACCAAAGAACTGTTTGCGCCGGGTGCCAGGGAAAGAGATAATCCTTTACTCTGGTTCTGGACGTGCGGAAGGAAATGAAGGGCGAGGCCAGAGGCAGCGGTCGCTGGGAGCGCGGCAATTTTTAGCAAGGTTTTCCATCTCGTTCGAAGCCAGAGAGTTGCAGCGCAACGCAAGTCGGCCATTCACCTTTTCACCCGAGAGCCAACGACCACAAAAAGTGGATCCAGCGTGCTGGGCGGTGCGAACTGGAGTGGCCATGGACGCACAACACACACGCACGCACACGCACACGCTATCTCTCCCTCCTCCTCTCTCTCTCTCTCTCTCTCTCTCTCTCTCTCTCTCTCTCTCTCTCTTCTCTTCTCGTCTCTTCTCACACCCCGCGTACGTCCGCAAGGTAAAAAGGAGTGGGAGAAGGCGTGGGTGCGTACGCCGCGAAGGTGCCTTTGTGTCGTAAGCCCTGCGCGCGCTCTCTCTCTCTCGTTCATTCATTTCCATTCACGCACACACCCAGTCAAGCGCCACACACCCAGAAGGGAGGTGCCATCGCCCCATGGTGGACCCATCGCCAATCCCCATCTTGCAAATCAGGGGCCCTTTCTCTTCCCCCCTCTCTTTCTCTCTCTTTTCCGTCTCTCATCATGCATCTCCTCTTCCTCTTCCTCCCCATCTTCCTCTCTTTCATTTTCATTTCCTTTCTCCTCCCTCCTCATCATCATCTTCCTCCTCATTTCATCCTTCCATCCTCTTTCTCACCGCTCCGGCTTTCCCGCCGTGCTCATTGCGAGCTCCTCACCCACCTTCGCCGCCTCTCTCCTACTCCGCCTCCGCCGCCTCCTCTTCCTCCTTTCACACCCTCACGACCACCCTTGCCATCGGTCTCTTCATCTTTTCTTGCAACATTACTCATTCCATACTTTTATTTTCTTGCCAGGCCCGGAGTAGCCCAGGTGAGTACCCCTGCTTCTCTCGACATGAACAACTTTTCTTTCTTTCTTATCCCTCATACTATGTATCCGGCCCACAAGACAAGACCCTTGCCCACGACTGCCCCGGTGGACCACAGTCTTTCAGGCACTGAGTCAAACACAGAGCCGAATACCGAGTAGATTCTCGCTCTGTACCATTGCTCGACAGGGGAGGAGGAGAAAGCTTCGAGACCAATCATCCTGTAGTGCTGTCTCCTGTCTGTTGTCTGTTGACTGTTCGCGTTCGGGTCTGGCGCTGGACGTGGCTCCACTCTTTCGCTCTTCTGTCCGCCTGTACCCAGTGCTTTGTATTGTGGGCACTTTTTGTGCCAACAAACGGCAGACACAGAGACGACAGGCACCTTGTTGTTGTTGTTTTTCCCACTCCGACGGCCACCACTCTCTCGTCTCTCTCTCTCTCTTTCACTCCCGCTCTCTCCTCTCTCTCTCTCTCTCTCTCTCTCTCTTTTTCTCTCTCTCTTTCTCTCTCTCTTTCTCTCTCTCTCTCTCACCACACTCTTCAGTGGGCTGCTCGGTCGCGGTCTGGCCATCCTTCATCATCCTTCATCATCCTCATTCGCTTCATCTATTATTATTATTCTCTTTTCTTTTTTTCTTTTTTTTTCTTCCTCTCTCCTCTCTCTGCTCTCTCAAGAGCCTTCTCGTCCGACTTGCTCTTTCCTTGTGTACCTGCCCACCCACTCCCTTCTCCCACATCTCTCTTTCTCCCCTCCCTCCTCCTCCTCTCCTTCCTCTCCTCCCTCTTTTCCTTTCTCCTCTTCCTTACCTCGTATATCTTCTTCTCCAGCCCAATTCCTCTCTCTTTACCCTGTTCTGTGCAATTGAACAATCTCCTCCAGCGCGGATTAACGGAAAATAGTGGGTGGTACGGAAACAAGCAGGAGCACATCATCTACAGAGGAACGGGGAAGGGAAGGAGGAGGGGATTGCGCCTGCATAGGTAGAAAGTTTTGGCCTGGACAAGGGGGTGTGTGTGTGTGTGTGAATGTGTGTGTGTGTTTCTTTCTCTCACTCTCTTTCCCATCTTCTGGACCTTTTTTTTTTTTTTTTTTTTTTTTTTTTTTGGGCGTTGCCTGCCACGAGGTCACGTTCCTATCGAGCCATCCTCCTTTTCTGCCATCGTTTTCTTTCTTTCTTCTTTGATGTTTCTTATTCTTTTGGTCTCTGCTCCTGTCCTTATTTCCTCCTCTCGCGACGCGACTTTTTTTCTTTATTTTCTTTGCCAGGGGTAGGCAAAGGCAGGACAAGACAGGACAGGACAGGACATGACAGGACATGACATGATAGAACAGAACAGAGACAAGGACAGGGACAGAGACAGAGAAAAGAGTCGGAGGCGAACGAGTGATCATCAGCAACAGAAACACTCAACACACACACAGAGAGAGAGGGAGAAGGAGAGAGAGAGAGAGAGGGAGGGAGTGAGAGAGCGCAGGTCTGAGAGAGCGCGAACAGCAAGGACTGATGATATCTTCTCTCTCCCGTGCCTCAACCAGTACGCTCTGCACAGGGCACGGACATCCTTGTCTTGGACATTTGTATCTGACATACTCTTTTTTTTTTTTACTTTCTCTTTTCTCTCTCTCTCTCTCCTCTCTTTGCATTGTATCTTTTTGCCGACGGCTGTCCTCCTCACTTCACATACAAACATACATATACACACACACACGACTCTCTCCTCTCTCCACTCCAACTCCAATCCCACAAACAGGATTCTTCTCCATACGCCCGTCCTGTGAGCAGCGCAGAACCCCAAGGCCCATTCACCTCCGTTTAAACTGACAAAAAGGGACAAGGGTGAACATTGGATTAAGCGCCACCGACTCACTCCGCGGACACCTTTTCATCCACTACAACAGCAACCACCTCCACCACCTCCGCCTTCATTGTCATCATGGTTTCCGAGAGTGTCGAGGTCCAGGTCCTGGTCAAAGCCATGTATGACTTTGATTCAGAAGACGCCACCAACCTCACCTTCAAGAAGGACGATGTCATCCAGGTCTTGGCACAGCTCGAGTCGGGATGGTGGGCAGGCCACTGTGACGGCCGCCAGGGCTGGTTCCCTTCCAACTACGTCCAGGTCCTGACCGAAGACGACTATGACAGCCAGGATGATGTAGATGGACTGGACGGCGATGACCTCGATGTAAGTAAAGGTGGTGACCAGGAAGAAGGAAGCGGAGTGGGCACAGGGCACAGGGCACAGGGCACAGGGCACAGGGCGCGCGACCGGGGTACAGAAAAAGGAAAAGAAACGGGAACTGGGGAGAGGATGCAGGACAATCTGAGCATAGACAATATCAGGGCCTTACTCCAAAGTACAATGATGAGCCATTGTAGAGCCAAGGGCCCGCGTCAGGACCATGATTCAGAGCTTGGACTGGGACTAGGACCAAGACAGGAGGACTAGAACTAGGACCAGGGCCCAGATAATAGGGCTCATGTACCTACTGCATTACAGCCGACAGTAGGGGGACCAGTAGTGTTCGGAGAAAGAGCAGGATTAGCAACGTCGACCCGATCACTTTTTTTTTTTTTTTTATTTTTTTAACAAAGTCGGGCTCGCACCCGACCTCGAGTAAAAGAAGTACATTCAACTGCCAGAATTGGAGGAAAAGGACAGGAGTTGGGAAAGGAGATAGAGTTGGGAAACCATACTCTTTTTTTCTTTTCTCTTCTTTTCGTTTCTTTCTTTTCTTTGCAGCCGCGACAGACGATGACCAGAAATAGCGGCAAGGGGACAAGGAGAGGGGGTTGTGAGTTGGGGAGAAAAGTATCTGTTGTTGAGGGAAAGAGGACACAGAGTGCCGCCGCAAATGCTCTCATTCTCATGTTGCCAAGCATGCTGCATGCGATGTATAATACTGCATGTCTTTTGCTGCATGGTCGAGCACATGGTTATTTTTTGCCAGGATCTTACCCTCTCTCAATCTCTTTCTCTCTCTCGACTCTCCTCGTCCTTGCTCCCCACCCCTCTCCTGGGACTGTTCATCCCACATGTCACTCACTCACATATTGTTTTTCTCGTGCTATTCGTCTCTTTCCCCCTCGTGCATTGATCTTTTATCAGAGTGCAGATGATCTATGGCTGCCGCAGACAACACCAGATGGTCAGGTCTTTTATTACAACCAGAGAACACACGAGTCGAGCTGGACCATCCCTGAGCAAGAGGATCATGCCAGCATTACGGATCAAGATGGAACAGGCAAGTGTCTTGATAAACTTTTTTTTTTAATTTCTCTTGCCTTTCGCTCTAGTACCTTTTTCTTCTTTGACAAACCGCCGTTGGGATGCGCGAGTGGCTGTGCTCGGCAAGTGATATGGAAACAGGCATCGGCCCAGGATCTTTGACAGTCCGTTTCGCCCATCTACATTCATTTTTGAACGCTAAAGTGTTGAGCACTAGTTCATCTCTTGGCATTACAACAGTACATCGGAACGCCACTCCGTTTCTGTCTTTCTGTGTGTGATGCTGCAGCAAGCTCAACCTAAAACACAGGGCACTTTTTGATTCGATTTTCTCCTTGGACTGGAACAGGCAAAAATGACCTCCTCACTCTCAATCACCCAATTCTGCATTGCCTTTTGCCGCAGTGGTTCTTCCGGACATGACATCGCTAAAAGAAATTAAGAGGCTCCAACGATACTAACATTCGAATATTCCGGTGTACCCAACATTGCCTTTTTTGTTGAATCAAATAGCAAAATCTGGATGGTCCGTCCGCGAGTCTACTTCGAATGGAAATGGCTGGTACAATTCCGAAGTAGAAGATGACGAACAGGATTATGACGATGACAACCAGGACCATACACATGAGACAAGTGGAAGAATATCAAGGGCGTCGAGCACCAACGACCACAAGGTACTATAAAAGGAAGACCACTTTGTTCTTCCCATATCTGCTATGAGACAATGCCTGTGGTGTTTCGAGGATATCAAGTGCAACACATTGGAGATTCTGCCAGTTTTATAGCTCGCCGTGTTCCTATACGATTTTTGTTAACGAGTTCGTGCTGTCAATCCCCCTCTCCCCCCTTGGAATAGGCGAGTGAAACCGCTGGAACGAATGGATCGACATCCGACCCCACACAGTCGCTAACATCAGTCAGGAAACCTTCAGGACTGGTACCGGTGGCTCCTCAAGAATCGATCGAGGGTCTTCCACCACTGCCTCTCCTTCCCAACCCATTCGACCCAGAGCCAACCTGGCGATCACTTTCGGAGCACACCTCGGCCGCTGTTCAAAACCTGATCGAGTCCTCCGAGAAGGGCTATAAGCCATATTATCTTATCCAGTCCTCTATTGTCGTGGAAGCAATCCGTGTCATGCTCTATGCATCGGGCACGGTTGACAAGGACACAGCCATCATGCGCCAGCACCGTGATCTCAAGGTGTACCATCGTCAGATCATGGCCGCACTTTCCAAACTTGTCTTGTCAGCCAAAATGGCGTCTGGTGTTTGGCCACAAACTGGGGCTGTCACGAAACTACAAGCCGATGCAGGTGAGGTGGCCATTGCCGCCCAAAACTATATCTCTGCCGCTATGGCTGCCAACATTACAGTGCACCAAGTGGACGCACGACTTGTCACGGACGTAAAGACCCCATTGAATTCAGACTCTGCTCGAACACTGGAACGATCGCTCTCTAACGGCTCGATGAAGGGTGGTCAAGGTTTTGGTGAACCACGCAAGGTTTTTGGATCACAGATGAACATTCAGAGTATTCTCAGTCAATTGGAATACTATTCAAAGAGTGCCACCAAGTCTGTCAATGTCCTTGCGACGCAGATTGAAAACTTGATTGAAAACCCTCCTCCTAACCGTAGTAACGCCATGGGCGTAAACGGTTTCCCCTCCTCCAATCCAATCATGAACTCTTCACAATCCGCACAGCTGGTCACGCAGGCGCGTCAATCCATCTCTCAATTGGGTTCACTCCTTACGTTGGTGAATGACTTTAGCTCATCAGCCATGGCAGAACAGCCTGCCATTCCTGAGAGATACTTTTCAGAAGTCAAGGTGGCGAAACAGGCTCTCCATGGAAGTACAGCATCTTTAGTCATGGCCATCCAATCTGCGACAGATCTCTTGGCTTCAGGTCAGACATTGGATCTTGCCCTCAGTACAGCGCTTTCGACAGATAGGGCTGCTCAGACACTTGTTCAGGCAACACGCATCTTGATCCAGGAGAAGGAGATGGCAGATGCCACCTCCCCTCGCCCACAGTACGACCCTTACAATGCCCCACGAAAGGCCTCAGTCGCTCCCACGGAGAGTGTATACAATTACGATAACGATTCAGACATTGAGCCTGATTTGGCTCCCAGGTCGACCACCAGCGGTACCTCTCGCAATCGCTCCGATTCTCAGCCTTCCATCTTTTCTGGACATTCGACAGTCTCTGGTCCTCAGACGCCTGGACTTGAGCATGCCCTCCGTGGACAACAAGGAGGATATCCTTTCCCACCAGCTCCAGCTTCAGACACCACAACGCTTGTCAGCGGTCATAGCAATGGCGGCAACTACCCTCCACAAGGACGAACCATTGACGGACCAAATAAGCAGGACAAGCTGAAAAAGATTCTTGGCGATGATGCACCCTCCCGCCCATCGGCCCAACCTTGGTTCCTCGACTATGACTATGCCAAAGAAGATGTGATTCTCAATTCTGAGGGTCAAGTCAAGGGAGGTACCCTCCCAGCGTTGATTGAACGGTTGACATTGCACGATGGTGTGGACATGAACTTTATTGCCACTTTCTTGCTTTCTTACCGGTCCTTCACGACCACGAAGGAGCTCTTCCAGTTGCTGTTCCTTCGTTTCACAATCCAGCCCCCTCTGGGAGTTGACCAACCCGACCTTGAGCTCTGGACGGAAAAGAAACAGACACCAATCCGTCTGCGTGTGTTCAACATTATGAAGTCTTGGCTCGAGAACTATTATCTCGAGGACGAGAAGGATGACCGTGAGGCATTGTCGATGATCAAGGAGTTCTCGGGTTCAGCAGCCATGAAGGACACCATGAGTTTTGCGGCTGTTCAGTTGATAAAGCTGGTTGAGAAGCGAGAGCAATCCGAGGGAGCGTTCCGTAAGATGGTTCTCAATCTCTCGACCCAAGCACCTCAACCGATCACGCCTCGTAATCTGAAAAAGATCAAGTTTTTGGAGTTGGATCCACTTGAGTTTGCGAGACAGTTGACAATTATGGAGGCAGCAGTGTATAACAAGATTCGACCAGTGGAATGTTTGGCCAAGGCTTGGACGAGTGAGGATCCTGATATTGCAGCCAAGGCCGTGAATATCAAGAAGATGATCGAGACCAGTAACTTGTATGCCAACTGGATCAATGAGCTTTTGTTGAGTGAGAAAGAGATCAAGAAGCGAGTTTTGGTGATCCGTCATTTGGTCGCCATTGCAGAGGTAAGCTTTTTTTTCTTCTTTTCCGCTCTTGTTCTTTAAAAGAAAGATAGTTTGGCTCTAACTCGATTAACACACTTTTCTTAATCGCATTTCTATGCGTACAATAGAAATTGCGTCAGCTCAACAATTTCAGTATGTTGTCCACAACCATGGCAGCGCTTTCTCAGTCTCCCATCCATCGACTGAAGCGAACCTGGGAACAGGTCCCAAATCGAACCATGACTTCGTTTATGGAACTCCAAACTTTGATGGGTGTAGCCAAGAACTGGGCTGATTACCGTATAGAGCTTCACAAGGTGAACCCACCCTGTGTTCCTTTTGTGGGCATGTACTTGACAGACTTGGTCATGATTCAAGATGGTAACTCGGACTATTTGAAAAAGTCGAGTCATTTGATTAATTTCTACAAGCGAGTCAAGACAGCTGAAGTTATTCGAGAGATCCAACAGTACCAGTCGGTTCCCTATTGTTTGACACCTGTACCCGAGATCCAGACCTTTATTCGACGTGGACTCGATTGTGCCAAATCAGTTGCTGACCTATATGAGATGAGTTTGCTACTGGAGCCTCGGTAAGTGTGGCGGTGCATCCCTTTTTTTTTTTTATTTTATTTACTTATTTTTCACGAGAAATAGTTTTTTGACCGCAACTCTTTTGTTTGTAGCAGTGCTTGATAAACCGAGAATTATGCGCTAACCATGCGGATTATTTGCTGTGCTTTTTTCTTTTTTTTTTTTTTTATCTTCATTTGTTTGAAATGCTCCCTTGATGGTGCACTCGGAAAATAGTGAGCGAGGCGACGAGAAAATCGCTAGGATGCTGACGGAATCCGGCATGCTGTGATTCACACTAATAAAGGCAAAGAAAAGAGAGAGAAAAGAAAAAAAAAAGAAGAAAAGAAAGAGAAAAAAAAAATGTGTGAACGTGGCGCAGTCCGAACAAAATGGAGAGAAGGGAGTCATTTCGCGTGAAGCACTTCACTCACTCAGTTCGGTCCTTTTTTGTTTCGCTCGCTTCGCCCTTGGGGTGTCTTTTTCCTTGGTTTTATTTTATTTCCACCGCTTCGCCCTCTCCTCCATCTCTCCCCTGCCCAATCTGCTTTTTGCTTTTGCTTTGCTCCGGTGCTTAGTGCTTTGGTTGTTTTCTTTCTCCTCTGCGCACACGGTCGAAGCAGCCTTTTGCAACGCAAGCAAGCAAAGAGCATCCACTCCACCTCCGACCCCAACCCTTTTCACCCCTCTTACCACCTTGCCCTTCTTACCACTTTGCTCTTTGTCAATTCCCTTACTCCTCAGCAAAAGAATGTAAGGCTCCACCATCCAATTGTTTATTTGACTGGCCTACCATATGCATAAGAATGATTCTGATGCTCACTTCAGAGTCATTTCACATCATCCTGAACTAGAATCCATGCTCAGGCCATGGGAGCCACCACCATTAGAAGACTCCTTACACCCCACCACCACCATGTCCTTTCCAATACCTTCTCCTACCACAACAACAATCACTACAACACACTCATATTCTAAAGAGACCTCCAATAACAACAATGACTCGAGCTGTCTGGATTCAGCCCATGTCTTGGCCAACCAGACCAAACATCGTCATCATCATGCCACCACCGCAACCAGCACTCACTTTAGTGGCCATCATGTAGACCAAACTCTACCTCAAACGAATACCACCAAGGACTGTGTTGCCGCCTCGCTCGGGAACCTCGTCTCTGTCCTTTCTTTTCTTTCGCTCGAACGCAACTCGTTGTCCGAATCCGAGTCATCGTCGTCCCTGCCCGGACCTGTTCTCAAAGAGAATAGTCTTGGCGAGACGTCTTCACTCTCGGACAGTGGACAAAGTGACTCTGGTTGGACTGCCAGCGCCACTACTATGGATACCTCGTCTGTAGCCACAGGAGGTCAAATGGGTAATCTTTCCAAGGCACTTCGATATCTTCAAACTCAAAGAAACCAAGTGAAAGCCCAACAAAAGGGATATCATGCCCAATATCAGGATCCACTCGCCCAGTCTTGTTCGTCTTCTTCTACTACTACTACAAGTCGTGTGCAAGTAGCACAGGCACCACAAACATCCTCACGCTTGGTGATCTCTTGGGAAACGGAATTCAAAAGTCACGACGACACTCCTTTCAATAAGAAGCATTTTCCGGCCATCCTAGACGATAGCCTCCGCGCACGTGTTCAAAACACGAGTGGATTCAAACAAGAGGAAGAAGAAGAATCTGACTCCAAGAACGGAGAACTTGTCCACAGAGCAGAACAGTGGCAAGTCGATAAGTTTTCTCAAACGTGCCATCCTCGTATGGGCACGCTTGATCATACCCAAGTCTCCGCTTCCGCTGCCATGTCCACTCTACAAGGAGAAAAGGAGAAAGGGGAGGGGGTGACCTCGATCCTACAAGACTTGAATGAGAATGACCTAGGAACTAGGAACGGTCCAACGGATTGTCTTGAGACCACCAAGAGCCTTTTGGCACTACTTCAGAAAAGCCTCGACTCGAATGCCGTTGGCTATTCTCTTGTCCACAATGACAAGAACAACCATCTCCATCTCAATAGCAGTGATGATATTGGTAGCGCGGATTCAGACGTGATTCGATCCAAGGACCATAGTCTTCCAAACAAGGCCAAGGCCAAGAAGAAAAAGAAAAAGAAAAGAACCAAACGACGGGCGGAAATGGATTCGAGTCAGGACCTGGGCTCACCCAAGCGGTCCTTGCTTCCGATTGATGAACCCTCTAGTTCCTCATGCGGTGGTGGTGGAGGGGGTGGTCGAGGTGGTGAGGTGGAGCATGGTTGCTGCGCCTCATCGGAATCCGATCACAAGGAGCAGATCCTTCAGACACGCCACTCTTCCCCATTTGGTACTCTTTTTATCAGCGGGGACAGGGTGGAATGCGGGGTGGAAAGGGAAAATGAAGAAAAGTGTGAGACTAAAGTTGAAGTTGAGGTTGTGGTTGAATCCGAGAGCAACAGGGATTGTCTATCAGACGAGAACAATCCTGAGAAGGAGACTGAAGACGCGATAAAAGTCACTACGGCAACAATCGCGACTATACCAGAGACAGAGATAGGTGCCACTTCTACTGTGGACCTTTCTACCAAGGACTCGGGACCCCAATCGACAACGACAACGACAACGACAACCACATCCACAGTCACAACCAAAAAGAAACGACCCTGGCGACATGCCAAGGTATTGAAGGAAATGAAGAAGCTCTTTTTGGCTGAGTTTCCCTGTGTTGTGACCATCGCTTTGGCTTCGACACAAGCCAAGGTGGATCGTGACGTGGTGGAGGACGAAGAAGAAGGGTCAGCTGCAGGATCGCTGCAAACCAGCCAAGACAAGAACAGATTGCTACCAAGCATGCATAACAACAATAGCAACACAAAGAAGCATGCAGGATATTTTGATAGTGGTGACACCGAAGGAACTCGTGAACCTCGCCCTACAGTTGAAGGAGAGGACGACGAAGAAGAGGTCGAAGCCCTTCATAAGAAAAGACCCCGGAGCCACTACCGAGATTTTTGGAAGTCAACGGCTCAAGAGGAGAAAGGGGAAAAGGAGTCTGAACGACTTGAGGGACAACTAGTCCAAGGATCGTCTTTTTTCAAGGATCCAACGGGACTACATCCCGTGCTACAACAGCTGCAAATGTATTCGACCGTTCCGACGACCTCCACTTTCGCCTCTAAGCTGAATGGCCACGAAGACAACGGTGTGAGCGAGGAACGAAAGAATCGTTTGACAGAAGGTGAAGAAGAAAACGAAGAGCAAGGGCGAGAAAATGGCGGGACCTCCAAAGTGGATGCCGAGTATGGGAAAAGGTTGTTGGCGATGCGTGTACGAGACACATTTTTAATCCCCAAGGGTTCCAAGGTCCTTTCAGAGGCTCTCTCCCGTTGCACAGTTTCTGTCGATATGACAAGCCCCCTTCCCTCTCGAAGTGGCCATTTCAAGAGCCATGGTCATGCCCACCTGGGCTTTGCGCAGGGCGGCGGCTCTCGTTCCGGGTTGAAAAAGGCAACGATCCCGACTCTACCTCAAATAACCATTGCAGGCGGCTCTTCTTTGAGGAATGAGCCTCATATGACATTTGCGTATGGCACAATGAAGACTTTTGCTCGGTCCAAGGAATCTAGTAAGGAAGAGGACTCCAAGTCCACCCTAGAGGATGATCACCTTGGGGCCTCTCGAAGAGACCAACTCGTTCAAGCATTCTCCGTCAAGGGTCCACACCAATACCAGTCCCCAGAAAAGGCTCATATTTTCATTGACAACTCCAACATTTTGATTGGGTTTTATCAATACTACCAGAGGCATCAGACACCTTCAGTTTCCAAGGATTCAGAGGGGTCTCCTACCTTCTCACCTGCAGGCACCACCGCCGCCGCCGCTACTACTGCTGCTGCTGCTACCATCGAGTCGGAGCAGACACAGGAACCAGAGGGACTTGACCAAGAAAAGGAGCAAAGCCAAGAGTTGGCCGAGAAAAGTCAGACAGAAGCGTTGCAAGAGACGGAAGAAGAAGAAAATGTCGAGTCTGGTGTCAATATGACTACAACAGAGCCGACATCCGAGACGACAATAGCGATAACAACCCTGGCGCCAAAGATACAGGAAAAGGAGAATGAGCCGTCAGAGGCAACTATCTCTACGGGATACTCTTTTAAACATAACATGGATGTTGGTCCACCATCGCCTCATAAGGATAAGCCGGCAGATATTTTTCATGACACAGACTCGGATGATGAAGAAACGATTCTCTATCCATTCCGACCCATGCCCGTGCCCTCTCAACATGGCAATAGGGACACAACTGTAATTGTTCAAGAAGAACCTATTGAGGCTTTGCTAGAGGCGCATCCGACTGAGCAAGAGGCGCATCCGACTGAGCAAGAGACGGAGGCGACTGCGGAAGAGGAAAAGGAAAAGGAGATGGAAAAGGAAAAAACCACGGGAGACTCTACGAGCCAGCCCTCGTCCCCCAAGCAGGACTCGAAGCCCAGCCCCAAGATGAACAACACGTCATCTTCTTCGGGTGGTGGTCGAAGACGGTCCAACTCTACGTTCAAGGCAGCGTCAGGGGCTAGGATGGCCAAGGGAAGTCATATGTTACCTAAATTTGACTATGACCTATTTTTCCAACTCCTCCAAAGAGGTGACCGAGATCTGACCCGACGATTGTTGGTTGGGTCTTCTCCATTGTTACAGGAACTGGATGAGGCCCTTCATCATCAATACGAGACCATGATTTTAAGACGCGTGAAAAAGTTTACACCGGGTGAACTAGGGGTTCTTCCTGTACCCATGAAACCATTGATGGCAGCCATGGCCTCGGCAGGACAAGGTTCGAATGGAACATTGACGAACGCAGGACCGACCTTTGTCTCGGATCCGAATGCTTCTTCCTCTTCCTCTTCGATGCATTCCGTGTCGACCAAAGGAGAGCAATGTGTGGATGAGATGCTTCATCTCAAAATGCTTGAAACGATCCTTGATCATGAACCTGCTACCATGGTCGTTGCAACAGGAGATGGAGGCGATAGTGAATTTGGAGGAGGAGGATTCTCCAAGGTGATCAAACGTGCCCTGGACCGAGGATGGCATATCGAGATTGTGAGTTGGGAAGAACAATTGAGTGGCATTTATCTCGAGTTGGCGCTCGAGTATGGATACATGTCACCTTGGATGGATCCCAAGCTAGGACCTTCAAGTGGACGTAGGCATCGAGTTCATTCTCATGGCGCGTCTTCTTCTTCTTTGGGTCATCACCATCACTCTCACCATCGTCCTACGCATCATGGACATGGTCAAGGAGGAGGACGAGGACCTGGAGGATTTGTTTGTACGGGTGGTCAATGTTGTCATCAACCGCAACATGGAAGTGGTAGTCTACGAGTTGTTTGCCTTGATTGGATTGGCGAGCGATTCCTGGACCAGTAGAAGAAGAGGATGAAGAAGAAGAAGAAGAAGAAGAAGAAGAAGAAGAAAAGTAGTCAGTGGCAGACTTTGGCTCTTTGCTACATGGTTTTGTTGACAAGGGAGGTCATCCTGCCCTCACAAAGGAATACCGTTCTACTTTTTTTCTTTCTTTCTTTCTTTCTTTTCAGCTGTCAAGATAACCATACTTCCCTCCATATCATAGCCAATAAATGGATCACGCTCTCTTTCTTTCTTTCTTTCTTTCTTTACTCCTTTTACTTTCTTTTTTGCTCCGACCACGTCTTTGGGAAGTGAGTGGTCATGGCTTCATATCCATTCGGGTTACGGACAGCTCTCTACACCTGGAGAACTCTCATGTGGTAGACCATATCTAGTTTCTTTCTTTCTTTCCCGCCATAATCTGGTTTTTACTCTTACTCCTTCATACTCTGGTATGGCACCCATGATCTACTGAAGATCAAAAAGCGTGAATATACTCTATCCTATAATCTGTTTTTTTTTTTTTTTTTTTTTTTTTTATCAATGGCATGAGCAACTAGGGAGTTCTTCACTCTTTTAGCCTTTTAGGCGCAGCGAGTGTCTCTGATTGAACCCGGATTTTCAAGTTCCGAGAAAACTTTTATTCTCGTAGATACTTTTATGGCTTGACGGATCGAATTCACGACATGAAACACTGGCACCCCCTTCCCCCTCCCTTCTCCTGCCGATCCGGATAAATTTTACAATGCCATACGCTGAGGATAAAAAAAAAAAAAAAAAAAAATAGGCGAGAATGTCTCAGGGCTTGTACGATGGAATTCATCCTCCCGGCAATACTGCGTGCACACTCTGCTTGAGATTCTTTGGCTTCAGTGGCATTTGACTGAATTTGTCGTTATCGCAAAAAAAAAAAAACCATGTCATTGTTACTATCCTCCAGATGGTCGACCAAGTAAACAACAACCTCAAAGTTACTCTCGTTCTGCCTGGATCACACGCGTTCTCAACCAACTACACACTCTCTGGAGAGAACCGTAGTACTTTGTCTTTACTGTCAAATGACGAGAAAGTAAGTACATGGCAGAAGGGCTTTCCTCTCCTCTCCTCTCCTCCTCTTGCATCGTCTCCTACCTTTGCCTTTTATATTGAATTGTTTTCCTTGAAGTAGACTTTGAATCCATCCCACGCGTCAACAACAAAAAGGACATTTTTACAAGCTGAACTGAATTACTAAACCAAACTAGTGTCAATCCTATTAGATGCTCACTCCTTCCTTTCCCCCTGGTCTGATGTTTGACTTGCTTTCACGGATAAAGTCAAGCGGTCCCAACCCCCAATGGGCAATTCAGTCACTTTGCGGATAAAAAAAAAAAAAAAAAAAAAAGAAATGGGTACTGTGATCAGGAACTGTGGTCAATGATATCCTCAAAGATACTAGAGACGGGAGAGCTAGATCAAGACTTGACAGTTTAAAGACATTTTGTCAGCACTCTATACCAACTGTCAGCATCCCTTTCTTTTTTTTCTCTTTTCTCTTTTTTTTTTTTTTTTTTTTTTGGAAGTCGATTCAGTTAAAACCCGTGTCATGCTGCCTTTTGTGGAGCAGAGAAAAATGGGATGGTAGGGGTGGGGAGCTGTTGGCCCATTGGAATCGCTAAAGAGGATTTTATGGAAACCCCTACGTAAGGACTTCTGCATTGTTTCCTTTCTCCCTAAAAAAAAAAAAAAAAAAAAAAAAAAATCGCAAGACTCTATTTCTTAGTCAATGCCATCCCGCCCTAGGGTAGCATTCAACCACTTGTTGTTCCTGCTTCTTTTAAACACCCTCACCACCATCAAGTCAGCAGTTTAAAACGCTGAAAAATGAATGGAGCTAGTCAGCCAGCAGCCAGCAGCCAAAAATAAAATCTGTTTGAAAAGAGGGAAAAAAAAAAAAAAAAAAAAAAAAAAATATGAGATCGAGTTCTGACAGACAGAAAAAGCAAAGGGAACCCCTGTTAACGCACAGACACATATTTTTTATTGGGAGAGAGTGAATCTCTCTCTCTCTCTCTCTCTCTCCCTCTCTCCAACAGTAAACAAACTGAGACATTCAGCCAGTCAGGAGGTGCTGGGAAAAAAAAAAAAGGTGTTTTGTTTATGTTCAATAATGGAAGATTCATGCCGAGAAACCCGAAATTAGATGGGAGTGAAGAAAAAAAAAAAAAAAATATTATGACAAAAAGAAGTGCCAGGGGGAGAGAGAGAGAATTTTTTTTCAGAGTTCTGGTTCAGTTCAATCAATGCCGGTTTTATTGATTTTGACTAAAAGAAGGCAGAAAAAAAAAAAAAAAAAAAAAAAAAAAAAAAAAAGAAAAAAAAAAAAAAAAAAAAAAAAAAAAAAAAGAAAAGTAAGCTACCCGTGAAAGGTCACAAATTGATATATCATCGGCAAAACTCTTTCCATCATTCATCCTTTCTTTCAACAACGCGCCGTAGTAGTGGTGGTAATAGTTGTTGTAGTTGTACAGTACAAAAAGAAAAGAAAAAGAAAGAAAAAAGCTCTTTTGGATAATATATAGTATAGATTAGGGGGTGTAGTGTTATGTTACAGCAAATAAAAATAAAAGAAAAAAAAAGGACAATAAGAATAGTACAAGAGGGAGTGTGCAAAGTGAAAGAGTAAAGGAAGGATCAAGTTGTACAGTAATATCAGAACACGGGTTGCGAGAAAAGAAAAAAGAAAAAAAAAAGGGGGGGAAAAGGTTTAGCAGTCGACCAGGAACGAGACGCTGAGTCGACGACGCGATTCCTTGGACTGAAGATCCTCCTCAGCACGACGCTTGGTGCCTCTTGGCGAGGTCGAAGACGTGGGCGAGGGCAGAGCAACCTCAGCAGATTGAAGCACTCCTGTGGTGGCTGTGTTGACCTTGATTGGCAAAGCAGGTGCTGGTCGGCGCATGTTCAAGCTAAAAGAGCCATTGGAAGAGTACGTAATGATATTGTTGCGGTAGTTGTTAAAGATTTTCTCCGAATCCTGCTGCTGTTGCTGTTGAAGAGTAGGATAGGGCTCAGTGGTGGCAGATGGCGACGAGAGCATAGAAGTCCGAGGAGATTCTCCAACAGCGAAACCAAGGGCCTTCATGCGCGAACGCAAAAATTCGCGACGTTGAGCCTGGACCCAACGATGAGTGAGATAGGCACCCATGCCCTGTTGTTGACGGGGCTGGTTCTCGGGTTGCAAAAGTCCTGAGGCTTTGATGTTCTCGGCTGTCAGCTTGGGCAACGAGGACGCGCCAAAGTCAAAGGAAATTGGAACGGTCGATGATGGCTGCTGCTGAAGAGACTGGGGCTCGTTCATGAGCAATGAGAAGGGAGGGAGATGGGGCTGAGGTTGCATAGCAGCCAACTGGTGCATGGCAGACATCAACGATTGCTGTTGCTGTTGCTTTTGCAATGGCTGAGGCTGAGGCTGAGGTTGTTCAAGAGAAGAGGCAGTGACACAGGTCATGCGCGAAGGAAGAGAATAGTTGCAATACTGAACCGAGTTGCGACGAACAGGCGAAGGCTGGTGCGAAGCAGACTCGGCAGAGGAGCAAGGAGAGCTAAAGTAGGCCGAGTTGGCACGGACGGGGAGAGAAGGCAAAGGTGGGGAGCGATCCCGGAGCTTGGAACCCTTCTCAGTCAGGATCATGACCCACTTTTGGAAGACGGCGTGCGAGACGTAGAGACGGTAATCAATCAGACCCAAGAAGGTGATCTCGTTGACGTTAATCTCGGCAACAGGCAGACCAGAGATCTTGGACCAGGCCTTGTTCGAATAGGTGCGGTCCTGCTGGAATTTGGAGGCAAGGATAAGGGCAGCCAAGAACATGCGACGGCCACAGCCAACAGGTTCAGACTTGGCAAGGATGGGCGAAGGAGCACTGGCAGAGAGCGAGTTGGGAGAGAGAGAAGAGGAGGAGGCTAAGGTGGGGGTATTGTTGATGCCTGGAGGGGTCAATGGCAGGGTATTGCGCTTGGGGGCAAGCGAGTTGAAATAGTCGCGCTGCTTGAACTCTTCTTCGGACAAGGCCTCGACAGAATCGTCGGGAGAGAGGGGCTGGAGTGAGTGTTGGGCTTGCTTGAGGGCAAGGAGGTGTTGCTGGTGCTGAAGCTGCTGGTGGTGCTGATGCAGGATCTGGATCTGATCTTGGCGAATCTTTTCCTGCGCGGCAAGAACCTGGCTGCGAACCTTGTAGATATAGTAGAGTGCGAGCTGAAGGGTCGAAAGAGTGGTACGCGACCGACGCAGGGTCTCCTTGACAAAGATATGCAGCGGGATGACGGGAGCCTTGGATGAGTACTGTGCACCAGCGGGACTGGGCCAGATAGACTCGATGATCAATGCAGCCGTGTCTACATTGGACATAGGAAGGATGAAAAAAAAGGGGAGGAAGCCAAGAGAAAGGAAAAAAAAAATGGGGTGGGTTAGGGGACGGGAGAGGAAAAGTAAGGGAAAGGTAAGGTGCATGGAAGAGACGAGAGAAAGGGCAGGGCTAAAAGGGGGTACGCGATGTGGCAATGTCTCTTTGTCTCTCTCCTGGTTTGTGCAACCGAGAGAGCAAGGCCAGGCTGCAGAAATGCAGACACTGACGTCAAGAGAACCTTGGCAGAAGCCGGCTGCCTCTTTTCTCTCCTTCTGCGGGAGTGTAGACCATGCATACGTGCATGCATATATATCCAATTTCGGTCTTTGGGTAGGGGTACAAAAAAGGAGACCGGGGCGGGGCTCGGTAGGGCAAGGGCAAGGGGGTGTAGAGAGAGATAGAGAAAGAGAAAGAGAGAGAGAAAAGGACAAACAATGGACTTACCGACAAGGTTCTCGACCATGTGGACTTTGCTAGCAGTGAGTGGGTCAAGGATAAGTGACTGTTTGGGAGTCGAGGCCGAGGCCGCGGGGTTGCTGCCCGCGGAGGGGGGTTGGTGCGTGTGAGCGTGACCCTGGTGCTGCTGTTGTTGCCAGGACCGAATAGCGGGCAAGGACGAAGGGGTGGAGGAGGAAGGGGTGGAGGAGAAAGAGTCAAGCATCTGGGCATGGGGCAGCTGAGGAGCAGGTGCACTATAGAGCGATGCAGGGGAGGCATGGAGTTGGATATGGGGAACCGAGGGGAGGCCATAGACAACATCAGATGCCAAGAATGGTACAGGGGGAACTGAAACAGAGCCAGTTGGGAGTGGCTGCTGCTGCTGGTTGACCGGAAGGCACAGCATACTGGTGTCGCTTGACTGTGTGTGTGTGTGTGTGTGTGTGTGTGTGTTTGGGTGGGGAGAGAAGGAATGATCAATCAGGCAAGGGGGGGAGATGAAAGGCAAGATCCAGATCAAAAAATTTAATGGGATAACCGGATGATGGATGGATGAATGGAAATAGATGGATGGATGGATGGATGGATGGATGGAAGGATGATGGATTTGAAGCCGGATGGATGGATGATGGATGGATGATTATCAAAGAGGTGGAGAGCGATGAGGCGATGATAGGAAAGATGATGGATGAAAATAAAAAGATGAGCACGATAAGATGGACGACGCGTCACGGGAAAATGATCGGAAGTTGAAGAAGGGCAGAAAGGCAAAGGGAGAGTGATTGAGATTATAAAAAAAAAAAAAGAGTCAGTTGTCTGGGCGGCAGATGGATAACAGGACAAGGACCAAGGAAAATGAGTGAGTGACAGTGAGTGAGTGAGTGAGTGAGTGAGTGAGAGATCGATGGGGTGAAAAAAAAAAAAATTGCGAGAGCGGGTCAGGTCAGAGATATATGGGAGTGCTGAGTGGTGAGCAATGCCTCTGACTAACCGGCCAAAAGGGGAACGCTCAGAAAAATTTTCGATGGCCCGCCTGCGGGCCCCGAGATTTATAAGCCAGCCACCCGTTCATCATCGCTTCAACCTGTACCATCTCTCTCTCTCTCATATCATTTTGCCAGTTTGTTCTGCTCGTCCGTCCGTCTGTCCGTCTGGCTGTCTGGCTTGTCAGCCAGCACATTGTCAGTCAAACTTAGAAGAGCCAGTCAGTCAACCTTGACCAGCCCTGCCTTAGCCAGCCCATCCAAATCCAGCCAGCCAGCCAAGCCAGCCTGTCGTAGAGCCGAGACACGGCTCAGCTCACCAGTCGGTCAGCACACACTCTCTTAGGAAAATAGGAAAAAGAGGGAGGAGAACCTTCCGCCCCTTCCTCGATCTCGCCGGTCCAGTCCACCACAGCTGAGTGCCAATCCGCATATAACCACCGGCGGAGTTTCGCTTTTGTTCCTTTCTCGGTCCGCCCGTCCGTCCGACCTCTCTCTCTCTCTCGCTTCTTGTTCTCCCCTTCATCCGTAGTCACGTCACTCCACTCCCAAGTCACGAGATACATCTCCATCCGTGTATCCGAGAGGGTTCTCCCCCTCTTCCTTCTCTCTCTCTCCTCTCGCAGATGGCCCTGCAGCAGAAGAGTGAAAGAGAGACGTCCACCGTGGCACTGTCTTGCTGCAGCAACAGCTGCTTGGTGGAGGGAGAGTGAGCGTTGTGCGAGGACGTCTCTTTACCCCCGTCACAGTCTCGGTCCTGGCCCGTCCATCCCGCGGATGGAAACTACCCGCGCTGCTGGATCCGTCCATGCCGGCATAAATCAATTGGCTCGAGACCTACCCACATTGTCTCCTCAACCCTTTTCCCGGATGCTCCGCTGGATTAGGTGTGATCTCCTTTCTCTCCTTCTCCTTCTCTCTCCCTTTTTCCCCTCATGGATGGACAGGGCTACCTGTTTGACACAACTCTGACGCGGACCCATCTCACAAAGAGATGATCCCGGTCTCGGCATAAAGCGAACGCACAGGGCGATTCGCGCTGATCAGGTGTAGGACAAGGGCGTGCGTTGGGCCAAGCCCGATGAGTCGTCCCGGAGTTGCCATTTCCAGTCTGTCCTGATCGCAGATTGCCTCTTTTGCGCTGCTGCTACCTACTGCCTGCCTGCCTGCTGCCTCGGTATGCATTCTCTCTCTCCCACAGAGAATAATTATGTGTTGTGTGAAGGAGAGACGCCCAACGGCTGGCCCTCCTGTCCTGTGTCCTGCTGAGACCACGTCTGTCAGGCCCACACGACGCGTCCACATTTATCGCATATTCACATAGAGACAACACACACACACACACACACACACACACACACACACACACACACACACACACACACACTACACCCGCACAAAGGCACCTCATCTGCAACTCACACACTCGTCCCATCTCCTGCGCTACACAAGCACTTTCCGAACTCGTTTCTAGATCGATCACACGCCCATAGTGGCTCCTTTGTACACCCCATCCTCATCCAGTCACTCACTCACTCGTATCTTCTTTTTTTTTTGTTCCTCGCTCACTCCTTCTCGTGCTCGTCTTGCACTCACTATTTTTTTTTTGTCCTCACCTAGTCTCTTACTCTCGGCACATCTCTTTTGCTCTCTACTGCGCGTCCGGTTCTGTGTCGGGCCGAGTTTGTGTTCTCCCACAGACAGAGAGCGATGGCGCAATGAATTGGAGGAAGGAAGGAGGGGAGGGGGTGGGGAAGAGAAGGCTGGGACAAAGGAGATAAAAAAAAAAACTCGCTTACCTATGAGAGGCACACTCGGATGCTTCGGGGATTTGCTTTAGCTGGTGTCTGAGGAGAATGGTGTGAAATAAAAAAAAAAAAAAAAAAAAAAAAAAGGAAGAGAGAGAGAAAAAGAGAGAGAAAAGAGACTACGTGGGAGGTGGTCGAATGATTGGGTCACGGAGATTTCACTAGAAAGACTACTTTGCCACTGTGCCGTCAAAGGACATTGCTGCTTGGCAGAAAAGATTTCTCAAATGTCGGAGCAGTAGCAGGAGCAATGAATGCGTTGATGCTAACTGGAAGATCTGGATGTGTTGGCAGGTGGACTGGCCGAGAGTGAAGGGATAGCGAGAGTGTGTGAGTGGGAAAGAGAACGAAAGAGAGGTGTTTGTGTGCGCAAGAGAGAAAGAGAGAGAGTGTGTGTGTGTATGTGTGTGTGTGAGAGAGAGAGAGAGTGAGAGTGAGAGAGAGAGGGAGAGAGAGAGAAAGAGAGAAAGAGAGACAGAGAGAGAGAGAGAGAGCTGGAATGCGGGAATGGGAATGGGAATCGCAAATTCTCAATTCGCTTGCTACAACAACCGAGAGGAAGAAGAAGAAGAAGAAGAGGAGAGAGAGAGAGAGCGCGGGAGAGCAAAAGTAGAGAGAGCGACCGGGGAGAGAGCCGTCCTTTTCGAGAAGAGTCAAGCCCAAGTCCATTTCTTGCCCAAAACGAGGAAGCGCGCCCCGCAGCCCGAGCCTTGAACCCACTGGACCGGCTGTAGTTAACTCTCTTTTTTTTTTTTTTTCCTCTTTCTCTCTCACTCGCTCCAACTTACTCATCCCTCCTCAGCCTATCGCCCCACAGTGACCCAAAAGTACCTGCTTGGTCCTTTCTTCTCCAATGTCTACGGTTCTCCACCCGTCTCCATCCCACCTCTTGCCCCATTCTGTTCTCTCTCCTCCTCCCCACTCTTTGCTCTGTAATATAGCTTTCTCTTTCCCTAAATCAGTTTCTCGAATGAAACGAGAGAGTGAGAGTGAGAGAGAGAAATAGATAGAGAAAGAAAGAAAGAGAGAGAGAGAGAGAGAAGAAAGAGAGAGAAGAGCTGCGCTGGCTCTTCCTCTCATTCTCTTCATCCTCCATCCCTAGTGCTGAGCTGAACCCAAATCGGAGCAGGCCGACTTGAATGCCCGTCTACTACTACGACTCCTACTTCTACGAGCCAGCCCCGCTTTGTTTGTGACCCTGCGCTCGATCGCTGCCCCCTTGGGACTCTGCTGTCTGCCGTGCAGTCCGCAGCCTGGACGCTCACTCCCATTCTCTTGCTCTTGCTCATTCACTACTCACTAATCGCTATTCTCTCTCTCTCTCTCTCTCTCTCTCTCTCTCTCTCTCTCTCTCTCTCTCTCATTTGGTGTTTCTGGATTTTTTTTTTTTTTTTTTTTTATCTCGGAGAACAAGCTGCACGGCCCTTTGGTCCGCAGACCGGCTCCCCCTGTTGTGTGTGCCCGCCGTCTGTGTTCTTCCACCCCCATCCTATCCATCCCCTTCTCTTTCGCCTTCGATCCACGCACGGGCTTTGCACCAATCGTAAGCGACCACCTCCTTCTGACCACACAAAAAGGTAAAAAGTGGGAGGCGGAGACCAGAGACTGAAGGAAGCACAGGAATGTCCTCCATCTCCCCCCCAGAGTCGACGTTGAGAGTTTCTACAATACAAAGCAAAGGCGCAATCCTGGTAGTCTTTTTTCCCTTTTTCAGTCAGCGTCCATCTCTATTTTTTTTTTTTTTTTTATTGTTTTCTTCTTTTTCTTCTTCTTCTGTGGTCAAGCCGGGGCCTGACCCCGCTGCGGATGGTGAAATAAATATAATATTTTGCGTAGGACAGACAACGGGGTCATGACGTGTCATTCCGTCCAGTTCAGTTTCTTTCCGGGCAATGGTCCTTTGGAAGAGATGACCGAAATGATGACTCTTTCGCGGGGTCTCGGTGGTCGAAAAAAAAAAAAAAAAAAAAAATGTAATAGTTACTCCAGCCAAGTCAAGTCGAATCGACTCGGTCAAGCCCAGGCCAAGAGCTTGGCTCATCATCCGAAATTGTCGAAATTGTGCACGGGAAACCTTTTCAGCCGGCTCTTACTCTCTCTCTTTTTTTTGTGCGTTTGTGCGTGTGTGTGTGTGTCTACTTTGGTAATGCAAGTACAGCTTGGCCGTGTGGTGCGCGGCGCGGAGATGCCGGCAACCAGGCTCTCTCCCCTGGGCCTTGGCTAGTTGGCTTGTGTCTCTCTTTCTCTCTTGCCCCTGTCACCCCCTGCGGTCTTGGTGATCTCATCAGTCATCGTCGTTCTCGTCCTCCTCTCCTCCTCCTCCTCCTCCTTACCTACGCATGAATCCTTTCTCTACGGATTCCTAGGTTTGGCAAAGGGCGTGTCTACGCATTTTCAGCGGGGCTCCTTTTTTTTTTTTTTTTTTTTTTTTTTTTTTTTTTTTGCTATCCCACTCTCATTTTTTCTCTATCTCGCTTATTCTCTCTCTCTCGACCGGCATCCGCATCCGTATTCGCACCCGCATTTTCTTGTCCACTTCAGCCCCTTTGCTTCGTCATGGGTCATTCTCTCCTCAGACCCCGCACAACACGTTGTCCTGTCGGAGGACGGACTAGGGAAAAAGGCCGAGAGCAACAACAACAATAGCAAGATAGTCGATTTGGCGAGTGAGAAGGCGTACCAAAAAACCTCCCGGCTGAAAATAAGAACCGAGCTGAACGCCCATTTCCCAGGGTCTGTCTTTCTCCTCTTTCCTTTCTTCCTATTTGCGTTCAGTGTTTCCTGTCAGCCATGTGCACAACGCACACAGCCAGCGTCTACGAGTTGATGCGTTTGTGTGTATGTTCGCGCGAGTGGATGTGTATCAAAGAAATGCGTGAATGTGTGTGTGTGTGTGTGTGCGTGTGTAAATTGAGATGCCTGTTCCCGATGGCTCCTGGCAGAATATTCTTCCTATCCGGAAAGGGCGAACAACTCTTCCTCTCTCGCGCCCACCGCCCACGCAACCCATCCAAACACGCACACAAGGGACACGCACACACATCACAAACGCATCACACACACACACACACACACACACACACACACACACACGGACACACAGGTACATTTGTCTGGCAATCCAATAACTTGTAGACGATGACAGACAAGCCCAATAGCCGCGCAGCGATCTGCTCTTTTGGCTTTTGATCGTCAAGAGAAGATGTGATGATCGAAAGATCTCACTCTCACTCTCTCACTCACTCTCTCACTCTCACTCTCTCACTCTCTCACTCTCGCTCACACACCGACACACACACTCTCTCTACACTCTCACGCACGCACGCATGACGGATCCGTCCGGCGCCATGGGGCCGTCTAGCATCGTCCATACGTCCAAAGGGATTCTCTAAAGTCTTCAAAGATCGAACAACTGGGCCCTTGCATGCCCAGCACTGTCCAACAGCCCAGCGCCCGGTGACACAACAGCCCGTCTCCTTCTTCTCCTCGATGGGAAAGGGTCATTTCATGTTAGCCCAGCCAACCGAGCCGTAATCCAGGCTGCTTTGTTCCATTCTGCTCTGTTCTGCTCTACTCTTTTTTTTTTTGCCTAAAACCACGGCTGTTTGCTCGATCTTTTTTTTTTTTAGCTGTGGCCCATGTGCAGCGTGCAGCAGCGAGGAGGCCAGGTTAGACCAACTCTCTAATTTCCAGACTCGCGTGGCCTGCAACGGACAATCAACAGAGTAGTAGTCTCTCGATCTATGGGAGGAAAGGGGAGAAGGCCTACGGCGCTTGGCGACATGACATGATGTTGGATGTTGGAGAAATATAGAGAACGAAAGAGAGTGGGCACGTGAAAATAGATCACTCACAACTCATACTCACTCACAGACTCTCTCTCTCTCTGCCTTCCAAACCCATTCCAGACCCAGAGGGAAATTCATTCGATCAATCTTCATCCAGAAATCTGCTAATCCCTGCAGAAAAAAAAAAAAACAAAAGCAAAAAGAAAGATTATCATCATCATCTTTTCCATCTCTTTCCCCGAATCAGAACTCTTCTCATTCGTTTTCTAGGAATATACTATTTTTATCAACCACCACCAATGTCTACAGCCCACAGGAGCAACCACGATAATAGCAACAGCACTGGCGCTGGCAACAACCAGATCAACCATGGCAACAATAATGCCAAGGGCAAGGGTATCTCTCGGTCGGAGACTCCTACTACTACAACAGCCTCCGAAACACCTTCGACTACGGGATCATCTTCTTCCTCGTTCCTGAATTCAGTCACTGCCTCAGCCAAGACCCTTGCCTCGGCTCTCGACCCTCGTCTTCCAGGCTCAACCGCCGCCTCCTCCTTGACCTCTCTTGGCCTCCCTGGCCAGGATGCCAAGCCTGGCTCTTCATCCACCGTTGCTGCCACGAGAACACTCCAGCACACTCGGAATGCGCTCGAGACTCTTGACAGTTCATCTTCATCAGCGCCTCTATCCATGTCTCGGGCGGACAATGTCGGAAGCGGCTTCAGAACGACCGCAGCACGGAGTGACAATCATGACGCAGGAGCTGTTACTATGGACTGGGATAACTTCTTGGCCTCACCCGAGTCTGACCTACAAGAGAGCGCCGATCCAAGATCTAGGGCAGGTCTCTTTGGTTCTTCTACTTTGACTGGCACAGGAAGGCTGAGCGGAATGGGTCAATGGGGCCCTGAAGACGAAGCCTCAGCTTTTGTTGAGAGACAACTCCAGGGACTTCAGCTCCATTCAACTACCCCACTCCAAGGACAGGAACAAGGATCACAGCATCAACAACAGGGTCAACCAGCAACGCTCCATCTTACACCTGCCAACCATGGGGCGTTTCTGGAATACCTCCGATCCACGGCCACGACTGGTGCAAACCCAATCACGCACATGACAATGCAAGACACGACAACCTCCTCTCTGTCTCCGCCACAAATCTCTTCCCACGCGTGGTCATCAAGTTCCTCGTTCTCGGGCGATATCCATCGTCAGCAACACATGGATGGTCTGGATGTGGTCGCGTTCCTCGAGTCGACCAACTATTCGGATTACGTAGACGAACTCGAGTCAGCCACGGTGGAACTTGACAGACACCAGACCACACGAAGAGAATATCGCTATTGTTACACAGACGAATGGGTGGGGGGACGACCGGAATTATCCTCAACACTGCAGCTTATCCAAGACTTGCCAAGTGAACGACAGGACATTGTTCAGTATCTAATGCAAAAGACACAGCAGCTTCCACAGAGGAGCTATGCGGATGATCTCTATAGTCACCCATATGGTCATGATCAGCACAGTGTTGAAGCAGCCTCACTCGAAGCCACTCGACGTGAACAGGAGCAATTTCTTGCTGAGCAGAGACAACGTGCAGCGAGTTTACAAGGGGGTGAAGGCGAGGACGATGACGCGACGACGCGTGAGATGGAAAGAGTGTTGAAGCAGATTGTCGAGGATGCCAAAGAGGAAGTCAAGGGAGGCGAAACAGATGGGCAAGCGTTGAATCGTTTGTTGAAGGTACGGAAACGTCTTGCCAGGTTGTAGAGGCCAATAAAGAACAGTATAGTTGTTGAAGAATATCCAGAATTAGGACCATGCGCTTTGCAGGCTGTGCCAGGTCCATAAGAAAGGCAAGAAGGGGGGACCTAGACCATTTTGGTAAAGACGTCATTGGACAAAAGTAGAGACGAACAGGTTCATTCACAGGGTCCCAAGGAGGATGGGCTGCAGTCGACTGAGCAGGGAGGAAGGGAAGGGAACGTACCATTCAACACGGTTGCTTATGTCCATGCGTTGTGCGCTTATATCCAATCTGTGCGGGCGGTCTCTTGACCGGACTTTTTTTCTTTGGTGGTGCCTCCGTCTCTCTCTCTCTTACTCTCTCCTGTTCTAGCTGTGTCTTTTCTCTTTTCTCTCTTCTCTTTTCTCCCTTCTTTCTCTCTCTCTCTCTCTTTCTCTTTTTTTCATTCCTTGTTCTCATTCCTTGCTCTCCTGCTCCTCGTATTCCTTCCTCTCACACACGCTCACGCACTATTCCCCTTCTCCCGTCCTTCTCTTCCCGTTCATCCGCTCATCACCCTCTTTTTCCCTTCTTCCTACATAAAAAAAAAAACCTTTTTTTACCCCCCTTCATCACAGACACATCGCACAAGGTCGACATGGAGCGTTACCAGGCTCTAGAAAAGATTGGAGAGGGTACATACGCGACCGTCTACAAGGGCAAGAACCGGTCGAATGGAGATGCAGTTGCACTCAAGGAGATCCGACTCGATTCCGAAGAAGGTGCACCCTCGACGGCCATCCGTGAGATCTCATTGATGAAGGAACTTCGCCATCCCAACATTGTTCGACTTCATGATGTCATCCACACCGAGAACAAGTTGACACTCGTCTTTGAGTACATGGACCAGGACCTGAAAAAGTACATGGATCAGCACGGCAACAGAGGTGCACTGGGGCCGATTGTCATCAAGGCGTTTATGTATCAGTTGCTCAAGGGCGTGGCCTTTTGTCATGAGAACAGGGTTCTGCACAGGGACCTCAAGCCCCAGAACCTGTTGATCAATCGGAAGGGTGAGCTCAAGCTCGGTGACTTTGGTCTCGCACGTGCCTTTGGCATCCCCGTCAATACGTTCTCGAACGAGGTTGTCACGCTCTGGTACAGGTAAGCGCCCCGTTTTGAAGAGAGATAGAGCAATCATTGGGGAGAGGGGAGAGTTGGAGAGAGAGAGAGAGAGAGAGAGAGTCACGAGCAAGATAAAGAGAAAAGTCTTGCTTCTTCCTTCTCTCTCCTCGACGCCACAGAAAGAGAGATAGAAGACAAGGAGAGGAGAGACTACGAATTGGTTTCCCCTAGTCTTGCTAGTGTTGGCTTTGGCTATCATGTAGCTCGCCTGCCTGCGTCTGTCTGTCTGCCCCGTCTGCCTGCTTGTCCATGGTCCGACTCAGGCTGGATAGGCATGTCGAACACTGGATGGAACGGAATCAACATACAATGGCTCCGTCGTCTTTGTCTTTGTCGTCGTCGTCTATCTCTTGACCCTTTTGCTCCAAAAGGAACGAACCAACCAGACGGGATTCACACCTACATTAGGAAAAGGAGACCACAACACAGCCGAGCATATCTGTCTCTTTTTTTAAGAGGGAGGCACAGTCGCTCAGCTTTAATGGGAGAAAAGAAAAAAGAGAAAGAGAGAAAGAGAGAGAAAAAGAGAGAGAAAAGGCGAGGCTCTTCCAAACACCTCAACGGCGCCACCGATCTATTCTATCCGGAGAGCAGTGGAGTTGCATGTCCCACTCCCCACGGAGCTAGGATCCTTTTTTTTTTTTTTTTCAGGAGATGTTGTCCATCTGCGGCAGTGTCTACGCAACAAAACCACGCTCTGTTGGGGGAGAAGAAAGAAAGAAAAGAAAAAATGAGCGAGAGAAAAAGAACAAGGGAGGCAACAAAAGGCAAATGGTCACAACGAACCACACCCTGGTCTGGGCCCACAGTTGTACACTCATTGTCGACGTACTCTTTTACACAGACTCCTATTCCCTGCACACTCATGCCACTCTCCTCCTCTATTCTACCTCCTCTCTTTATCTGCTGCGTCTCTTCATAAATTATCCAATCGCCTACCGCCAGAGCACCGGATGTCTTGTTGGGATCAAAGACCTACTCGACCTCGATTGATATCTGGTCTGCTGGATGCATCATGGCCGAAATGTACCTTGGCCGACCCCTTTTTGCCGGATCCAACAACCAGGACGAGTTGATGAAGATCTTCAAGGTCATGGGCACCCCAACAGAAGAAACTTGGCCAGGCGTCTCCAAGCTGTCCGAGTATCGCAAGGATTTCCCATACTACCCACCCAAGCCGCTTTCGACCGTCGTGCCCATGATTGACACCTTTGGCATGGATCTCTTGATGCAAATGTTGATTTACCAACCTCAACGGAGAATCACGGCCAAGGATGCTCTCAACCATGTTTACTTTAATGACATTCGCGGCTACGCCAATCTTCAACAACAGCAACAAGCCGCTGCGGCAGCAGCAGCAGCAGCAGCGGTTTCTGCAGCGGCATCACAAGTGGCATCGGCGGCAGTACAGGCGCAAATGAATGGACAAATGATGTCGCAGCCTCCTCCTGGTGGACCACAGCCTCAAGCACAGGGCGCTTCCATGAACAACAATCAGGCGTTGCCTCCACCACAGCAGCCCTCGAATCCATCACAGCCTCAACCACCTCATGTCTATTCACATCAACAGCCTCCACCTCAGGGCATGAATTCTCAGCAACAATCCATGTCGTACCAGACTGCGGTTCAGTTGCAACAACAACAAATGATGCAACAGCAGCAATCATACCCTCAGCAACAGACCTCGATGCACAGCATGTCGCAGAATCACTAAAACTGGTGGTGTCTCTTTCCTTTCTATTTTCTTTTTTTTCTTTTTTCGTTTTTTTTTTTTTTTTTTTTTTTAAAAAAAAAACCTCTTTTTCTTTTCTCACTCGTTGTGCCTTTTGAGTAAAAGGATACAGAAGGAATAGAGTCAAGATCCTTTGGATGTGAACCTTTCGATGACATCAACAACAGCAGCAACAGCAGCAATAATAAAAATATTACAAAAAGGAAAAAAAAAAAAAAAAAAAAAAGATATACATAGGACTATTTTATTTAAATTGCCAATTATAGGATGGTTGTCTGAAAGAGATACCCTTTCTCTCTCTCTCTCTCTCTCTTTCTTTCTTTTTCTATGCGGTGACGAGCTTAAGGTGGAAGGACTTGAGTCGGGTCACTTGGTCGTATCCAAACTTGGAAAGGGTACAACCACGTCCCGAATCCTTGACACCTACCCAAGCCAAAGCAGGGTCCAAATAATCACATCGGTTCATGAACCAAGTACCAGTCTCGATCTGATCACCAATCCGAAGAGCCGCATCAGGATCCGAGGTCCAGATCGAAGCTGACAAACCAAAATCAGAGTCATTCATCCATTGGATTGCCTCTTCGTCCGACGAGACCTTCATGATACCAATAACTGGTCCAAACGATTCTTCAGTCATAACGCGCATCTTGTGGGTGACATCAGTCAAGACCTGAGGTGCCATATAAGGAGTGCCAACCTTGTCAGCAGGGAAGGTCGAAACATCAATGTGTGCCTTGGCTCCCTGAGAAACTGTGTACGAGGAAAAAAGGAAAAAGAAAGAAAACAGAATTAGTAAGAGCAAATGAGTGAATTAGTGGGGGTATGTGAAAAAGAGAAGGATCTCTAGAGTAAATATTGACAGCTATCACAAGATTCCTGATGCCTTCCAACTTACTGGCTTCGTTAATTTGTCCACGAACAAAGTCTGCGGCCTTGGCCTTGACCATTGGTCCAAGGGTCGTCTCGGGATCCAATGGGCTTCCGAGTTTGTAATTCTAGAAGAAATATATAAAATATATCAAAAGTGGAACGGGTTGAATAAGAATCGATTCATGAAGAATATCTCTTATCCCTTTTTCCATTTTCCTTTTCATAAAAAGAAAAAAAAGAAAAAAGACTTTAGCGTCTCTTCCCTTTACCTTGGTCTCCTTGACAAAGGCAGCGACAAACTCGTCGTAAATATCGGCATGCACATAGATACGCTCAATGGCACAGCAGCACTGGCCACTGTTGAAGAACGATCCATCGACCAAAGTCTCGACTGTGTACTTGAGATCGCAGTCTGGGCGGACATAGGCAGGGTCCTTGCCTCCCAACTCGAGACCAGTGGCTATTCATGTCCGATCCAACGGTAAAGGTCAGAGAAAGAGTAAAAGAGAGAAAGGATGCACGTGTTATTAGTCAGTTATTTGTGAGAGAGAACAATCTCTAGGAATGACTCTTTTGCTAGGAAGAGTGTGAGAAAAAAAAAATAGCCAAAGGGCTCTAGACTTACCCATAAACTTCTTGCTGGCAGCCTTCTGGATCAGGTGGCCACCTTCGACAGATCCTGTAAAGTTGACATAGTTGACAAGCGGGTGCGCAACCAGGCTCTCTGTGTCGGCGTGGGACATGTGGATACACTACACAACGGGAGAAGGGAGATAGGGCGTTAGGACGGGACCGTAAGACACTTCCTTTTCGTGTTGGAGGATTAAGGTTTCTGCGTGACAACAAAAAAAAAAGAGAGAGAAAGAGAAAACGGCAGCGCCCATGAGAGTGGGAGTTTGCCGTTTTCTCTCTCTTTCTCTCCTTCTCTCCTTCTCGTTCCTCATCTCACGGGCTTTAGCCCCGCCCTTTTTAGCCCTTTTTTTTTTTTTTTTTTTTTTTTTTCATTCCCAATGTCCTTGTCCTTTTTGCTATGCCTGCGCCCATGTTGGACAACCTTAGCCCACGGGGGGATGTAGGAGAGGACAGAGTCTATTGACCCCGCCTGAAGAGGCAAAGATCGGCTGAAATGTTTGAAATCGAGCCTCCAATCCAGCAAAAACCATTACTCTTTCTCTCTATTATTTTCCTATCTCCTCCTCCTCTCTTTCTCTCTCTTTCACGCACACACACCCCGCACTCGCTCCATGTTTCCTTTGCTTATTTGAACATGTGCCAAGAGCGCCGTCTGTCTGCACGCCTAACGCCAATTTTTTTTTTTTTTTTTTTTACTTCCTCTCGCGCCCAACCTTGTGTGTTTGAAGAGGAAACTGAGTGGTGAAGATGATGAGTGGTGAGGTAGGGTGGAGTATGAGAGGGTAGTGATTGTCCTGTTTTCCTGTCAGCGAATCCTGTGACACGATTTCTAATCATATTGCCGAGAATGAAGAAGAAAAAAAAAAAAAGGGACGCGGGGAGAGCGCGCGCCTCACCTCGCGCATTCACTCCCGTTTCCATTTCTCTCTTTCTCTCTCTCTCTCTCTTTCTCTGTTTTGTTGTCTTTGTTGTTGTAATTCTTCCCCACGCTATCCCATTCTTATTACCTGGAAGACATCCTTGGGCAAACCAGCTGTGGTCCATGCCTCGGCAAAGCGCTCACCGCAGAGTGGGGTCTGGGATGAGTGCTTCAAGATCACGGCATTGCCAGCAATGACGGAAGGCAAGACACCGTTCAATGAGGAAAGGAAAGGATAGTTCCAGGCTAATTTTTTTTCACACCCCCACAAATGGAAATATGCTAATCGTTAGTTTTCTCTCTTTTCTTTTCTTTTCTTTTCGTCATCCTTCATCACCAATACATTACAATATGCAAATGTCTGTATTTCTTCTCCTTTTGAATAAAAGACAAAAAAAAAGTTACTTACGAGCGACAATGAGGACAACGCCAAGAGGCTCCTTGCGAATAAAGCGCTTGAACTTGCCCTCAAGAGCAGCATCCTTGATCTCCACATCCTGGAGTGCCTCTTCAGCCACATCAACCATGTACTTGCCACGGTCTTGAGTACCCTTGATCTCTCCAGGTGTATACCGGATCGGACGACCCATCTGCATGGTCAACTCCTTGGCCAACTCTGCCTCACGAGCTCCAATCGCTGCGAGGAACTTGCGACCAAGTTCGATACGTTCCTTGAGTGGGACCTTCTTCCACTCCTTCTGGGCCTTTGCAGCACGCTGAACTGCATCTTCAACCTGTTCCGAGGACGAGACCTGGACGGTGGCGTAAACGGTCGAGTCGACAGGAGTGATAATCGAGAGAGTGGTGGAGGGAGCCATGGCGGGTTTCTGGTTTGGATAAAGTATGTGCGGGATGGTACTAAGGGAGGAAGAGAAGGAGGGGGGGTCGGAGAGAATGCGGTGAGAAAGAAGAAAAAGAAAGAAAGAGAAAGAAAGAAAAAAAAAGCAGGGGGGTGTTTAAGTATTTCCACGCGCGTGTGAAAAATTCATGCACCTGACAGACTAGAGTACATGGTGCTTGTATCACTAGCAGACTGGACCACAGACCAGACGCGACAGACAGCGGCGACACTTTTAACTTAATTTTTTTTTTGTCATTTCGTCTTGTTTAGTAGTAGCATTTGGATCCTATTCTACAACTCATTCTTCTTTTTCTTAGTCCTCCTCGGCACCTTCAGTGCCCTCTGTGCCCTCTGTGCCTTCAGTGCCCTCTGCACCCTCAGTACCCTCTGTCTCCTCAGCATCCGCCTCAGCCATGGGCGTATCCTCAGTAGACTCCTTCTTGGAGAGGACATGGGGTGTGTCCACATACTCGACACCCAATCGCATGGCCAAGCTCCGGCGCTCTTGCTTGTTCAGCAACATGTTGAAGCTCACTTGAGCCTTCCACACAGGGAAAATCATCTTGTCCTTGACAAATCCTGTGATGCCCTGACCCTCCCATCGTGGGTTAGGACGATCACTGTCCTTTTCCAATGCAGGGTCAAACTCAAAGAGACAGCATCCTGTGGGCAGAGCCTCAAGCTCAGCTTGCAACTCCTGAGGGAATTCAGTTGTCTTTGGATAAGGCGTCTGCAAAAGGATAGTCATGGCGTCCATTTGAACTGGCACCACACGGGCATTGGAGCAGAACTGACGCATCATAGCAATACCCTCCGAATGTACTCTGAACGAGCACGATGCTGGTGTGTTGGAGTCC
Organism: Mortierella sp. BCC40632; assembly: GCA_011634665.1. NCBI lineage: Eukaryota > Fungi > Mortierellomycota > Mortierellomycetes > Mortierellales > Mortierellaceae > Mortierella > Mortierella sp. BCC40632. The sequence continues at coordinate 105,950 of WAEK01000018.1, forward strand.
TGTCGAATAAATGTCCTCACTCCTGTGTTAACAACCTACATTTGATGAAGGGAAAGGGGAAGAAAAGTTAGAAATCCATTTCATTTTCCGCAGAATGGGAAAAAAAAAAGAGCAAATGTCGAATGCGTACCTTCAAGCGATCAATATCCTCCGACTTGAGAATGCACTTGACGGCCTCGCTCACAAAGTAAACAGCCTTGCTCCTCTCACTCTCGGACCGAACCAGGAACTGATCCGTAGGGAACTCCTTATCAAGACCATAAAAGTTGGAAATCAACTTGACATCATCATGGTCACTGCCAAGGAACAAGAAGGGCTCTTCCCTAGGTCCAACGTTGCCATAACGCTCCGCTCGGGACATTCTAGGTTTCTTGACCTTCTCTGCATTCTCATCTTCCTGTGCGGTTGAGTCGAGCTTGTGTTTGTCGCCCGTGCTTGCTGTGGCCTTCTCCTCCTCCTCACCCTCTGGTACAGAAGTCTCTTCCTTGGGTTCAGCGGTCTCTTCCTTGGATTCAGAAGTCTCTTCAGTGGCAGTAGGCTGCTCTCCCTCGCGCCATGCGGGGTTGGGAACAAAAGGAGCCGTCTTCTTCAACACTGCAACAAAGAATCCTCCAGTATCCTGCAAATGAGGGTAAACACGAAGGCTATGTCCACAGTAAAAAAAAAAAAAACGAAAAGAAAAAGAAATAGTGAGAAGGGGAGGGGAAATGGTTAATGATCCTGTTCAGAGCTAGGCAAAAAAGAAAAAGAAAAAGAAATCAAGAGGGGAGGGTGTCACATTACCATCGGTCGAGATTCAACGAGTCGACATTCTTGGGTGCCCACATGCTACGCAAGAACCGACCATTTGCATTGGCGGGGATATCCTCGAATGAATCGGTTTGCTGGCCATCCTTGGTAAACACCTTCCATTGCGAAAGACCTGGTCGACGCTTCAACTTGGGAAGCTCTTCACTGACATCAACCAACTCCAAAGCACCTCCTGCACGGTTAAGCATCTCGGCCACAACAGCCTCGTTCTCCATTGGGTTGAAGGAGCAAGTCGAGTAAACAATCCGTCCGCCCACCTTGAGCATCTGTGCTCCGCGCTGAAGGATGTGAACTTGTGTCCTAGAGATCGTTAAGTAAAGGTTGAGAGTGAAAGCATGATCCGGTGAGTAATAAATTTCGTTTGTATTTCCATCCTGTCATGTGAGACGCCAGTAGGAGAGGAGCAAATGTTGCTCCACACAAGTCACTCACTGGTGAAGTCCCATAGCACCTCCATGAGTCCATCGAGTCCAGATCATTGGGTTCTTTCGGAGTGTAGCATCACCACTGCAAGGAACATCAGCAAGGACGCGATCAAACTCGAAGGGAACACTCTTGCCATCCTTGTTGGGGGCCAACTTCAAGTTGGGGATCATGGCAGCATCATTGTTGGTCACCAACAGACAAGGGCTCTGAAGACGCTTGGTCTGGTGAATCAACATGTGTGCACGTCTGTACTCGACATCGTTTGCAAGGACAAGACCAGCTAGAGTAGAGAAGCAATGAATCCAGAATTTTTTTCCATAGGTATCCCAGGTGGTTAGCAAACAAGAATGCGGTTTTCTTCTTTTTTCCAATGACGAGTCCAGTTTTCGAAATTCCACTCGGAAAAGAAAACATACATGGGACAACCTTGGGCTGCTCGTTAGCATGGACCATCTCGATAATCTGTGCTGTCTTTGATCCAGGAGCGGCGCACATGTCCATGACCTATTTCATTTTAAATCCTTGTCTTGTTAGCGGATCCATTGTTTTTTTCTCCCTCTCTCCTTCTCTCCCTCGTTATTGTTCCAAAAGACGCAATCTTCCTGTAAAAGAGGTGCACCTACCCAGTGGTGGGGCTGAACATCAAGAAGCAGTGGTGGGATCATGCTCACAGCCTCCTGACGACTAATGTTTCCGACCTCAGTCTCGGCAACCAAGAACTGATGGAACTTTGCATACTCGGGGCTCTTCTTCAACATGGTCCTGGGAACATCATAATGCCAGCCAAAGTCATCTGGGTACCATTCCAGAGGGCGAGGAGGGTCTGCAATTGTGCCGTCGACAGCAATGTTGGTCAAGTGGGGAACAAATGCGTTTTTGACTGTATCGCGGATTTCAACTGCATGGCTATCCAGTGGCGTAAACAATAGAGGTGTTAAAAAAAAAAATAGGGTTGTTCGTGGATCAGGGAGGGTGCTTATTGCAATTGGATCAGGCTAAGGAAAGAAGCTTTCTTGCCACTGCAAGGTTGCCGCAGTCCCTGAAACTGATATATTGCTTCTCGATGCGATCGCAAAGGACCCACCTGCGAGTGCCCGTGATACGGAAAGTGGTTGGCAAGGTGACCTTGAGTTGTTCCCAAAAGACTGGCCATTCCTCCTCGGACATGATGTTCTGAGCCTTGTAGTAGTGTTCCATCTGAGCATTCTCCTTGACAATCTCCACATAGGAGCCATTGGGATCTCTCTGCTCCTTCTTGCGTCCTCCTACATTCTTCTTTTTGTTGAATCGCCGACCCATGGTGGTTGCTGACTGTTGGGTGGGGGTTGGTGGTTTTTTTTGCGAGTGTGGGGAGATTGTCTAAAGAACGACCGACACCCTTTTTCTTTTTTTCTTTTTTGTTGATATTTGTCGTTTTTGTAGATTTGTGACCGTTGAAAGCTTACTCTGCTTTGCAAGAGAGACAGGGAGGCGATATTTTTTGGAGGCGCGCTCACTTTTGCTCCGCATTGCCCATAGTTGAATGAAGTGGAACTCGATCAGATCCCTTCTTCTCATCGCCAACGCTCGAGGGACACTACCCCCTTTGGCCCCAATGTCAACATGCACAGAATCATCTACCGCCAGACCCCTTGGTCCCAACCCTTTTCATCCCTCAGGCCTGGCCCCAACGATGCTCTGCCTACGATAGCCGGACACTCTTTGAACGTCCTTTCTGGCTTGACTCCCGCTCCTGCCCCAGCTCGGTCTTTCTCCACTCGCTCTTTGCAGCCAATATCACAGAGAACACTGCATAAACTTTATCGTCAACAACATAAACTTGATCTCCTTCACACCTCTAGTAAAGCCGCTAGTGCAGTCGCCCAGTCAGCAGCACACCACCCGAACGGGACGAGTGTTCTTCATAAAGATCCATCTGGGACGGATCATACTACAATAACTAGCAGATCGGTCCCTACAACGTCACTCTCAACACCCCCGCCATCACTCCTCAATAATGGATCCGACACTATACCCAGCAGCAGCAGCAGCAGCAGCAGCAGCAACTTAAAAGAAAACCCAGAGACCAAACGCAGGATAGCCAAGACATACGATTGGGATCCGGAAATAGATGCATTAATGATTGCCCTGTACGAGGCCAAGGTGAATTGGAGAACTATTGGCAAGGTTCTTGAACGGCCCTTTACCACCATATACACCCGATTCTTAAAAACTCTCCGTCCAAAACTGGAGAGCGGTTGGAGACCCGATCCAATCCAAGATCGTCTTCGGCTCGAAACCTTGCTTCAACAGGCTCATGATCTTCAAGAGGCGGCTGCTCTACTTCTCAAGACCAAAGCCATGGAAGCCAAGAAACTAGCGACTCAGACACCCAAGATTCCTTCTCCAGGTGCTCGACCAAAATGGGACCCTGCAGCGGATCAAATGATCAAGGATCTAGTGAACGCCAACAAATCTTGGCCCGAAATTGGATTGGCCTTGAATCGACCTTATTCATCCTGTTATACTCGGTATTTCTCAGTCTTGGACCCAGCATTGGAAACAGCATGGACATCAGAAAAAGTAGCAAAGTTGACGGAATTGGCCAAGGAAGGTGTTCTTTGGAAGGAGATTGGACGACAGTTGCAAATGAAACCTCTGGCTTGTCGGGCCAAATGGTCTGAACTGGGCAAGATCGCCGATGTTCCCGATGCACCCGATGCATCCATGCTCACTTCTTCTCTACAAATGGACCAGGACTCGTATCAGGACCAGGAACATGTAAAAACTGATCATCACGAGAGCGAAAGCATGGATCAGGCTTCTTCTTCCAAGAGTAAAGTGATTGCCTTTTCCAAAGAAGAATCAGCCATGATCCTCTCGCTCGTGGAACAACATGGTCAAGACCAATGGGATCGAGTTCTAAATGATTTTCGGGACCAATCTCTCAAGGAAGCAGTCTGCTCCATCTCTTCCTCAAAGAAAAAAAAGATTCTCAGCCCAAGAAGGAAGCGACTCTTCGATATCACATCCGAGACTCTTGCTCATCATTACACTCGACTCAATCGAAAACGATACCTCTGGACATTTGATGAGGAAACAGTCTTGATCCAACAAGTTCTTCGATTCGGTACTCAAGATCGATGGGACGACATTGCCAAGGCAACAGGCCTTCATTCTGCGGAAGAATGTCGAACTCATTGGAAACAACTTGACATGCCTGTTCGACTCAACCCTGTGGCCTGGAGTAAAGCTGAACAAGGTTTATTCTGGACACTTTGGAAACAATTCGGTTCCGACTTTGATCGTCTAGCCCGGTATTGTCCTCGTCGATCTGCTCAAGATTGTCAAACCTATTTCGATCATGTCACTCGAGATTTCCCAAAAGACGATCCAACTTCTTTTAATCAACATGTCGAAGCCTTTCAAGAGAACCTTCCTTCGACCCGTCAAAAATACATCTTTACAAAAGAACATTCTCTTCGGTTACAACATGCAGTCTTGTTTTGCGAAAGGAATTTCGGGACGAGGACTTCGGGAGCTTGGAAATGGATTGCGAATAGAGTTCAAAAGGGACTTTCGCCCTCTTCTTGTATCGAACATTGGATTTATTTGAGAAAGAATATGGATCCGATCGAAGGACCTTTTGACATGAACAGTACAATTATCAAACCGGTGAAACCTATTGCCTGGAGTCATGCCGAGTCGATGCTACTGGACCAAGGAATTCGTGAGCTCGGCTCAGGTTGGACAGAAATTCAACAACGGTACTTGCCCTGGCGCAATACCCGAGCGATCCGACAACGTTGGCTTGTCATGTCGGACCGATCTACTCAAGTCAATGAGAACGAGTATTATACAATTGTAGGCGCAGGTGACAGGAGTGAGGACATTGATTGGGAAACATTGGTGAGACGGATGCCAGGATGGAACCGGTCCCCATGTCGACGAGTCTTTGAGACGTCTTACAAACACATTGTCCAGACAATGGTCTGGTATCCAGAAGAGGATCGACTGTTGATTGAAAAGGTGATTGAAGAGAATGGAAGGGACTGGAATGTGATTGCCAATTATTTTACGGGTATCCAACCTGCCATGGCGCCTCTCTATGACGAGGCGATGGATCGACTAAAAAAGGATGAGAAGATGAGTCTTTTGATGCAGGAACCTCAACGGACGCACAAATCTGCTTGGCAATGTCGACTACGATGGTGTCAGCTTCTAGAACCCTTAATGCCCAAAGAACCCATGCTCAGTGTTACAGAAAAAGGTCGTAATCTCATCAGGCTCTCCCGAAAGCTACTTGCACCAGATGGAAAGAAAAAGAAAAAGAAAAATGTAATTTAATAGTATGATTAAGCAAATAGACCAGTTTACAACTTTTCCTACAATGAATGTGCATGTACATGTGTGCGAATGTGTGTGTGCTAAGAAAAAAAGAAATGATAATAATAATAATAGTAATAATCTAAATGTTGCCACTCTTGGAAGCAAGACTGAAAAAGAGTCCCTTCTTTTGCAAAAGTGCCTGAGGTGTATCAAATTCCGCCACTTGACCATGGTCCAACACTAGGATCCGGTCACTGTCCATAATCGTATTGATCCGATGTGCAATCGTCAACACCGTACACTCTTGAAACTCGCGTCGAAGTGCCCTTTGAATCGCATTGTCGGTCTCAATATCAATCGCCGCCGTCGCTTCATCCAAACATAGGATTTTTGTCTGTTGGCGAGAAAGCATTGCTCGGGCAAGGTTCATCAATTGTCGTTGTCCCAAGGACATGCTCTCCCCTCCATTCTCGATCGTCGTCGACAATCCCTCAGCCAAGGAACTGACATATCCTTTGAGAGATGCTGCCTCGAGAGCATTCCAAAGATCCGAATCCGAATACTTGCCAAAGGGATCCAAATTGATTCGGATTGTGTCTCCAAATAAAAATGGATCCTGAGGAATAATCGCCAACCGAGATCGAAGGTCATGTAAGCCCAATCGTGCAATGTCGAGTCCATCAATCGAGATTTGTCCCTCCGAGGCCTCAATAATTCGGAAAAGAGACAAGGTAATGCTCGACTTGCCTGCACCCGTTCTACCAACAATACCGATACGCTCTCCTGACTTGATCTCAATCTTCAGATCCTTCAAAACCAAATCCAATCCTTCTCGGTATCGAGTCGAAAACTGTTCAAACTTGATTTCTCCCTTGGATGGCCATGTCGGGTCCAAGGATGAATCGGGAACCACATCAGGAGCTTCTGAAACAAGTTGAGAATACTCACGAACACGTTCTACAGAAACAATCGAAGTCTCGACATCACAGACCGTAGTCATGAACCCACTCATGATGGACGTGAGTGATCCAATCTGTGAGAGTACAATCGAAAAGATGCCCGCATGAACCGAAGTCCGTTGAACAATCGCCAAGAGTCCAACAAAACAAACGACCAGTAAACTCAACATGTCCAACATGATTTGAAGCCAACGAGTGGTCGCATTGGTCATATAACTGTTTTGTTGGGATCGGTCAAGGAGTGTCGTTGCCTGGACAGCAAATCGTTCCGAATCTGCAAATGCTCGGATCGTCACTAATCCTGCCAGGGTCTCACCAAAGTGAGCATACATGGGTGATCGAGCCGCAGAGTCCAGTCGCTTGAGTTCTCGAGACGATACCAAAAAATAACCTCCCAGGACATAGTAACAATAACCAAGAGGAAGGACAATAATGGCAAAATAAGGCGTGGCCGCAATACAAAACGCAAAGATGGTCACTGCAGTCATAAAAATAATCAACAATGCCAGGAACTGGAGTGGAAACTCTACATCGACATTGTTCATATCGTGTGAGAACCGGTTCACAATCTTGCCGGATGAGGTCACGTCGAAAAAACTCATTGGGGATCGGATCAAGGGCCAAAGCATTGCTCCATGAAGCACCTTGGAGGCCTTGCGAGCCATGTAGACCATACAGAGCCCCAATGCAAGTCCGAGCATGATGGCTGAAGAGATGACCCACGCAAAATAGGTGAGGATCCAGTACTGAGTCGAGTAGCCTGGTCTCAGCCCTGCTGCCGCCAAGGCATTCTCGTTTCCCCAACGTTGAAGCCAGATTTGGGAAGCAATCTCGATACCAATGAACACGGTGATAAAGATGATAAAGACGACGAGTCCTGTCAATCCGGCGGTAGCAATATAAAACTTGTAGACGTCCCAACCAACGCGCCCTTCTGACAAGATTTCGTCATCGACCTCGTTCTTTTCGTCTAGCTCGATCGTTTCGTCTTTGGTGTGGTCCTCGGAGGGATCAACGTTGTCCGTGCTGCCTTGTACTTGCAATGCGGTAGGGGCTTCCTTCTTGGAGTCTTCAGTGGCCTCCTGATCAGACAATTGAGTCACCATACTCTCCTGGACAATCCTTGACAAGTCTCCATTAGCTATTTGGATGAGATCCTTGTAGGAACCGTCCTCGACAATCTTGCCCTGTTTGATGACGACGATCTGGTCCACATCTTGTAGGTGGTTGGCGCCGTTGGTGACGAGGATACGAGTCTTTCCGGCCAGGATGCCTGTGAGGACACGTTCAAAGATGTGATGGTCCACATGTGCATCCACAGCCGAGAGTGGATCGTCCAAGATGTAAATATCGGCATCTGCATAGACAGCGCGAGCAATCGCCACTCGCTGTTTTTGGCCTCCCGAGAGATTGATACCCTAGAACAAGATGAGGAGGAAAAAAGTCAGGAGTGAGACAAGATACCATTTCCCTAGAGTTTCTCTCCACAGAGTTCAGTTTCTGCGAGAGCCATTCTTTTTTACCTTTTCACCAATAACTGTCTTGTCACTGTTGGCAAGCATCTTGAAGTCAGGCACCAGTGCACAGGCTTGGACCGTCTGAAGATACCTCTCCCGATCGTAGGGCTTCCCAAACAGGATATTCTCTCGGATCGTATTGTTCAGGATCCATGCTGTCTGGGACACATAGGCCACTGTTCCAAAAGAATGCACCGTTCCCGAATACCGGTACATCTCTCCCAAGATGGCCCCTACCAGTGAACTCTTGCCCTCTCCAACTCGACCCACCACCGCTGTCAGGGCTCCGCGCTTGATTTTCAAATTGATCCCAAAAAGCATGGGCCCCATACTATCCCGACCTTCATCTGGACTCTCTCCAGAAGTGAAAGAGGGCAAAGAGTCGACACTTGGATCCTGATGATCATCGCTTTTGGTCTCTTGTGGCTCCTTCTTGCCGGTAGAAGAGTCCTTTTTAGATTTTTCTTGATCCTCTTTCTCCTTTTTCTCGGCATCCTTCTTTTTCTTGTCCAGAGCCTCCTGAATCGCATCTGGAGAGTACCATCCAAAGGTCCCCTCTCGAACCTCGATCGCATACTCTTCCTTTTCCTCATTCAGAGTCTCCACCCCAACCTCCTCTCGAGTCCGAATCACATTCTCATTGTCCACTTCTTCCGAATTCAAAAACTTGCCCAGTCGTCTGTAAGAGACGGTTCCTCCAAAGATGGCAGACAAAGATTGATTCATCAACCCAACAGGTCCTTCCAACATGTTGACCAACGTGATCGTGGTAAAGATCCTTCGAATATCCAACGGTTCCTCAGGGGTTGCCATGGTCGAATAGACGGACAAGGTCGCAAAAATCGAAAATGCTGAAATCGAATTCAAAATAACGGCCATCACCGTCATCCAACTCCAAAGTTTTTTCAACTCGTTCAATTGTTGGACCCGTGCCTTTGAAATCCGATCCGCGAAAAAGGTTTCCCAGGCATAAAGCTTGACCGACCTGATATAGGTCACCATCTCCGAAATCAATTTCATGCGTTGGTCCGAATTCTTCATCATTCGTTTATGACATTGTGCCACCGCAGGAGCACAGGCACCCGTCATTAGAATCATCCCTATCACGACTCCAATACTTGCAAAGATCGCATATCGCACCTCATTGTAAAGAAGTGCAAACGCAATCACAATCTCGATCAAACAACTCCAACTGTAATGAACCACCTGAATAAATTCCACCACTCGATCCACATCCGTACTCATATGGTTGATGATCGATCCCATGCCTTCTTGTTTGCTGGTCGAACTCAATCGGAGGGCCTTGCGATAGATCAGAGTCACAAAGACTCCTCGCGCCTTGAGACTCGCATTATAACAAATGTTGATAAACTGAGCATCAAACAAACTACTCAGAATCCCACAAGCAAAGACGGCAATCAATAATCCAAATCCTACCCAGGGGTGTTGAGGTTCAATCCCTTGTAACTTGGCTGCCTCGCCATAACTGTTGACAAAGGCAATCAAATTCGAAAAGAGAACCGGTCGAACATAATGAGCCGCAATATAAAACGCCCTTGGGACCGCAGCCAACAAAAAAGTATAGCCAATGGAATGAATGACCGTGCTCAGGAGATGGACTCGACCCTTTTTCAATTTCGTTGGATTCGACTTGGGGTTGTCTGTTGTTGCCTGGGATTCCTTGAGTTGTTGTAAAAGAATGGCTTCGTCGGCATCGAGTTTTGCCTTGGTGGTCAAGTAAAGTGGATACGAAAGTAACTTGGGATGTACATTCCAGATATCATCCATCCTCAATGGTTTCTTTTTACCCTTTTGCAGCAAGGGTAACAACCAAAAGAAACTAATCCGAGCAAAGAAATTGGATCGTGGTTCGGGTGATGGATTCGTTTGAGGGACAATCACTGCATGGGGACGAGAGAGTTGAGACCGATTGGGTTTGGGAATGTTCTCGAGTGCAAAGATTAGGGCACTCACAAGAGTGAAAAAGAGTCGGAGTAAAGGATCCGGATCTTGGAGACCATTCGGGGATTCCTGAGTCCAGGAACGGGTTGGAAAGATGCCAACCAATGATGTGAACAGCCAGTAGAGTAAAAGACCACCAGAGGGATTGGCCATATTATAGTACTCGAGATGATGGAGTAACAGTGCACCAGCCTAGTGAGGAAAGCTTCTTTGGTCAGAATAGAGTCTCGGACTTTACTCTTTGAGTGAACCTAGATTGGTAAAAAAGAATAAAAAAACAAAAGAAAAAAGGGTAGATGAACTTACGATGGACAAGAGGTACAGGGTTGAGGAGACAAGTTGAGATGACCGATATCCTTCCTTGGTTGTGACCGCACGGACCAATAACGCCAATTGGATTCCAAAAGCCGCCAGGACACAGACCAACTTTATATAATAGACTGCCGTGGTCCGAACTCCTTCAAGACGTCCCTTGTTCAATAGTTTATGAAGCCGAGGACTCAGATAGATGAGGAGCAAGGCGCTCGGTAGGACCGTAACGACACTATAAACAATCCATCATCACCAGGGACAGAGAGTCGGAAAGGGAGAGAAAATAAATCAATAAATAAATACACACAAGAGTTGGATGGCAAATGCAGTCTCTGTTCGAGGCTGTAGTTTCCTCCTCTTCTGACTGAGGTGCATGTTTTCTATTCCCGACCTCATCCCCCCCCCCTTTGTCATACATGCTATGCTCTCACAATCATTCCGTCTTATAAAAAACAGTACCTGTTCTGGAAGCAAAAGGTAAAGTCCATTGCACGACGCGTGCTAAAGACTGCCCATCCTTCGACATCGCAAAATGCCGTGGACATGACAGTGATAGAGTGAATATGTTTGTATGTGATAAAACGCAATGTAGTTGGGGAAAAATAGTAGCTATGGTAATGTTGATAAAAAGAGAGAGAGAGAGAGAGAGAGAGAAAAGAGGCGGTGGATGATAGAGATTATGGTATGTGTTTGTTTGACCACTTGGTTATGGCAGAAATGGGTGGTAACGTTTTGGGTAGAGAAAAAAAAAAAAAAAAAAAAAAAAAGAGATGCCACGAGTCCATTTATACATTACATGAAAAAAACAAAAAAGAAAAAAAAAAGCAAACCAAAAAAGCTTTTGTCTCTCGAGCCTTCCATCAAGTCCTTGATGTCGCCCATTTTTGGCAGACATTGCACATTGGACAACACGCAGCTGCCCTGTGGTCATTCATGGTCTAGACGACACACAAAAAAAAAAAAAAAAAAAAAAAAAAAAATAAAACGTCGGGTTGCTTTGATTGTATGCTGTTGGTGCACTGTTGTGATAGAGAAAGAGAGCCGCGTGCATTCTTGGCATTATCTATTCGATGCCATTTGCAAAATCCACCTCGTTCACCTCCCCAACTCCCTCCCTCCCTCTTCTCTGTTTGCTGCTCAGTTACACAGGCTTCTCGATATTCGATGGGCTGTTCCGGGCGCCTTTCTCGTTCTCCCCCTTCCAATCTTCAATCTCTGATCTGCGAGGATGGGAGAAAGAGAGGTCCTGGACCCCCCTTCCTTAAAAAAAAGGAGGTCTGCGCCCATCGGGCTATTGCGCTTGGGTCGGTCTCCAATTGTTGTTTTCTTGACTGCTCCATAGTTTGTAAAAATTCCCAAACGTAGAAATCAGCCCTTTTGTATACATACAAGAGCTTTTTCTTTTCTCTTCTCTCCATTTCTTTTTCGCGTTGGCTTTTTTTTCTTTTTTTTTTTTTTTTTTTTTTTCTTTTCCCTTCTTTTTTTCTTCTTCTTCTTTTGCATCAAAAATGCCTGTAGAGACGTCATTCCAGCCATGCGCAAAGCCCACGGGATCGGGGCGTAGTAGACTTTTACGAAAAGAAAGAGGGAAAAGCAAGGAGAAACCCAATTAGGCTTAAGGTTGTTTTTGGCCTTTCGCCACTTTGGACTGCTCCTCGGTTAACTCGTAAATGGAAAATTAATATAGTCTCTAGTGACTCCTAACGTCCAACTGCGACTGCGACTGCTTCTTCTACTACAACTACCAAAAAAAAAAAACTCCCCTAGCCTTGCCACTACTTATTCTTCATCATCTTCTACACGACCCTCCCAGATATCATGCAATCCTGACATCTCAACCTTCTTGGCATGGAATTCCGCCACCGCCAACAGACCCGTCTCAATCCCAACCGTCACCATATGAACAATCGGTGGGATATCCTCCTTCTTGAATCCAAGTTGTCCCAACGGTAACGGCGTATTCGGCAACACATCCAACACTGGCTTGAATACAATCTGCTCTCGTGCTTGAAAGACCAATTGCGTGCTCGGCTTCTCTTCGACTGAACCTGGTGCTGGGACCCCATTCTTGCTTTCATTCTCTGTCATCACGGTCGTCACCATTGTCACCTCCGTGTTCGGGACACCAAGGTTTTCGGATCCATTCACACCATTGATCGATCCAGTGACTCCAGGTGATGTACTCGCAGAGTCTGGTGAAAGAGAAGAGAACAACGAAAGTGGCGACTTGAGTGAAGACACTGGAGAGACAATGTTCGATGGCCCACAAGAAGGCGTCGTCTCTCCCGTCGACAGAGTAGGTGAAGTCTGGCTCAAGCCGCCTAGGAACCCTCCTTTGCCTGGTGAAGTAACAGATGGCGCCGTGGTTGGGTTCGATCCCTGGACGGACTTTGTTTCTTGGGGTCGATCGCTTGCTCTCGGTTCAGGAATCACTACTTCAAGACCAGCACCTCCAGCCTCATTGCTGTTCACTCTGGAAAGAGGTTGACCTCCTAATCCATTAACTCCCTCGCCTACCCCTGTCACTGTTGCTTTGCCATCATTCGGGGGTTTGGAAGGGTCGGCCTCGGTGGCTCCAGTGTCGCCCAGGATCGATTCGTTTCGATAGCTCTTGATACTCATCTCCTCCAAGAACCGCTGGAAATTCTTTTCCACGCCTCGGAAAAGTCGATAGTCCGTTGCCACATCAATGAGTCCATCGAATTGAGTCTTGCAGATATGCTCAATCACCATACTGTCTAGGACTTGCCAGGATTCCATCATTTGACTCGTCGCTGGGATTCGAGCAATTGTGGCGGAACTAGGGCTTCGGATGCGGTCAAACCATTGCTCAAGTGTAAAGGCATTGGCGGTAGGTTGATCAATCACTTGAAGGATATACTTTTGGAGACTGAGTTGTCCTAGATTAATTCCCGTGAGTCGATGGATGACAGGCGATTCGGGGTCTGTGTAGATCAGGTACCGGTCCATCTTCACTTTAACACCCTGGACACAGGCATGTGTACACTCCTTGTCCGTCAAAAAGTAAGGGAAGAGCGAAAGGTCCAAACTTCCAACCGTGATCTTGACAAGACCAACCACACCCCATGCAGCCTGAATCCGGTTCTTGAGACTAACCGATGACTTTTCACTGGTCGGTGTGAGGGGTCCTGTGGCTGTTGGTTCTTGTGGAGTGGGGCGAAGAGTGGACGCATGTTTGAAGGCCTTTTTGAATTCGCTCTCGGCAGCAGACTGCTTTTGCTCCAAAGTACTCGTCAACCTGGACAAGAGTGTCTTAAAGACAGGCACAGTCTTGGCTCCAGCCAAAAGTCGAAGACCCTGGAGTCGTGCAATGATCGCCTGCGAAACATCTTGCTCGAGATTGGGTCCATTCCAATGGTCCTGGAGTACCACCCGCGTAGGTTCCACAGCCAAGATCAAAAACTTTTTGTAGTCATACGAGAGCATAGAGGTCATACGATGCGTTTGAAGGACAACCTCCATCACCGAGCAAGGGAACTCTGGATGTCGGTTCACCTTGGACAGTGTCTCGAGCGTGATGCCTCCCATCTTGAGGTATCCCTCCAACCAACCTCGTTCCATAGGCAAGAACTGAAGGTCCAACGGACCAATCGTGACAGACAGAGACCTTGGATGGAAGGGTCGTAGTTTTGACCGCAATCGAACCTCGTCCAACACAAAGTCCATCTTGCCAATCTGCGATCCAAGATCTCCTACTATTCTCATTTGTCGAAGACGCGCCACTCCAAAGATGTTGTATCCCAAGAAACTCGACTCTCGTTTGCCCGAAGCCACTGCTCCTCCGGCACCTGGTCCAGCTGAATTGCCACCAAGAGAGTTGGATGACAGAGAAGGCTCAAACCCTTGAGAACTCGAGGTCGAACGACTGACAGTAAGTCCATCACGGATCAGATAGTTGGCTTGATCCATCCAAATCATCTTCATCAAGACCAAAATCTCGGCTTGCCTTAGGTCAATATCGACCGCGATCTTGCGAAAGTCAACCGCCAACGAAAGAGTCTTTTTGTTTTGTTCCGCCCGACGTCTTGTCTCTGCAACCGCATTAAAGATCAAACCCTTCGTCTCCAGCTTGAACCCCTTGTCCTGAGAAAATATATGACGAGTATCGGAAGAAGCACCTCCAAAGGTACCAGCAATAGTACTGGACGTGTTACCGGCACTGTCCGAGTTATAGCTCATCAGAATGTTTCCTTGCTCGATTGTCAACACCGACATGACCTTGGCCATTGGCTGACAGTTGAACTCGATCTTGGTCTTTTCAATACACAGGTAGCATGTCACAGACACCTCTTGTCTCTTTGTAGAGACCTGCTGAAGTTCTGTTGTTTCCGTATTGACTTCTGATGTGGGCTCAGCAGAGAGGGCAGTCATGGGTGCGGCCACAATAATCTCTGGCTCAGAATACTGTCGTTGTCGCCGAATACCGACTTTGAGACCCGAGACAATGTCCTGGAAGAAGGGGACTAGCGAAGGATAGAACGTGTTCTCACAAGAATGAATGTTAATCTCGGCATGGATCATGGGCGGACCAGCCGCCTGAACCTCTGCCAGATTGTCACCCAATGGGATACGCAGACTCGTCCAAAGTGACAACCCCGGGATCACAAATCGATCCACTCCTGAAGCATCTGCACCAACGTGTGGGAAGTTGGCTTCCGACTCCATAAACTTGGAACTCCTGGGTAGCTTGGCGACATAGCTCTTGGGGTAGAAGCGACAGACACTCTTACTACACTGGAATGTGTTCTCAATCTTCCAGATCACCGTTGTAGAGTGTGGGGAAGCAGTTTGGCTCTTTGGAGTGGAGGCTGATCCACTCGATACTGGGGGAGCATTCACTTGTTCGACATTCATCGAGGTGACAAGCACCTTACTGTTATCATAGACATCACTCAATGTGTTGAGATACCGGACAATAGTAGGGTCAATGTCCAGTTCAAACCCAGAGACAGTTGCCTTGGAGAGGATAGTTTGCTGAGAACACGAATCCTTGGTTGACTCCACCTGGGCCGAGATGTTGGGAAAGGACATTCGATTCATCTTGGGATGACTACGTGACCTAAAGTGTTCATCTCGACTCTGATCAAACTTGGGCACAAACTGAGCACTGAGGTTATTCAATGTTCCTGAGGAAGTCTCTCCACTCTTAGTCAAGACAGAGATGGACGTTGCCGAGATCAAAAAGGCCTCCACTTGTCTCTCGCTGTTATCCATAATGTCTTCACGACGGTCCAGAGGAATGGCCACCGCTACATCCTCGATCGTCAAGTAAATCTCTGTAGCCTCCAGCATCGAGCGAGTATTGTCCTTGTAGGCAGGAACTTCCACATCGAGTGACTTGATAATCCTCTTTGTGTTGTCCGCAAGCTTGGCCATATCCGAGGCTTTGAGTTCTTTTCGTCGGTCCAGCTCATGAGTATAATGCGAATAGAGTCCAATAATCCTGCTCACAGACTGAGGCTGCATCAGCGCATGCACCTTCAAGAAACTGACATAAAAGGTACTGACGGGCGTCTGAGCAAAGCGATGCTTATCTGTGGTATTGGGGTTAAAGTTCTGGACGTTCAGGTTGATTGTGATGTAGGCCTGTCTCAACTTGCGCGCACGTCTGTTCTCTGCACGGGACTCTGCATGAATACTGCCTGCATGATTCAATGAAAGAGTAATGTTCTGGGCATGGAGTCTCCAAGCGAGTTTGCTTTGCTCGGGTTCAGATTTGAGTGCACTGATAGGCTGGGGCGCAGGATTGTTCGTGATGATGCCCCGAAGTTGGTCTGACTCGAAATAGAGGACAGCCGAAGGACTGGCTGCAGCAATCTGCAGGCCATCCAGGGTCACCTTGACAGAATACAACATCTCGGGCGAGCTTGTCACCTGTGCTGAGGGAGATGACATTTGTGCGCTCTTGGCTCCCTTGCTCAGCATATCGATGAGTTCATTAGCTTCTGCACCGAGCAACGACTGCGCTGTCAGAATATGATCCAAAATGTTGACATTCAGCTTCATCTCAATAAAGTCGAATGAAACCGAAGACTCGAGTTTCTTGGGTTGGCGTACACCACGCGTCAGGGCTGAGATCGACGTGCGACGGGTACGGGCGACAGTCGAAGAGTCCATCACGTTCATCACGCTTCCTGATGCTCGGATCATGGGGAGCGAGAAACTGGCCGTCGTGCCACCATCTCCGAATGCGGATTGTTCTCCAAGTCCTGGGCTGGGCTGATTTGCAATAAAGTCTACGGTTTGCCTCATTAGCTGAACAGTGTAGGTAAGCTGCGGCACAGAGAGGGGTAAACCTGGCGGAACATCATGAAGCATCACCATCAAGTCTCCAGCCTCATATTGGAACAACAACGAAGGTAACAAGTGGGATTCGAGAGTCAGGGTTTTCAGGACCAATTGCACCTTGAGTTCCCGTGGTGTGGATGGCGTGACGACTTTTGGTTGCTGATTTCTGTCAGCTTCCCATTCGTTCATTACTCCCTGGAACAAAAAGTCAAAACTTTGCATGTTCTCCTCGCGCCAGTCTTTGGCGAACAGATAGAGCTTAAGGATACTCCTTGGAAGGGCAATGTTGACCTGCTTGAATGTCACTAGTAGGTGGACCACCTCCCGAGGAACACTGGCCTTGGTCTGCTTTGGTCTTTTGGAAGGCGTGAATTGGCTTAGTGCCACCTCGGTATTGATTCCAACAATTCCAAAAGTCAAAAGTTCCTTCATGGACACTGATGAACTGCTGTCCTTGTTATAGAATCGCTCCTTTAGAGAAGAGTTGATGCTGCTAATGTTGGTTGCCAAGGAAGCAATCAACTTGTTGACTCCAGAGCGTCCTGAAGTAGAGCCATCGGGGTTGGAGCTTGAGCTCTTGGCGACCGATGTAATCTCTGTGTCTTGGTTGAGGAAGGCCCTTTGTTTAGCAAAGTTGAGTGCTGACGTTTGGATCTGAGAAAAGATGACTTGGGCCGACAAGTTGTGGGCTGTCATGGTGATGCGGATGGTCTCGATAACAGCCATTCCATTAAAGACAATGTCGAATCTCTCTAAAGTCTTCATAAGTGGGGTATCCTTCTCTGCCTGTGTTGCAACTGTCGTTTCTCGAGAGATTTGGAATGACTGCCGCGGAGATGATGAATCTAATAGATGCGGATGAAAAAATCGAGCAACACGTTAGTACGAAATTAGAGTAACAGCTACACCCATGCTCTATAATTGTCCAATGGACACTTACTCTCCACAGGTCTCCGGACTTCTGCTGGCCGCCTTTCGCTTGGAGGATCAAGAACTTTGTTGAACTGTGGCCGGAAGATTCGCTCGACACGGAGTATATGCCGTGTGAATGCAATGATGACTGGATTGACATCAACCTCTGCACTCTTGAATCCAGTCTTGACCGCCACATCCAAGAATCCGCTCGAAAGTCGGCTCGTTTCCTTGGCGGCAGGATCTCCCGAGTTGATTCCTTCTTGGACTAGAGTGTCAAGCTTGTACCTCGACTCAAATATAAACTCTAGACCTGCGAGCTTCATTTTGTTTTCCATCTGCTCGTCATAAATTGCTGCCTCGAATTCTCCAAGGTTGAGCTGAACCGAGTTGGCAGAGTATCGAAGAATCTCGTAGAGAAGCGACTCTTTCCGTGGGGCCGTTGGATCAGGTTCCGGTGAATGCCTCCTTTCAAACACATCGGAAAAGAGTCGGCATTGCCTCAGGTCATCCATTTCCCAGTTCCGCCATTTGGAAAACACGTCAATGACAATGTCATACATGGTCTCTGTGCTAAAATGCTCGAGTTCCGGCTTTTTAAGTGACTCTTGTAGTGCATTCGTGATCGTAGGTGGCATCAAGCGCATGCAATGGCGAATATGCGCCAAAAGCTTCCAACCGTCGTCGTTGCGGCAGAACAGAGTTCCAAGTCTCAGTGTAGTCGAGGGAATTGTCAGGAAAACCGGATCCGTGTTAATGGCCTTTTGGTCCGAGAACCGAGCAATCTCAGAAAAGAGAGTTTGAAGCTGCTTCGATCTCCGGAGTTGAAACCGTTTCAGGATAGTCTTCAAGTCCTTGACAAACGTTAGCCACGAACAAAGAGATCCTGCGACAATTTCTGCCGACTGGTTGATAAACATGACCGAAAATTTTTCCAGATTAACCGAGAAATGGTTGGGTGTCGTGGATCGCATCAGTCGTAAGCGGAAGTTGTCAAACGAGATATCGGCAATAACGGGTTCGTTCAGATATGACAGATGACTGATACCAAGTTTCGAGAACTGGTGTCGCGCGTCAGGAATACCGAAAATCCTTGCCGTCGAAGTCGACACAAACCGTGCATTCAACTTGAACTTTGAAAAGTCCACGTTCGCCCTGGACTCGACCACCTTGAAGGATGCAATATGGATCTTTCCAGGGACATACTTTTTGAACTCTTCATCTTCGTACTTGACAGCTGCAATGACGCCGGCGTTATCAAGAACAACATCAATGGCGCAGAGATTGGCACTGGAGAGTTCATATCGAGTCTTGATCACACTGATATCGTCGCCTCCATTCATTGCATCCGGCATCATGACATCTTGAATGAAGCGCAAGTGAATTCTTGGAATATAGATCAAGAACTGCTGCGAGTGCATTTTGCTTGGTTGCATCCTTGTCAGAAGTTCAACATATTCCATCTGCGTGACATCAAGCATTGTCTCAAGGTCCCATTCCTAGAAGAGAGAATTAGAGTTTAAAAAAAATCCTAAAGCGTCAAACCGTTCTGGCAGGGCCAGCAACTTCACTCTATCTTACCTCTGCATTGATCGCTTCCAAGAACTCTTGAATAATCTTGAGCAGAATAGGCGTCAAGAGAATCTTTACATCCTGTGTGGACTCGACAACAATAGTTGTGCGTTTCTCATCCGAGTTGTCGTTGCCTTTTGGCTGAGCAGATGGGACTGAAGAGGTCTGGCCATCATCCACCCCAAACGCTTCGTGAAAGTTTGCGCGTGGGTGACGTCTCGGAGCATCATCCAAAATATCGCCAGTCTATCAACAAAATAAATCTGTGTCAATAAATCCGGAACTCTTAAATTTCCGACATCAAATATACCGAAGAGGGATAGGGATTTTCCAACTAAAGGGAGGGCTTACTTCGGCTTGCGTGAACAAGACTCTTGGAGGCGGAAGGAACGGGTTTCGGTTAAAAGCGGGATGGGATGTCGACACTTTATGTCGTTTGAGATAGCTGCTATAGGGAATCGATCTCAGAGGAAAAGAGGGAGCATTCTTGGGCTCCTGGTCATTGACGTCTAGCGCAGGGGGGAAGAATGGTGAATCTATTGGTGAGTAATCAGATTCTTATAGCACCAAGATTCTTATAGCACCAATACACTCAAAAATCTTGGTCAAAGACTACAAATCTGGCCTACCTTGCGCCAAGTCATGATACTCGTCATAGTCATTATCCGAGAGATCTTCACTTGAAAAATCAGTGTCGAGACCATCCGAGTCCATGTCGTCCCAGTTTTGGATCCCTGTCTCCTGATCGGCTTCATCATCGTCTTGATCACCGACTGGAGAAAATCCCATTGAAAACGATGACATTGACCTGTTTGAGTGAATAAAAAGAAGTGGTTAGTACACCGGGTATCATATAGAGTCGATAACGAAAACCACACTGGTACATACCTGCGAACTGCGGGGCCTTTGGTTTCACGTATCGAGTTTGTACTTGACATATACTCGAAAATCGAGCCATTCTCACTCGGTACCTCCACGATCGAACTGGCGCTCTTAATAGATGTCGGTCTCATAGCCGCATGGTATGCTATAAAGTAACCCAAATCCAGTTAGAGTGCAATCGAAAGAAACCAAACTTAGTTGGTGTGTCGTCACTATCCATAAATCTTTGCGTCGTATCTGGTGAGCTTACCAGAGGTATCAGAGGTCAGGGGTGGTACGTGGATCGTGCCAAAGTGATTTCCTTTCAAGTTTGGATGGCGTGGCACTAGTGAATAATGAACGGTAACATTTTTTTTTTCAGTTTCTTGTCTCATGTTGATAAAGCAACTTCCTTATGTTCTCCGTCTTTTTGTAGTACAGGGTGCAGTTAGGTCGACTTACAGCGTGCTCCCTCTCCGGATCCTGTCTTTGTGTAGATGTGAGGGCATCTCAAGGTCTCACGATCCTGTTCTCGAACAAAGGATTGTTGCTTCTCTCTTCTTTCCTCCCAATTGCCTGCGCCTTGGTAGATGGTGACATCAAACGCGCAGTTTAAGCTTGCAATCTCTACCCAAGGCGCCGAGTCATGCTGGGACTACAAAAAACGAAATGGGGGTAAAAGTTAGCGCAAATAAATAGAAAGCATCTCGGTTACATAGCGTTGGGGGAGAGGGAGTACTCATGACTAGCCCAACTCTTGTAAATAATAGAATATTACCATGTCGGGTTCACTGGCATGGCCATCTCGGTGAACGTCCGTAAGAGCCATGGAGCGAACCAGTAGGGACTGTAGTTTAAGAACCACACGAGCCAGGTACTTTTCATTGATGACATCGTCAAAATGAACAACGACTCCATCCTTGAGCAACACTTGACTGACAACATCTTCACCCCAGATAGAGACATCGACTTCTTTAACACACAGGTCCACGAACGTGATATCAGGAGGCGTTACGGTGGCATATTCTGGTGGAAAGGCATTGTCTCCATCCACAAGATTGTAGGCAAACGCCTTGGCAAAGGATCCTACGCTCAGCAGGAACGATGGTTTGATCTGGCCATAAATGGATCCAATGTCTAGCTTCCAGTTGGCCACATAAGTTGTTGTCTTGGGGAGCGGGCCAAAGAGTCGGTGGGCATAAATAGAAATTCCTATAGAAGAAAACGAGTGATTAGAGAAAAGTCTAGTAAAGTTGAACAAAAGTAAAAAAAAGAGAGGGGGGGAGGGGGGAGAAATCTTTAAGCTTACCATCAATGTAGAGATAGTTCTGGTCGGTGCGGCTGCCTCGAGACCCTGGAAATCCGGGATCCTTGATAGTCTTTCTCCTCCAAGTCAAGGGCATGATATTGACATGCATGTCTATAACAGAATTCATTCCAACAATATGGATTAGAAAGCAGCTAAGGGCGTTTTTGCTAAAAGATAGACAGTACCCATGTAGAGATCCAAGTTGCGAAGGTCTAGTTGAATCTCGGCGCAAGTAATCTCTGTGTAATTATCACTCTTGTAGAGATTTTCGGGAAGTTGCAATGTGATATCCGTGGTTGAAAAACGGACATAGACTTCAAAGGGATCACTCGGAGGCTAAAAAAAAAAAAAAAAACAATTGTAAGAAAAAGACAGACAAGCAGCAGCGAGAGAAGAAAAAGGAGAAAGAAAGAGACCAACCAAAAGACTCTCCTCGTGTCTAGTATTACCTTGGATTTGACCTGTTTTCTTTCTTCTCGTTGAGTACGAGCCACGTTATCTCGTGTCTGTCGATACTCCTCCATTGTTACAAAGTTGATATAGAGACCCGCATAGTTGTCCATCAGAATAAGAACGTAGCGAATGACGTTTCCAAATAGCTTGACCGTTACACCTTGGCCCTATTGAAGAAATTAGGTGGGTTACCACGTTAGCCCAAAGAAAAAAACGAGTCTAGAACGTATCAACGCGATTTATACCCTATCGCTAGAGAAACTAAAGAAAAAGAGCACTGCACACACACCTTCACATCAAGATTCAGCGACTCGATATGGCTTGGGTCAACGAAATCGTAATAGTTGTAATTTCCTTTGATGGCTAAGGAAGGGATATCCGCAAACTTTTGCGAGTCTGGGGTAGTAAACTCGCCAAGAGTATGCGCCAATGGGAGCTGAAGTTTCAATCCACCGTTTTGGATCTAAGTGCGCCAATGATAAAAAGGAGGGGATCTGTTAACAATCAAATATTTTGGGTCTAGACAAGGTGAAGACAAAAAAAAAATTAACTTGGGCCTACTTACATCTACATCAAAACTAATGGTAGTCAATTCTGGGCTAAACTGCAGAAACGGTAACACCACTTTGCAGTCCAAGGTCTGACCAGACGCGATAATGAAGGCTAATCAGTCAATAAGAATACCAAAAAACAGAGCTGTTGAGTTAGTGACCCCGTGCTAGAGAGTATCCAAGTGATCCAGGCAAATCAGGCAATACGAACAAGGACCTACCGTTTTCATCCGTCTCCGTGGGTTCATTAATGATGTTGTGCTCATTCACATATGTATACAAATTGAAATTAGGCATCTTGATATCGAACTCGTACTTGAATGGGACAAAATACGCCATTTCGACAGGAGGGCCTGAAGTCCAATCCTTGCTAAGGTCCTGAATCAGTGTAATATGGTCGCGTAACAAGAAAAGTTCTGGGGTGTCTAGTGTAAACTCAAAGTCCCAATCTCTCTGAGCATTCCAGACAAGAGGGTTGTTCAATTGGCATACAATCTAGATATAAAAAAAAAACGCAGTTAGACTTTTGATGTAGCCTTCTCCAGATTGATCAAAGAGCGCTTTGTGAAAGTGTAAACACTTACTTTGAATTCCTTAAGGTTAATAACAGGCGCATAGTTGACACTCGAGGTGATCGTCGGCGCCTGGAGCTCAACAAGGACCACATTTCGGTAGCCTTCAGGTCCATAAACCATAGGAATATCGACGGAAATCATTGAACCATTTGCGGCCTTTAGTTCGAGCCATCCAAAAGGTCGTGTCGACTTGCCCGTCTGGACAGGTTGGAAATCGAGATCGCTGTACTTCCAGTCCTATAGAGACAAATCGTTGCATTTAGTAAGAGCATGAAACGACTGGTTTGCTGTACTACAGAGGGTAGGTGGCTGGACTCGTACCTTTGACTTTTCTTGTGTCGGAATCTTCATGGTGACTGAGGAGCTGAAAGTGACCATAATTTGAAGCGCTGCATGAAGCCGATCCTCCCCTGGCTGGGGCTCGCGCGTTGGATCCAGATTGCGATACGCATTTGGGAAAAAGAAGTTTTGCATCTCTGCTCGCTGTCGATCCGCCCATGGACCATAAGTCAAAACGCCATCGTCGATGATAAGATCTAATGACCATTCTGGGGGGAGGTCATAGTCTATGTGTTGTGCATATACTGAAGGCTCTGGCACCTTTCCTATAGATCATGGGCCATTAAAAATGAGTAAACTATTAGCAAGTTTTACTCATTATATTTAATGTAAAGTCACAAGTGAAATTCCAGTAGCATAATTTCTTACCAGCAACATCTGTCGAGTATCGCAAACCGAGACTGTTGCATTGAAGTATAGTTCGCACCATGGCATAGTCGTTGAACTTGTTGTCTTTGAGATTGTCCAGTGATATATTTTGGTTGTATCTCGGAAGTCCATGCCACTCTTCGGCTTCTTTGCGGGAGATGCCCATATATTTTGTCCACAAGTCGGAAATCATCTTTTTGACCTTTTTTAGGCGGGTAGGCTTTGTAGGTGGCCTAATGACGAGTTTCCAAGGAGAAAAAAAAAGTTTTACTTTAGAACTCATCCCACAAGATCGTCCCTGACCAGGTCTCTTCAAGAGTCCATAAAAGTGGTGAAAAAATGAAAATATCCTGTCGCATTCGTTTGTTCCACTTGCTTACAGTCTAGAAATGTCAGGTACATCCATGGCAGTGCTTCTTCCTACAAGCGCTGTATTGTAATCCGCATTGGGTCGAAAGTCCATCGTTGGTGTCTCAAAAGTAACATGCAGCACCGTTTTATACTTGTCCAGAGCTGAACGAGACTAAAAGAACGCAAACCGGAAAATAAAAATAAAAAAATAATGAATAAAAAAAAGGTCCGCACAGTGTGAATACAAAGAGAGCGATAGGATCACAAGGGGGTCTCATCACTGTGGTCTTTCCAAAAAAAAAAAAAAAAAAAAGCGCCACCATACCTTTGCGGCCGAATACATGCCATGAGCAACAGGAAAGGAGGCCACAAAAAGAGACTGAAGATGCGCATTCCCCATGATGATGGCTCCTGTGTCACAGACAATTTTGACCGGCAAGCATCGTCTAAACCAGCTATCGTCTGACTCCTTTTCCTGTCCAAGGTTTTCCATGTTGACTGAGACACATTTAAATAAAAAAGTAAGAAAAAAGGATAGCATTTTGGTAAGCTAGCTCATCCCACAACGATCAAGATACGAGTTGAAACAGCAATAGCACTTCATTTCAAGTCCTACCTGCGACCCGTGGGTTGTTATCATCATGGACAGCCTCCAGTGGTGTGGTATCGGGGTTCAGACCAAGAGTGGTTGCAAGAACATCATATGCTGGAGTCCGGTTATACATGAACCACTCTAGTCCCACAAGGTTGCAGGTGATCCTACAGTTGTCCTTGTCCGCTTCTCCTGGGAGGAAATTGTAAAAAAAAAAAAAAAAAAAAAATCACTCGCGTATGTCAGTACGATGTCATTATTGACGAGACAATATGATTTGTTGGAATCCTGTGAGCCATGGACAATTTAACATACTTGGAGAGGCTCCAGTTCCTGTACCCACGCCAGCTGGTGAGCCCGATCCGGGTGCTGCCCCATTCTCCCGAGCGATGCCTGCAGAATCCTCTGGAATGGGGTCGTCTTCGGTCCTGACACTCCAAAGCCAGTACCGAAAAGTGATGTACCCATGCAAGATAGTAATAGATTGATTCCTGGAATGATATCGAACATTCTTGAAGAGGATCCTGCCTCCCAAGGGAGCGATCTGTAAGGACTCTGTACGTCAGGAGAAAGGAGACAGGGGGTAAAAAAAAAAAAAAAAAAAATAACCGAGTAAGAAACTATTAGTGCTTTTCTGTCGTTGTTTTTTTTTTTGCCAACATAAAGAACCATTCATACATACCAATCTCGATGTAGGCCTTTAGATGATGCCATGTTACCCAACGAATAAGCTTTGAAAGCACCTGGGCAAAGATACGACTTGCATAGAAAAGAAAAAAGACGGCCACAAAGATCACCACTAAACAGTAGATCAGAAACGACCAAAAGGCTGTCGTCGAGTTGTAATCGACAAGATTGATTTCGCCACCAGCCATGGCGTAACCCCTTCAACAGGCTTCTTGACGTCCCTATGTGTTTCCTTGGTAGTACAAAAAAAAAGGATCGCTTCTGGAACCAGTCAAGTTTGGGCTGGGTTCTATCGCCTTTAGTTTGCTTGTCTCTCTTTCCTTCAAGTCACTCTGGCAAAGACAACGTCCACCGTATTATAGATGTCTCGAGAAAAGTGTAGTAGGTTGTAACGATGAGGCGCAGACTTTTCAAGGTAAAAACTTGATAGGATGGCTACGTTCTCATGTAAGATGGTTCGTAAGGTGGACTGGGCAGTTGAATGAAATGGAACGAAATGAATGGGTAGAATGCCACGATGACGGCAAGTGGAGTGGGACTAGCTCCACAATGCAGCAAGAATGTATTAGATATAGAATGCGGGTAATAGTAATGGATGCAAAGCCGAGAGCGAGCAGAGGATGAAGATAGCAAGCCTGTGGAATGCTGATGCGATGGTTAAGAAGAGGAGAGCAGCTGTTCTATTAAAAAACGCGGATGGTGTGTCTGGCTCCGTAGTGAGTGAAACCTACACTAGGTCAACCTCCATAAATTGCATGCAGGGTAGCACAAGTTGTCAAGGGGGGATCTAGCTAACCTAGAAAGAGCTAATGAATTGGTCCCAATATCCTGGAAGGGACAAAGACTACGAGCTATGCCAACAGTAGCACCTGAAATTATGTATTTACATTACTTTGTCGTCCTCTGCACCTGAGCTACGTTCTCCATCCCTTTCCTTCTCATCAACCTTTCCAGCTTCGTCAAGGATCGGCCCCGACGCCGAGGTCATTGATAATGAGACCGATTCCTCCGTAGTGTTTCCATTCTCTCCTTTCCATTTTGAAGGCGACTCAGGGCCGTTCTCAGGAGCTCCTTCACTCTGGGTGTTGGGCGCACCATTCTCTTCAGAATCTGCCTCTGTATCCCCAGTGATGGCTGGGTCGCCCATACTATCCATCATATCTGCCCCAGAGGATGCTACCGATAGAGCTTCTGGATTGTTGTTGCCACTGGCTTCGAGTGGTGGTCCTGCCCCAACTCGGCTCTGAAGAGACAGGGGTGCCTTGAGCGATGGAGGAGGCGCTTTACACATAGCAGTCGCTCGTGATGCAAGCTCCGCTGCGCTAATCTTTTTGCGACTCCTCCAATCATCCATGTCAGGCTCAGCATCCGCATTGATGGGTGTTGCTTCTTCGTCCTTAGTGCCAGATGATGGGCCGGGTGAGGTGGGAGGCTCCTTATTGCTACTAACCTGTCCTGAAGACTTTGACTTGTCCTTCCCGATTTGACTGTCCGGACCATTTTTTTCCTCATACCCATCAGCTGTCAAGAGAGAACTAGGATCACGCTGCTCCTGTTCCATGGATCCAGCAGCCATCGTAGACATTTTAGCAATCTTGATTCTTGCATCGTCATCCTGTTCTCCGTCTTCGTCCATATATTGAACCCTTTTGCTCGAACTTCCTGTGTCAGTACCCTCCCCTGTGTCAGCCACGTCTTCCATGGTGCTCGATCCGTCCGTGGCTGTCTGGGCTCCATTTAGAGTAACTGAGTAAGGCTCTACATTGTTCTCGAGTTGCCAAAGGAGTTCCTTTGGATACAGGTCCGATCCGCCGACTTCCATAAACAATTTGCTGTAACACACAGCAAGCAGGTGGCCGATTTGCCCTTCTGGTGCCATCTTGTCGTTCAATTTCTTTAGCTCGCTTAGCCTCTGAAGCACTGTGAGTCGAGGAGGTTTTGGTTCCTGTTCAAACATCTTGGCTTCATAGATCGCTGCCTTTTCTCTGAACTCTGTTCTCGGAATCACCTCGGCTACTGGCAAGTGGGGGTCTGGCCCAACCTGATCTTGGAGCACAGAGAGATAGGCATCATAGAGCAACTCCCAAATCTCCTTTAAATCAAGAAGGAGACTGTTGGCTCGCCTAACCTTTCTGGCAAGAGAATTCAGAGTCTCGACATCCTTGGTTTCTTTAGCTAGGAGGATGAGAAATCTGGTATACTCGCCAACATAGACAAAGTGCTTGCCACATCGCTCGTACTCGGGTTTCCAAACAGAACTCACGAGCGTCTTTTGATTGCTCTTGATCTGGAACAGGCTTAAAATCTCGCTCTTGGCTCTCTCAGCATCGTGATAAACATTGTGGAGAATCCATGCTTGCTAAGGATGGCAAAATTAAATGGATAGATTTGGATTTTTAGAACATGAGTGCTTCGACAAAAAAAAATAAAAAAAAATAAAAAAAAATAAAAGTGAATTCACGCCCTGATTGGGAATAGTAGGTTGCAACTTCCATACCCTGAATACTGGCCTATGGTGCCAGTGCCGTTTGTCCAATTGCCTGATCCGTGCCAATCCTTCACAGAGACAGCGGAAGGCTTCTAGCTCCTCTTCTGTGCGCTGGCTCGTTTCACCATCAGCATCCTTCCCTTCCTCGGGTTGTATTTTTGGAGCCTCAAATATACAAGCTTCACCATCTGTCGCGTTGAGTTTGGTGTTTCCAAATGTGCGTCGAAGGAGCGACTCCACTGTGTTTGGCTATCAAGATTAGGAAAACAAAAGGTACCTTATCATATTAGAGACGAATCAACATAGCTCTATGATATTAGCTACAACTATTGTGAATGATACCATAGTATTCATACCTTGATTTTGTTTGAAGCGAGATACTTTGTCAGGGTAGAGATTAGCTTGTAAGCTGGCTCAAACACCTTCTCATTTCCTAGGTGGCCTGCACGAATAGGTACCCTGTCTGCGGCGTGTCTATACAACGCTAGGACCTGGTCTGGCTTTCCTTCTAACTTTTCGAGACACTTGGCCAACATCCAAGGAGTCCGCCAGCCTTGGTTGTGAAGTGAAAGGGATCGCTTGAAGCAAAATGCAGCAAACTTATAAACTTGTTGCGGCATCGGCTCAGGAATGTCGATTGTGATGGTACCCCCAGTTTCACAGAGGGTTTCGACTCCAGTGCTCCGTCGCATGGCCTGCATTCTCATCGGCTGGGACATGATGCCATAGAGAAGATTGCCAAAGTCATACCAGAAAGAAGCCTGTCTCTGGTGCCAGTTCTCCTCTTGAATTGGAGCAGTCTTGGTAACAGGTTTCCGAACCTTTTTGGCAGTCGGTCCTGGTTCAACAGATTCTTCTTGGTCGCTGCTGCTGTACTCCTTAAGTGGTTCCTCCCAGGCGGAATCCATGTCATTATCGGTCTGACTGTCGTGATGGCCGGGAATGCTAGTTACTCCGTTTGTAGGCTCTGAAGGGCAATCTGGTTTCTTTGGACACAGTCTGACTGCCTGGGCAAAACAGTGAAAGGCTCTCCTCTGGAGATCGGTGATCTTGGAATAGTTGTTTTTGATATCCGCGGCACTGAAGACAAGATTCTCGTCCGCAAGGTATGAATAACAAGATGCTAAAGCATACCACGAATCCCAGCTGTCTGGGTTTACATGAATATCCGACCGAAATTGGTCGATTGCATGCTGAAGATCTTCCAGGGGCTTAAACTGACTATTTTTTGCCTTGTTCTTGAACTGAGACAGAAATATCTTTCCTTGGATTGCATAAATGGTCTTGTATACTGAAGCTAGTTTGCTCGAAGGCGGTTGCTCCATCGTTGGCAGTCGACTAGCCGAGTTGACTAAAATTGCCTCTGCAAAGTTGATTTCTGACGATAGATATCCATCAATGATCTCACGGTTCATGGATAATACAGCGTTGCTTTCGTATGGAGGTGTGCCTAATGCCTCTTCTACGCGATCCACTGCATCCTTGAGGTCGCTCCGCATCTGACCCCGCAGAGCCTTGTCGGACAAGGATCGTTCAAGGAGTGGAAAGAATTCAACTGCTGCCTTCTTGTCAAAGTCAACCGGTACTGACGAGTGTTCAATAGGATACTGTCCATCGACCTAGAATAAGTTCAAAAAAATGTGAAGTAGACATGTCAGTACATAATTTGTAAAACCATTTTTGGCTGAAAAGTGATAGATTGGAGGAAGAGATACTTACGCTCAAAGAAATACCATATATACAATAGTAACACTGGTTCTCTTCTTTCCTGTAAAATTCGCCACTCATAGGAGAGGAAACCTTGAGAGCCAACTGGATAAGATGACCTAGCGGAAAAAAAAAAAAAGTCAAAACCAAGCAAAATCCAGTCGCGGTATTTTTGCCCTGTGACCAAGAAAGTCTTACTAACCTCCTTCTATACCGCACATCTCACGAACTCCAAGGTCGTCATGGATCAGTGCAAGGAGTTCCATATACAATGAACGGGAAGGACCCGAATACTGGTTCAATGCTGTGGAAGAGTTTGTTGTTAACGGCTGCGAGAGAACTCTTTGAATGGTGTCAGGATCAAGATCCAATGAGCTCAATTCCAATGCCTTCGCTGCTAATGGAAGTGGCGCCGCCATTTCTTGATCTAAACCGTCTGGCCCGGAACTGGCGCTATCGTCACACCAGGCAGGTAAAAGCAATAAAAGTACGAGCCAGGCACGAACTATGATGATATTGAATTGCTCCAAGTGTGGCCGGTATTTGAGAAGACTCGAGTAGGAAACCTTGATGTCGTCATCTACGAGTCGGTCTTGGTGGAGAATATTGACGAATCCGAGTCGTACGATAGCCAGGATACCGCATACAAGCTTTTGAAGACGACTTGGGTCTAAAGAGCCCAACAACTCATTGAGAGCACAAGTTTGAAGGGTATCTCTCAAATGGAGCAGCAATAAGCTGCACTGCATCAAGAGATGCCATAGTTCAGATGCTTCGGTCTTCTCAGTCACTGTGCCCACTAGCGCTTCCGCCACTTGCATAAACATCTCAACTGCACACTGAAATTGCTTTGGTCGTTGCTGCAATGAATCGCACGACTATGAAAAAGCAGATTATGCGAGTTAATATCAAGGAATATTGTGTGGTTGTGCTATTGGAGCAGCTTCTGAAATCAAGCTCCTCACCTTGTAGAGTAAACCCATGAGCTCCATTCGCTCAGACAGTGGTCCTGTGAGTGAGTCTGAGAGTTCTCCATCAATGTTCCCGTCCGTCGAATCGTTAGACAAGAAGATTGGCTCGAGTCTCGTCATAACTGCCTCGAAGTCATTCTCACTAAAGAGCCGTTCCGCGTCCAGTACATACTGGTGAGTCTTTAGCTTGCTTAGGCGCTTCTGAATCCTCTCAGCGCTCAATAGAGAGTCATATTTGCTATATATATTTTTTTTTAAAAAAAAATCGGCAGAGTTTCTTAGATGTTTAGCGACCATAGAGTTGGATTATGCAAATTGGTTTCAAGCATTTTTCTTACCAATTAGGGAGATTAATATTAGCGACCAAGCCTTCTCTGACAGCGACCGAGCATTCTTCGAAACTTGAAATGGCTTCACCAGCGTTTCCTTTACATTGAGCATATCTCCCCAAGAGCCAGCCCAGTCTGAATGTGATGAGCAAAGGAGGCAAAGAATAATAATAAGCATTAAAAATACGCAAATTAAATCCATAAAATCTCGAGACCGTCTCTGCAGTGACCGCTACTTTACCTAACACCTGCTGCCTTGCGCCAGTTAAAAAACGGTGAAGTTTGACACTCGTCTTCAGCATCATCAATCGGCTCTACGACAGACTCTAGACCAGCTAGAAATAGCCATCGCCGAAGATGCTTCTCAAGCTTTGCAACATTCTCAGTATCAACCTTCTTTGCACCTCTTCCTCGTCTTGTCACAACTGTAAATGGCTGCATGACAGATGTCACGATTTCATCCAAATACATCTCGCACACCGAGAGTTTCAGCTAAAGAAGGCAAAAAAAAAAAAAAAAAAAATGGAGCGATTAGCCACCAAAGTGAACTTGAGAATTAAAAGGTTGGGACATAATACCTTAGCTTAATCAGTGCTTACCTCTAATTTCGTCCGCTGCTCTGACTCTTTGGATTTACCGTCCACAGGCTCGTCAAGTTGAAGGTACTCCACGAGCTGATCTTCAATATCCAAGACGATGGTGATTAGATACGCCTTCAAGCCTTCAGGCCATCGCCGTTGCCAATTCGGGACACTTTGGTCGGGTCCTAAAGAGTCACCAGAGCTCGAGAATCCTGATAAGAGCGTCAGAACAAACTCACAGAGGTAGCTTACTACCCCAGAGTTTGTCTCGTTCATCCTGCTAATAAACTCGATCACTGGGTGCTCATCCTGTAATTCATCCACAGACATGTTTTCAGCCTTCTCTTGTGTGAATATTGCAAAATGATTGGTCTTTTGTCTAATGAATCAGGGGGTGATATGGATAAAAGCGAGTGAGCAGCCTGGCAAACACGTACTGCAAATCATATAACCACATGCATGTCTGATGGTCTAGAACTACTTACTGCTGAACATGTTCAATTGCCGACGCTTGAACGAGAGCGCCAGGCCTCTCCAGATGTTTGTTGATTGTGTTGAGTAAGACGCATAGCTTTGCTGGGAAAATATCCTTGGATTCTGCTGGTGACTCTGGATCTCTGCTGACAAATGCGTTCTCTAGGTCCATACCGAATTTAGAAAGCACAATCGAATACTTGGCCAAGATTTCCAGACTTTCCTCCTCGCGTTTCTTCTTGGTCACCTCAAACTGATCTAACTTGTCACGGACTCGCTTAGATGTTCTGACAGATAGATTTGACAGATATCCGTTAGTCATATATGATCAATTCACGTTGCATCAGTTGAGTAGGGCTTTTCTCAACAATGTATACCTTAGTCCAGACCGCTCTTCCACTTCTTTGCGCTTCCTCTTCAATGCCGCTGCCTGCTCCGTGTCAAGTGATTCCTTTTCTTGCTGTTCAGAAAAGTCCTCGGGCACGTCCTTTGTCTGAGCCGAGCTTTCGGCAGATGGTTGCTGCTCATCTGTCATACATACATCGTCACTATTTTTCTCTTCTGCAGACCCGGTATCCTCTTTGACGACTTCAACTTCTTCCTCAACATCAACCAGGGCTACTGAGGTCATTGGAGTGTCTTCATCAGAAATTTCCTTTTCCTCCTGTTCCTTCTCTTTTTCTGTTCGAATAATCAGTCGCTGATTGCAAAAGGTTGCGTCCGAATTATCCATTTGAGCCTTGTATTCTGTTAGTAGGAGCTTTCCTAGGTCCAGCCAAGTAATGGATTCAAGGTGAAGCTCCCTGGGTTGTCCATCCAAGTTCACTACGGGATCCAGATTATTCCTTTTCGGGAAGTGGTTGTTCTCCTGCTGATTAGTACTGCCCTGGATTCTAACGCGTAGCATTTCCTGAAGTTCCAATCCGCGAGTGTAATATGGAGAGATACTTAATGCTCTCTGAACATACTCCTGGCATGCTCCAAAGTCGCCAATTTGGTATAGAACCTAGAGTGATCCACAATGAACAAATAAATAAATAATAAACAAATACGACATCATAAGTTATCTTGCTCAAGTTGCCTCACTCAAAGGTTGTCGAGATGCAACTTTAGGCCAGATTCGCACTCATTTGTCATACATCACACAGGGCTTCTAGGCATGACCACTGAGTCGGTGAGAGATCCTGGTCTCCTGATATTTCCTCCGCAGTCGAATGACCGGATTGATGATTCGCTGAGCTTAACGCAGAGTTGCCTAGGCCACATTCGAGAGAATAACGAGCAAGCTTGTGTTTTTTCTCCTTTGCCGCCAATATCCCGATCTTGGTCCAAAGTGAATTGTCGGAATTATCGAACGTCACAGCCTGAAATAAGTGAGAGATGGTGATTACGCAAGTCAGTTCCCAAGGACTTGTGGCTAGTTCCCAAAGTAGACATTTAACAAGTTAGGGTATACCTTTAGGTAAAACTGTAGCGCCAACGCCGGCGAGCCTTCTGGAGACTGTTCAAGGATAGAGGCATAGTTTGTGTAGACAAGGTACTGCAAGAGCCGGAGAGATGTTCCCTTTGCTGCTAGCTCAGTCTGAGAAAAAGGAAAGGACATGAATCCTATTAGAATTGATGCAATGATCCATGTCTCCTCGATGCGAAATTGGGGCAGGTAAGCTTCCTGAAGTTCAAAAAAAAAAAAAAAAAAAAAAAAAAATGTACAGGAACATTACATCGGTATCCAGCATTTGTAAAAGATCTGACTCGATGAGATCCTTCAACATTATTCGAGCCTCATCGAGCTTTCCTCGTTGTAAAAGCCGAATGGCTGCTCGATAAATCCCGAGGCATTTCTCTGCCTGAACGTGAAGGATCGACGAGATAGAGTGAGTAAGACCTTGTTTCCAGTTCCATACATCTAAAGTGCCCTTCAACAAGAGTAGCAAGAGTGGATTCTATATGTACCTGAATCTCAACAGACTCTTCCTCCTTCCGCTTTGTCTGCTCCTCCTCATTAAGAACAGCGAATCGAATCTATTGACCGCGAACAAAAGAACCAATGCAGAAGTTAGCAATAGTGAAAGACGCGTCACAGAACAAGTGACCCCTTTGTACGAGGATGAGATCCTTGCCATGGCGGGCGGGAATATGACCCCACGCAGACTTGGGGATGGCCAGGCCTGATGCTGAGTGAGGCTGATGGAGACACAGGGAATGTCCTGATGCTTGGAAAGTCGCTGGATGATGGACCTTTTTGCCATTCAACGAGAAGGTTATATGACAGTGGCTTTGGGCAGACCAACCTCAACCGAAGTGCTGGTTCCAGGTCATGAAAACTCTCTTTGCAATACGAGTTGTGGTGCACTAGGTGTGTGGAGCCCTCTGAAGTAAGGCACTTGACACCTCATGATGATTCCTCATTGCATGAACGCCTGTGGTAGACGCTAATCCAGACTCTCTCACTTACCTCGTTAGCCTGTCTCGAGCCCACTCAGGCCCGAGCCCCTTCACTCGTCCTCTTCCTCTCACCCTCCTAAATGTCCTGCGACTGGTGTTCAACCCAAAGGGGTCAAACTTGAACCTCTTTCTTGTCCCCCTCCTCCCACCCCTCTTCTTCCTCCCACTATTCCGCCATTTTTTCTTTCTTTCTTTCTTTCTTCTTCCTGGAAAATATTCAATGTACCGCGCTATTGCCAGCAAGGTACCACGTACCTCAACAGCCCTACACTGGCCACACCTGCTCTTCTCGACCAGGCGCCCAAGCATAGATTTGTTCAGGAGCGGAATCCTTCGGCCTGGAACCACCTCCTACACCACATCGGCACAAAAGATACCCACAAGAGAGACCACGCTTCTGTCCACACTATCCTCTAGTCGACAGTGCTATCGATCAAGTCGGATACTCTCAAAGAGGGCTTACTCGATTGAATCGGCGTCAGAGAATGCGGTAGCAGCAATCGATGAAGAGGTAAGGCAACTAGAGAAAAAGGAAAAAGAAAGGAAAAAGACAAAAAAAAAAAAAAAAAAAAAAAAAGGATCTTGCCAGACTTTTTCTTCTTCATTTGTCCTAATTTTCCCACGCGCCTTTTTGTCTTCTTTTTGTCTTTTCTTTTTGAACTGGATGTCAACTTGATCCTAGATGCCATTAAAATATGGTCTCTTATACTTTGACAACGCGTATCCTCTCAGGATGGGTTGGTGGGATATTCGGTACTCACTTCTTAAACCAGGATGGAGATCACTGGAACGAAAAGCCAAGAAGGAACTTGTTCCTCCTGAAGACGGAATGCCCTTTCATTTCAAAATTGGAGGTATCGAACCAAGGTCAGTTCCTCTTCTCCCCCTACACCCCTTTCCTTTCCTTTCTCTCTTCTCGCCAACAAAAAGGAAAGGAAAGGAAAGGAAAGGAAAGGAAAAAGAAAAAAAAAAAAAAAAAAAAAAAAAAAAAAAAAAAGGCAGGGCATCATCTGATATTGCTTTTTTCTTCTTCTTCTCCCCTCCATTCCAGATTAAAAGATGGAGGAATGTTTGTCCATTTTTCATATGTTCACCCAGCCTCCTACACCACAAGGGAAGCGCTCAAGGAAATCGAGAGCAGATGCGAACTTCACCTCAAAAGTCATGGACACTACATGTGGTTCAATTTCCAAAAAGTACGCGCCTTCCTTGTCAAGGGATCCCCCTTTCTGGAAGACATGGCTAGCCGTTACCCCAACAAACGGATCCGAGTCGAATACACAGGCGATCTGGAGGTCGAAGGATTGTACACCTTGTTCCGTAAATATGGCAAGATTATCGACATTT
The DNA here is from genome assembly GCA_011634665.1 of Mortierella sp. BCC40632. Lineage (NCBI taxonomy): Eukaryota > Fungi > Mortierellomycota > Mortierellomycetes > Mortierellales > Mortierellaceae > Mortierella > Mortierella sp. BCC40632. The sequence goes on from WAEK01000018.1 coordinate 141,466, forward strand.
ACCCACAACCTTTGGTCAAGGATATGCCCAAACAGGCCATCGTCCAATACTCACTCTTGCGTGCTTCCACCAGTGCTAAAAATTGTCTTCACGGGGCAGAGATCAATGGTACTCATCTAAGAGTTACCTACGAGCGTACATTGAAGAGCAATGTGATATGGAACTGGCTCTCGAACCATCCACGACTGAGTGTCCCTCTGATCGGTTTTGCTGTCGCAGGAGTCTCCTTTGTTATCTTTGATCCGATTCGAGTTTTTAGTATGCACGCTAAAATATCAAAGTTGTTTAGTGCAAACGAATACTCGGTCCTGCGATGGCTCCGAAAGGAGACCATTGGCCGTCTCACGAGGGCACCTGTGGAAATATTGCCAGCAACAGGTTGGCGTGAAAGAGAAGAAGAGGAAGAAAAACTTCGCAAATGGCTTCGTATCCCTCCAGGTACACCTGTCTGACTATTCAACTTTGGGCAAAATAACGTCATGTGCGCATGTGAAAAGGATATACTTCTCGATTCTGTATTACTCAAATCCCCCCCCCCCTTGATTCTCCGATAGAAACATTTGCGATCGTACAAGGACCTCGTGGCTCAGGAAAGACGGACATGGTGACTTATGCTACCAAGGATAAACGCCATAAAGTGATTATCCGTTGTGAAGATCTGGCGAATGCACGGAGTGAAAACGAAATCCTCACCAGCCTGGCCAAACAAGTCGGATACATCCCATTGTTCCAATTCATGAATACACTCAACAACATGATGGACATGGCTATCACAGCAACTACTGGACAGAAAGCAGGTGAGCCATCTAGTCTGTGAGATGGTAATAGTGACCTATTGGGAACCAATCAAAATGATTAACGCTCTAACATTTTTTTTTTTTTTTTTTTTTTTTGATCAGGTCTATCGGCTACATTCGAGGGTCAACTGAAAAAGATTTTGGACACACTGACAATCGCTGTTCAACAGTCATCTCCTACGAGGGATATGTCCAATATTTCACCAGAGGCCATTATGAAAAAGATTGAAATGACGTTGGAAGAGAAGGCGCGTCGACAGGGAACCTCCTCAACTCCGATATCCGACTCGGCTTCTACTAAACTATTAACGGAAAAGTTCCGTCGGAAAAACAAGGACAAGATCAAAATGAAAAAACGTGATAGCGAGGAAAGCAAGTGGTGTGATCCAGACGATATTCCAGTGGTCATCATTGACGGATTCATGTCAAGAGGAAAAGGTCCCCACACACAGGAGCTTTGGACCTTTTTGTCAGACTGGGCTGCCGTCTTGGTCGAGAACCATGTTGCCCATGTTATTTTTGTCAGCAACAACGTTGCAGCTGCCAAACCACTTTCGAAATGTATGTCCTTTAATGCTTCACTGACTCAGTAGCTTGCTAAAGGGCTATATACTCTTGTCTCTCAAGTCATGGAACTAACATTGTTTCACTGATGGAAATGAATGAACGTAGCACTCCCCAACATGACTTTTGAGACCATTGTTCTCTCTGATGCAACTCTGGACTCGGCTTTGGAATATGTATACAAGAACCTAGACAAAGAAGACTATCCAAACATGGCTCCTTTTGTCGAAACTATTGGAGGCAGACTCACAGATCTGGAGCTCTTTGTTCAAAAGGTCAAGAGTGGCATCAGTCCAGAAGGTTTGTTGAGGGATGATCGGGGGGAGGGAGGGTTTCTTTTAAGAACTAGAACAAGTCACCATGTTATCAACACTGACAACCTGTCTCGATGGGTCTAGATGCTGTGAATGATATCCTAGGAAGAGCTGTTATCGAGATCCGAAAAGGTGCGTTTGACAATGACTCTGGAGACAAGGACAAGAAATCACACGGATGGACCCCTATTCAATTCTGGATGATTCTGAAGCAGCTGACAGCAGCTGATGCAGTAAGTGGAGAAATATCCCTCCTTTAACGAAGCACTAGACTTTTTTTTCTCGAAAGCTTCCTTTTTAACCCCATCCAACACTTTTTTGATCTGAACAGGTTAGCTACGATGAGCTCAAGATCCATCCTCTCTTCAAATACGATGATGGCCCTTTTAGCGCCATGGAGCAAGCAGAATTGATCACCATTAGTCATAAGAATGGTACAACACTCTCCTTTTGCCTGATTCAAGTCCCCACCTGTAAAAGTTGATCGTTTCTCTTTTCTTGATACTAACCCTAGAGCATTCCTTAGGTCGCCCATACTTGGTTCGGCCTGGAAAGCCAATCTATCGAGCTGCCTTCCAAGAGATACTCTCCGACAGCGGGTTCGCAGCAGTGATGAATCTGGAATGCAGTACGTTCCTGGACAAGGATGAAATGACCAAAGTTGCCAAATGGGAGACTGAGCTACGAGAACTATCGAGTCTACTTCATAAGGATGGTTCATGGATATTTGGTGGAGGCCGAGTACCCAAGGAGGTTGATCAAAGAGTCAAGTGGCTCATGAAGAAGCTGGCAGAAAGTCATGCCAAAGTCGAAAAATACGAACAAGAAATGATTCAGTCCAAGGTGGTGATTGCGACTGCCGCAAAGACCTGTCATTAGAACACAAGGGTTGGGCCTTCTACCTCTCTCTCGTAGCAGTATTTTTTTTTTTTTTTTTTTTTTTTTTTTTTTTTTGACACGTTGCTCATAGAAGTGTGAGGAGCCTATCATAGGTTAGATTTGTAGCATTACCAGGGGAGGATTCTACCAACCGTTCTTCTTGATCCACGTTGAAGTGGTCATCTTTGGTTGTCTTTTCTTTCCGTTTCACGGCATCTGCCTACAATTACAGCGATCGGTTTAACCCAATTCGATAGATGAACTCTAGAATGAACCAGCCAACAAAGGGCCTCTATGACATGTTGCTGAATGGGCACCTCTTACTGGCTGACTCGGAATAAGGTTCTTGAAAAGAGAGTTCGGTAACAGAACAGTCTTTTTTTGCTTCACTACACAAAATGCGGTGGTGAGGTAGATCCTCCTTCTCCTTCTCCTCGAGACCCAAGATCCAGGGTTTGTGATCGAGAAACGAGGGCTGCGGGAGGTCATGCAGAATCCACAAGTTGAATGCAAAGGTGTAAGCAAAGGTCAAAGGAGGTACAACTTTTTTTTTTTAATTTTTTCTTTTTTCTTTCTGGATGTTTTATTGAGAGTTTGGAGGTTGGCCTCCTATTAGAAGTATGTGCAGGGGGGGGAGGTTGAAACGGATGAAGATGGTTTTTTTTTTTTTTTTTTGTGCTTGCTTGAGTACTACTCTATCGCTGCTCAGCTGCGTAATCAGAGTTGTGCGAAGAGGAGAAGGAAGAGAAGGAGGGGGTTGAATGTCTCTTTTCTCTCCTTATATATTTTTTTTTTCTTCTTCTTCTTTGTCAGATGACTGATGGCAAATGCCTTCCCAAGGCAAGTTTCTTAGTCTAGCTTTTTCCGATTGGTGGCTCCACCGGAACTGGTTGCTGTTGCTGATGAAGATGCTTGCATCTGATCGTACATGGCTGCCTCAGCCTCCAGTCTTTCCTTGTTCTTTTGCTCGGCCTGCTTGCTCATGTTGACAAAGTATGGCCGGATGACCAACCAGACGCCGATGATTACAACAGAAAGGATGATGTCGTCCTTGGAGTACGAAATGGCATTGCCCATGGTGTCTTCTTTTTTTTTTTTTTTTTTGTAACGGTAGGAGAGAGTGTCGAGAATGTCTGAACTGTGGAGGGTTTCGATTAAAAAGGTGGAGGGGCCTCGCCCCTTAACATTTCCCATCGATTTGTTCTTCTCTTGCGCAACTGGTCGACGCTCTTTTTTTTTTTCTTTCCTTGTCCCTTCTTCCTTCCCTAGCTTCCCTTGCCCCCATTCGAAACATCCTACACTCAGGACAGGCGGAAAACTAGGCTCTGAAAAGGATCAATACCCGTTATCGGAAACATAAACAAGGCCTCTCCCCCCCCCTTCCCCTAGATCACTTGTACTTTTATGTCACTCAAAGGCTCTGCTCCGCTAGCAAGGCAAATTTGTGCCTCGCCTTGGATTCCAATCAAGATTCCTCGTTCTGAGCTAGATCTTTCGACAACTCTCAAATGTGGTCAGTCCTTCCGGTGGCAACGAAATCAGTCAGAATCGGATAGTTTACCCGTTTGGTCCTGTGTCCTTGACCAACGACTCTGGCGTCTTCAAGAAACATCCGATGGATTTCAATTCAAGACTTATCGTATTCTACCCGAGGTCAACAACAGTAAAGGATCGAATTCGATCAATAGAAAAACTCAAGAATCTCAAGTCACTCAACAAGATCTGGACAAGGATATTGCTTTCTTAAAGGATTATTTCCAACTGGAGGTTCCTTTAACAGAACTCTACGAGAAATGGTCGAAACAGGATCGAAATTTTAAAAACAAGGCGGTCAACTTTCCGGGAGTACGTATCCTACGACAGGACCCGGTTGAAAATCTTTTCTGTTTTATCTGCAGCTCCAACAACAATATTTCTCGGATCAGTCAAATGGTAACTCGCTGGGTGTCATCTTTGTATGAAGCATGTTGTTCTCTTCTTTTTTTTTTTTTTTAATCCGCCATACTAACAGTCATGTAATAGGTGATGAACCTATGCAGAGAGTATGGCCCACAACTCTCCATCCCCAATGAAGCTAAAGTCGGCTCGGACGAAACTACTTATGGATTTCCAACAGTCTCTGCACTGGCACAGGACGGGGTCGAAGAAACTCTGCGTCGACTTGGATTCGGATACCGTGCCAAGTACATTTCATCGACCGCCAAGTATATCGAGGCCATGGAAAATGGAGACGAATGGCTCCGTGGCCTAAGAAAACTACCTTATGAAGATGCACACACGGCTCTTTTGGCCCTTCCAGGAGTAGGCCCCAAAGTCGCAGATTGCATCGTAAGTGAAGGGCCATGATTGAACTATAGGATTCATGACCTATGTGGTTTCTACAAGTATTGATTTTTGGTACCTGTTCTCTTTTATCATTAATTTCACAAGTGCTTAATGTCACTGGACAAGTCAGAGGCCATTCCTGTGGATACACATGTTTGGCAAATCGCCATCAGAGATTACAAATTCCGTTTTGATGGTAGAGTGCCCAAGACCATGTCTGCAGGGGTCTACAAAGCCGTTGGCAAACACTTTGTCGATCTTTTTGGAGAGTACTCTGGTTGGGCCCACTCGGTCCTCTTTGCTGCAGATCTTCGGGTGATCGAAGGTCGAACTGCTGTCCAAGAAACACTGAATGTCACGCTGTCTGCAGTCAAGGAAGAAAAAGTAGAACTGGACCCATCTTTGATCGCTTCAATCAAATCTGAGGATATCAATGCAAACAACGGTGCAATTAGAAAAGGCAGGCGGTCGCGAGAGCAGAAGCAGAAACCCACCGACATTGGCTTGGTAAAGACGGAGGCTAGCGAGCAAACCCCCCAGGAATCAACTGATGCTACTCAAGAGAACGGTTTCCGTCGATCCAAAAGGTTACGCACCAAGCAGGAATAGTGATGACTCAAAGAATAAACCTTGAGCCCACTCCCACCCCCCACCCCCCACGACCCACCTTTTCTCTTTTGCTCAATAGAAGAAAGGACGGCAGGGCAGAGTCGCTCAAGGCCGAGAGAGATTATTTTTTTTAGACTGCACATTAAGGAACAACGAAGGGTAGAAGATCAGTGCGAACGTTAAATTTTGTAGTTCTCAACAAAAGGGGGGGAGGGGGAGGAATAGTGAGATTACTCGCGCCTGCGCAAGCATTGTCCTCTGTTTTCTCATTCCTCCCAAAAAACACCAATGCAACCATTCAAGATCGCCGTGGCTCAATTCTGTGGAGGACAATCCGTCGCCTCCAATCTACAGATCTGTAGCCGCCTCATGAGAAAGGCCGCCCAGGCCTCGGCCAAGGCATGCTCTCTGTCAAGCTCATTTCCTTCATGAAATGAACTCGCGCAAAATACTCAAGAGTTGAACTGTTGAATGACTTTTTTTGACCCTTCCCCTTTCCCTTCATTTCGTTTTTTTTCTCAACTTTAGATGGTGTTCTTCCCAGAGGCTTCCGATTTTATCGGCAACCCAAGTGAGGAGGCTCTTGAATTGTCCCATCCTATCGACCCTCCTGGCCCTTTCCTTGCTGGGATCTGTTCACAAGCCAAAGAGTTGGGCGTCTGGTGCTCGGTCGGTATTCATGAAAAGGTACGTGGAAGAGAGAGAGAGGTAATATCATGTTGCTTGGCCCAATGTCTTGCCTCTCCTCTGACTGAGAAAAAAAAATGGGTTCTCTCTCTCTCTCATAGAGTCCGTTCCCGGGTCGTCTCTACAATACCCATGTCGTTGTAAACGACCAAGGCTCCGTTGTCGATGCTTATCGCAAGATCCACCTCTTTGACGTTGACATCTTGAATGGGCCTCGTCTACTAGAAAGCAAAAACACGGTCGCGGGGGAGAAGATCATCGATCCTGTTTCTACCCCTGTTGGTAAGGTCGGGCTTGCGATTTGCTATGATCTTCGGTTCCCAGAGATTGGAATCGAACTCAGGAGACGAGGAGCCGATATCTTGACTTATCCCTCTGCGTTTACGGTGACAACAGGGGAAGCTCATTGGGGTAAGGAAAAGTTGGGGTGTTGTCGAGTCACCAGTCTTTTCTTAATGCCTCCTATCTCCCGACCTTGCTAATTTCTCTCTTTTCTCAATCTACACAAAGAAATGCTGCTTCGTAGTCGTGCCATCGAGACTCAAACATTTGTTGTCGCATCCGCTCATGTCGGGCAACATTCTCAGAAGCGTTCAAGCTATGGTCACTCGATGGTAATGCCAAGAGACATGTGTATGACAGTCAATTGATAAGGATGCGAGTTTCAACGTCTAAATCTCTTCTTGAATCTATACGATGCTTATTGTAGATCATCGACCCATGGGGTCGGATACTGGCCGATTGCGGAAACGAAGCAGAAGCTGTCGCCATCGCAACCATCGACTTGGACGTTATGGAGCGTATCCGTACAGAGATGCCCATTATGAAGCACCGTCGACAGGATATTTACCACCAAGAGTAGAAAGAAATAGTCTGATCCGCTCTAAAGCCAGTTATCTCTCTCTTTCTATATTTTTTTATATTATTATTTTTATTATTTTCGAGCTGAATCGACTGTATAGTCTAGAACAAGTTGTTATTGTTGTTATTGTTGGCCCATGGGTTGTTTGGGTTGTTTGGATTGTTCATTCCATATGTATTGTTTAGAGGAGCACCTCCCATGCCACCCATGTTGTTCATCGCAGATAGGTTGGGGCTATTGCCCATACCCATACCCATACCCATTCCTGGGTTCATTCCAGAACTGGTATTCATCCCAGGGTTAACACCCATACCGCCCATACCGCCCATACCGCCCATGCCACCCATGCCATTCATGCCACTCATACCGCCCATGCCACCCATACCCATGTTCATTCCTGCGCCCATTCCTGCCGAGGGATTGTTCATGCTAGTAGCAGTGGTAGTGGCGCCAAAAGGTGATACAACGGGCGAGCCAGAACCCATGGTTCCTAATCCTGTTCCAGCTCCAAATTGGTTTGTTCCCATGCCAAAGGCACTGCTGGTCACTGGTATACCGCCCGTCATTCCCATGCCAGTCCCCTGGATATTTCCGGTAGGCTGCATCGGTACCGAGGACATTCCAAACGGGTTCATTGGAGAATTCTGAGCTCCCATCATTCCGAGTCCCATTCCTTGGTTCATGTTATTACTATTAACACCGGTTGGCATGCTGGTCTGGAATCCAAAGGGAGAACCCATCGACATGTTGTTGTTGACATTAACATTGCTCTGTGTGGACCAAGAATTCATATCCAATTGATTTGGCTGTTGTTGTTGTTGCTGGAGTCCAAACGCATTGTTCATGTTGCCCATGCCTGGGTTGCCAAAGGCGTTGTTGTGCATCATGTTGTTGTTGTTTGCTCCTCCGTCATTGTTGAAGAGAGAGAGGATATTGGCATTCTTGTCAAGGATCGACTGCAGTTGGTTCTGATTCTGACCTAAAATCTCAAGCAAGATAACAAGGAACATCCCGATTAGAAAAAACTCTTTTGTCCATGCGCGGCTCCTTAAAAAGAATAATATTAAAAAAAGGAGAGAGAGAGAATTGCTTGTCATGGCAGGGCATTATTACCAAAATGATCCACTCCAGTATTTTGGTTGCCCCATGCTTGGTTCATATTTCCGCCATTCATTTGCATTTGCATCTGCATTTGCTGCTGCTGCAACATGCGTTGCTGAAGCTGTTGCTGTGTTGGGCTTTCGTCGGGCGTGGACAGATCAAGGAGCAGGTCCTCATTTTTGTTGTTGTTATTGTTATTGTTGCTGTTACTAGATCTGGGTGGGTCCAATCGAGCAGGAAGTGGAGACGAAGAGCCACTGTTTTTGACGGCCTTGGCTAGCTTGTCCTTTTCATCAATCAAAAGCGTAGCAGCAACCTCGGGATTGCCTCCTGCTCGTCGAAGGGCCTCCTTGTTGAGGGCAACATCATGAAAACCCATATTCCAAAGAATCCTTTCTTTTGGATCCGAGCTCGGGCTGTTGCTGTTAGAATTGGTGTTGGTAGGACGTGGTGAGGATCTCTGGGTCGATGTCGAGCCAAGATTGACAGGGGAGGAGACAGGTCCTGAGCCAATACGACACAAGATCTCGACAGCATTTGGGACATCGCCGTTCGTCGATTGTAGTACTTGCAGGTTTTTGGAGTTGTCTGTAAATCCCATTGCTCGTAGGGCGGACATTTGGGCGGTATATGACGAAGTGTTGATAATGTCGTTGTTGGTACGGCTTGAGCCTCGACCTCCAGAGAATGTGTTTCCATAGGCAGGCCTCGATGAGAACTATTGGTAAGAAAAAACGCAAAAGAAACCCAGTTAACTAGAGCTCTTGATGGCTCAGAAGTATCTCCAAGGAACTGGAGAGAGAGAGACAGGGATTGAAAGAGCAATGTCCAAATGAGTCCAGTATGACAGATCTGGCAACTTGGCTCTGGAGTGGTCACCACCCTTGAAGACAAAACATCCCATGACTCAAGAAACACGTTCCAGGTTCACCAAGCAAAAGAAGAAAAAAATTAAAGGAGTGGTTCCTAAGTACCTGCTGGTTTCCTCCGCCGCCGCCTTCCATGAACTCCTTGCGCTCGTATTTGGCACGGATGTATTGCTCCATGGCGCTTTTTTTTTTTTTTTTTTTTTTTGTGAGAAAGAGAGACATGTGTTAGTGCGAGCGAGCGAGAGAGAGAGAGAAAGACAGAGACGTATACAACTGCACGCCACTTGAACCACAAGTTTACTCACCTTCCCTCTGTGCTTGTTGGTGGCGGATGTCGCTCTGGGTGAGGAAGATGTAAAGTGCATTGACTTTGACATCCCCATCTCCAGTTTTTCATGTTCTATTGAAGGCAACAGAATGTTCAGCGACCCCATCCAAAAGTCTGGTGCCACAATGGGTGCGGGGGAGAGAAAAAAAAAAAAAGAGAGAGAGAGAGAGAGAGAGAGAGAGAGAGAGAGAGAGAGAGAGAGAGAGAGAGAGAGAGAGAGAGAGAGAGAGAGAGAGAGAGAGAGAGAGAGAGAGAGAGAGAGAGAGAGAGAGAGAGAGAGAGAGAGAGAAAGAGAGAGAGGAGTGCGAATATGAAGACTAGATAAAGATCTCACATCGATATCATCCTGAGTCCAGGAGTCCAAGCTAATGGATTTGACTTTGGAGATGTGCGTACCCATCTTTCGATGAATACTGCAACACCGCACGCAAATAAAGCATCCAAGCGAGAAGGAGGCCCATTTGGGTCCTACAAACAAATGTCAAAGAACCAAAAATGAGAAAACCGCACATGGAGATGAGTACTTGCAATTAAAAAAGAGTCGTAGAAGAGAGTCTGTCTGATTGGGCGAATGACTGGCATGGGAGAGTGGGTCCTACCTGAAGCTCCACAGTCGCAACAGATGGTGTTGACAGGAATTTTAAGCAACTCGGTGAGGATGCGCTCACTCTTATCTGTGGGTAACTTCCGGTCAGACATGGTGAGGAAGGAGGTAGGAAGAAGAGTTTGAGAAAAAGAAAACGTTGATGTTGGAGATGGAGAGATGGGAGGAGAAAAAGAAAAAAAAAAAAAAAAAAAAAAAAAAAAATTTGGTTTGGGCTGAATTGGTTTGGGCTGAAGGAGATTCAGACATGGACGTCGTCTTGGCCTTTTTTTTTCCCCTTCACAAAGGGACAGGTACACAAAATGCCAAGCGACACGATGGAAGCATACCTTCCATACACCAGCTGTGCATAGAAGAACTACCCTGTTCATTGACTCCATTGATGCCATTCACATGACCAAGAGACTGTCTAGACAAAGACAGTACCAATCCTCTTCCTAGCTCTCTTTCTCTTTCTCTTTTTTTTTGTTCCTCTACTCTTTTTCATCCTCTCCAATGGTCTTTATGATTGAGAAAAAGAAACCCCCCTCAACTTGATTGTTGAAGCAACAATGAATTATTATTTTTTTTCTTTCGCATCCATTTTTATTGGGTCTCAAAGAAACAGCGCATTTAGTGATTAGACTTGACCTCGTCAATCACATGGTAAACCTCCTCAACATTACCCGGACCCTCGATACACAGACCAAGGTTACGGATCACACCATCACTCAGACGATAGCACCATCCATGAACACTCAATTTTTCACCACGGCTCCAGGCACGCTGGATAATGGATGTATGGCAGACATTGAGAGCACTCTGGATGACGTTCAACTCTGTGAGAAGATCCTTCTGTTCCTTGCCTCCCGCAGGGAGTGTATCAAACTTGCTGCGATGAATCGTATAGAGATCCTTGATATTACGGAGCCAGTTGTCAATAATGCCAAACTGCTTCTGTGTCAACGATGCAGCCACACCTCCACAGCCGTAATGGCCACAGATGATGATATGACGGACCTTGAGGACCTCAACGGCATACTCGAGGACTGAAAGCAAGTTCATGTCCGTATGGGTGACCACATTGGCAATGTTACGATGGACAAAGATCTCGCCAGGATCCAGGTTTACAATCTGGTTGGCAGGCACACGCGAGTCCGAGCAACCTGTAGGAAAGATTGGATGGACGATAGGTAAGGAAGAGAAACACACGGTTCGGTCAGTTTATCGGGCCAGTGATCAGGGAAGGGGAGTGCACGTAGGATGACACACATGTTACCCCGAAAAACTTTAAAAAAAAAATAGCAGCCAGATTTGATAGAGCGTTGTTGTGAAATAAAAAAAAATGGGATGGGGAAGAAAAAAAAAAAAAAAAAAAAAAAAAAAAAGAGGGAGAGAACTCACCAATCCACAAAACCTGGGGCTTCTGTTGCTCTTCCAGCCTGGCAAAGAATCCTGGTCTCTCCTTCTCCGTCTTGGAAGCCCAAGCCTTGTTTTGACCCAATAGACGCTCCGAAAACTCGCGCGCTTCAGCCGAGATGGGTGGGAAGTGCGCAGGATCAATTCGACAATCGTCGTCAGACCCTGCCCCAAAGATCATATCCATCTCACTGAACGAAGGAGCAGGAGAGGACGGCCCGCAACCGCAGCCGGGGGCATGGCGCTCATGATCCTTTTCTTGTTGATGCTGGCCGACTCGCTTGTTCAAGATGGCATCCGTTGCTAATGCTGCCTTTGAAGTAGGACTCTTGTTATGGATTGACCTTGCGGCAGCATGGGCGTGTGCAACAGCATCGTCTACGCTTTTCTTGGAATCATCGTTGCTCGAGTCATCTTCAGGGAACCTGGCGGGAGCACTTGTAGAGAAGGCAGAAGCACCAGCAGCAGCTACAGATTGAGCTTTTTGCTGGGCGATAACCTTGTTCACTGTGGTCTGAAACTTGCGCAGGAAGGGATGAGCACGCGAAAAGGCGGGAGATGAGGCTGAGAGGCCATTAGTCGATTCTGTGGATGGAGTGGGAGAACCAACAGCAGCAGTAGGCTGGGATGTGTTGATGCTCATGGCCGGGCGAGCACTTTCAGATGAAGCGAGGGTCATTTTAGATCGGACTTGGAGACGAGAGAATGGAGCGGAGGAGAGAGGGGTTGAAATGGATGATGGAGTGGAAGATGAATAAGAATACGCAGGAGAAACAGAGACCAGTCGGGGTCGGGCTACTCTGGGCTGGGCAACAAGGCAGGGGCTACTACAAGTGGCTGCTGCTTGCCTGGCGGCACGGGTGTGGTGAGCCAGCGACATTGACCCTGTGGCAGGAGAGCCGATCACAGACAGACGGAGCATGACAGGATGAGAAAAAGATGGGATCGATCCACGGGTGAGGGATGAATGCTTGAAGAGATGATTCGATTGATCGATCGGCTCTGGTCTGATGTATGGTTCACTGGTTTGTCTTGAAGAGGAGGAGAAAGAGAGAGGTAGGAAGAGATACGTACGAGAGAAGGGTGAGTGAGTGAGAGTGAGTGGGAGTGAGTGAGCAGCGGTGGGGAGAAAGAGTGGAGAGGAGAGGAGAAAGAAAAAAAAAAAGGTCAGCAAAAAAGACAGCAGGTAGCTCTAGATGGATGGTTCTCCTGCACCTGGGCACTGCCCTTTATATGTGCTCTCCCGGTGCCAACGGTCAGCCGTTTGGTGCCAAACTCTCTTTGTTTCTTTTGCCCTTTTTTCCGAGCCTGCGATCGGCTCCCTTTGTTCATCCGGCTGGTCGTCCGAACAACCCTTCCTCCTGACAGCGCTCCTTTGCTCCTGCAGTCGCTACAATAAGACTTCGAGTCACCAGGGGGAATATAGCTCAGGTGGGAATCTGTCTGATGAATCCTCATGTCGATCACTCCCTGCTAAACGCATCTGATTCGTGGAGAGAAGAAAGGAGAGGAGGTGGTCCGTGTTCAATTACAGAGCAAGCGCGTCCCTATTTAAATGAACGTCATATCGTGGGAAAATTGAGCGCTACAATTCTCCGCACCACTCCCCTTTTGGGTTCGCGGGGACGTACATTCAGACCGTGTACATGAAAGCCCGAGATGGATAAGAAAACTGCCACTTGCCCCCCTTCGCGGGAAAAGGCGCAGACATGGCGCTAGCCTGCGTGTGCCATTGCGTACGTCTGTCACTGTGACCAAAGCCAAGGACTCATACTTTCTCAAGTCTTTTTTCCCCCTGGCATAGTTGACTACCGGCCCCCCGTGGCTCCATATCCAGCACTTTACCATCGTCTTTTTGTATTCCCATTTTGCTTTCTCGAAAGTGTAACCTCTGACCGACCCCTCTACGGTTTCGCTTACATAACTCTATCTGGAAAAGACATTCTGCCGACAACTCAAGCAGAGATTGTGAAAGACGGATTACTGGATTCTTGATGAGAGCAAACTAGAACATTAAAGATAGGACGATTTGCAAAACTCTTTGGAGTACGGGTGGGGAAACGAGGTTGGTGGCAAGTGGAGTATTGGTCTACACCTTGCAGAGAATCGGCTCAGAAGAAAAAGAAATGAGGATCGAGTCTTATTCCCATCCATTGGGCACAGCACCCGATTGACCTTCCTCTTTTCATTTCTTAGACCAGCAGAATCCACTGGTCTCTCCCAAGCAAGAGCGAGAGATTGACTTGATCTACCTGTGTTTCCTATCTATGAGAGAGTGGCGGCACTGTCAAGGTGAATCGTACAGTGATAAGAGGATGATGTTGCTCTTTGGAGTGATCAAGTTCTCTCTTTCTCTAGCAACAAAGTGAAGGAAGATAGTGTTCGTCTAGCATCTAGCTCTATTAAATAAATAAATGAATAAAAGGTAGAAAAAATTCTGACAGGATCCTTTTAGTATCACCTAGCATGGCAGGGTGCAGGTTGTTTGAAAAAAGGCCTAGCATGATGAGTTTGGTACGACATGGCTTTAAGCGGTGCAGGCTGTGCATGACAAGGCCAAGCATGAAGATGAGTCTGACATGGTATGGCCCTACGCAGCGCAGGCTGTACATGACAAGACCATGCTTGTTGGGTCTGACATTACAAAGTGTTGGGAGTGCTCCCTGCGGAGATACTAGGAGTGAAGAGTTACACTTCTACGGGGTCACATCTCTTCCTCTTGTGGTAGGGATGTGGTGTGCCTAAGTCCGCCTACACATCAAACACTGTCGGAACTTATCCTGCTGGAAATGTACGTGATCTTAATTGTGGACTTTTTTTCTTTCTTTGCGCTTGTGCCTCTTCTTGGAGCTGAGGCACATGCTCATACGCTTCTTTCTTCGTTCTAGCGGCAAAATCTGTTCTTTTTCCAGTCTTGCAGAATGCGCGCTTTTTTCTTTTACCAGTCATGCCGCTTAATCTTGAACTTCTCCTTACCGCTGCAACTCCAGTCGTTGCATTCCTTGTCTATTCCTCATTTCAACTTCTGACTGATTTTGGATGAGAGCTGTGTGCGTACTATATCTCACACCGCCGTATTGCTCATTTATATCCGGGATAACGATGTTCTGGTACATGTTGCAATTTTCCCAGGATCACACTTCACCCTTTCCCGACCATATTGAGGCTCCCATTCACAGCAATCGTATTAACTGGATGGTCGAAATATATTGCTGGATCGTGTAGTTCAGGTTGTCTGTGGAGACCTCATGCACGGGCTCCCAGTGTTGATCTTTGCCCATGAGTCGGGTTAGGTTGGTTTGGCTTTGCCTGCTCCACATATCCTGTGCTTTTTTCGGTAAAGACAGAGTTTGTAATGGCGATACCGACAAGTAAAGGCCTTTCTTCTGCCCTTTTCAATATCATTAATTGCCTCAGACAACATTTACAACTTGCGCTGACTATCCTAGTTGCAGACTCTAAAGTTTTAAGTACGGTAGCATGCAAAGTACATTCGTGGTCCTGTTTGTGCCTTGCTATTCTTACTACTACAGATAAATCTCTATTGGAAAAACCGTATGTTCGAGAGGAGGGGAAATCGGAGGAATGATGAAAATATCTTTGGAGATTTACCCCAACCTTGCTGGTAGGTTATTCTCTTGACTTAATCTGGTAAATCTTAGTGAAAAAAACTAATGCGATGCTTAAGAACCCTCTTAATCTGCTGTGTTAATTTACCCTAGTGAGTCTCGGCTTTGTTGCGCTTGCCATCAGAAAGTGGTCCTATTCCGAGTATATGAAACACGAATAATGTGGTCTAGAGCGTTGTTAAAGATTGAAGAAAGGAAGCAGAACAGCCATGATAAAAGTGGCTACAAGGGCCATTTGATATTACACTAAAAAATATCTCAAAGTGGGTTCTCTTTTGTATGCAGGATGAAGAAGGGGGAGACTCTACTCTCTCTCTCTCTCTCTCTCTCTCGTCCATCTATCAAACACCCCAAGGGTGAGAAGCAGAGGCAAGAGGGAAAAAAACCCGTCCTTAATTAGAAAACTTCCTCCCTCAAGCTAACATTTGATCCGCGAAAAGTATAAAATCAGATGAGGGTCTTTGCAGTCTATTGAGGAATTAGGTTCGGAGAGGAGGGGGAAAAAAAATCTAGCGGGTCCATCAAAAGCGCGTGAAATGTGATAGGTCACCTAGGACACTCGAGCAAGATCATGACCAAAGCCCAAAGTCGGACAAGGACCAGGCTGTGGGCAAAGAACAGAACTAAAGGTTGTATCGAATTCAAGGCATGTTTTTTGTTTTTGTTTTTGTTTTTGGGAGGTTTGGACCACTTAACTCCTCCTTATTGGAGTTCATCTTGAATACTATCTTGACTGGCGCCACCAACCTTTTATGCATTAAGGTTTGCCACCAAGCTCCCTTTCGTATCTCTTGCCCATACATGACAAATGGCTATTGAAAAAGAAAAAAAGAAAGAGATCGATACTTCTTCTTCTCCTCGTGGAGGTACTCTTTACCCTTTACATTTCACGTGCCTCAGTTTTATCTCTTGTATTTGTTTCTCCTTCATCAACAGCGCCAAGATCTTTTATTTTGATTTTTTTTTCTTCATTCCACTCTCCTCTCCCCATCAGAATAGGTCCTCTCTCTCCCCCCCTCCCACCGCACTCTCTTCCCTCTTTTTTTTTTTTTTTTTTTTTTTCACCGAGTTCCTTGTTCTTTATCTTGGCTTCGGTCCTGGGTCTGTCCTACTTCCACATCTGCATCCACATCCGTCGGGATCGTCCATCCAAAGGGATTCAATTTGAGTCCATATCCAAAACTAGACACCTCAGAAGTCGACGAAGACGACTCAGTCGCCCCAAACTTCTTTCTCGAATCCAAAGTAGAAGTACTTGTAGGAGGAGTGCCCTTCAGAGAGTTCGAATCAAATCCGGATACAAGTCCTCCAGAACCCATTTGAGGACCATTGCTCTGTTGAGAATGCACTTCCCCTCCAAGACTTGACAACTGACCCATTCCAGGCAACATAAACGCACCTGTGGAGGATGCGGAAGAAGTACCCGACGACAAGGAAGAGGACGATGGGGACGATGTATGATCTATACCTCGTGCTCCTCCATTCATGCCTACACTCCCGTTAAGTGCTCCACTACTGTATCCAATCGGATGTCCATGTCGAGCCCCTGTACTGAAATAACTCGTTGGGAATGCAAGAGTTTCCATATTCAGAGATCCCAAACCGGAATCCAAAGACAAGGTCGACAAGGATGAATACGTGGCTGAGGTGGCGCCTGCTTCCATGGGACCAGAAAATCCAGATCCAGATCCACCAAATCCCGTATCCATGCTAGAGACTGTACCCGGGAAGAGATCTCGTCCATGAATGGATCCCACCCCTCCTCCTCCCCCTCCTCCACTGGAAAGTCGGACTGATCTGGGTCGAGTGTCCACTGGCGCTCCCCAATGACTTGCTGCTGCCGTAATGGCTGCGTCATAGGGTGAAGGCTCCGTACCACTGCCCCAACCAAGACTGGTCGTCCGGAAATCATCTCCTGTGGTAGTCGTGGTAGTCGTATTGCCACATCCTCCTCCTTCAGACAAGTTGAGGGATGACAGTGGATTGTACTCAAGACTCTCTTGACTTCGTGTACTGATATCAGAGGTCGATCCATAAACACCCCAAACACCTCGGTCCTTGGAATCTCTCAGATAAGATGGTTTACGATGACCCAATCCTCCATTCGATGTTGAACCATTGGTAAGGGTGGTGGCGGATGTAGTCAATGGATGCGTAGAGTGAGCATGAGGCGATGTAGGTGAGGAGGTATCCGACATGTTAAGAGACAAGGAGCTACCCTCGGCATGACCATGCAATCGTCCCAATGATCCCGAAGGTCGTGCAATCGGTTTAAGATCCCATGGTGAAGACGACGAAGGAGAGGAAGAGGAAGAAGACGACGGATAAGGTAGTGGAATCGTTGTCAAAGTAGGAGAAGACAATGGGGAAGAGGTGCTAGGGGTCGAGATCGACCGGAGATGAGAAGGAAGAATCTTGGCCTGAGCGGTCAAGGATGAATGGCTTCCTACCGACCGAAGATGATGATGAAAATCAAGTGTGTCTGGAGACTCAAACATGGACTTGATAACATGTTGCTCATTCACCTGATGTTCCCCTGGAGTGTTGCCCTCATGAAGTAAACCAAGGGCTGGATCCCCAGCCGCTGAAGGTCCAAAAAGTCGATGGTAGTTCAAACCTCCATGATAGTTGGGCTGTTGAGGGGCTTTGTTCTCATTGTCATATCGAGGCGACCGACCCGTAGTGCCAATGGCATTGGGTCCAATGGGTCCAGCCACAGCGGCAGATGAAGGTGGCAACGGCTTGCTCTTGGCCGATGGAGCACCCCAATGGGTGTGCACATGTGAAACAGGAGGCGAATGAAGAGCTCCATAAAGTCTTGTCCGCGGGCTCATGGAATGTCCCTGAACTGGTTGGGGTGGTCGCTGCGAGGATTGTCGTGGCTGCTGAGTCGCCGTCAAAAGACCCTGATCCGGATGCTGTGAGGTAGGTAGGGTGAATGAAGGTGACTGGAACCCACCAAGCGTCGAGATGGAGGATGCTCTGGTGCGTGACTCTCCAAAGAGATCCAAACCATCGTTGGTTGTCAAAAGTGGCGATTCCTTTGAGTGTCCAAATCGGCTGGAGCCAGCTCCCGTTGTCGAATTGTCGGCAAAGGAAAATTCACTTGACACCATTGGTGATGATCTCGCATGGATGTTTGCATTGTGAATTGGTCGTTTAAAGGATCCACCTACAGCTGTAGTTGTCATTAAAGCTGAGGATCCTGATTCTGTTACAGAAATCAAGGTGGTTGAGTTGTGGGGCTTGTGGCCATCGAGTCGATCTTGGCCCATTCCAGCTTCGTTTGTCAATCCAAACTCTGACATGCTTCCCTTCAGTGCCAAACCCGGAGGGGGCCCAAGAAGGGATGACCTGACATCCGGTGAACTGACTTCATCCTGAAAGAGACTTCCAATGGACTTTGTCCCCTTGCCTTGACCCCATGCTGAGCCTGACCACCGTGATCCATGATCCAAACTTTGCCTCTCCACAACGGTTCCAATAGTACTGGAAGAACCCAATAGATCGTCTTTTCGCTCTGTCGATTTGGAGGCCTTGGTCGTCGCCTGCGATTTTCGTGACTCTTGAGCACCCCGAACCTGGGCAACGTTCTTGGTGACCTCAGCTAGACGCTCCTGAAGCTGTTGATTCTCGGTTTTGAACTGGGCAAGCTGTTCCATCAGCTGGGCACATTTTGCACCGAGATCACGGTTCTTTTGCTCCAGGAGCTGTGGTCCCTTAGGTGATTGAAGCGTTGCCTGGAGTTTGGATAATTCCTTTTCTTTGCTCTCGATGGTGTTGCAAAGCTCCTTTTGTGACTCTTTTAGACTCTTTGTGGATGATTCTGCCGCCTTGACTTCCTCTGTAAGCTTGACAAGAGCCGCCTCAAGCGTTTTCTTTTGTTGTCGATGATTCTCTTTTTCCGTCCGGAGTCGTTCCTCGCTTGCGCTCAAGTTCTTTTGCAATTGCTCAAGTCGTTTTCGTTTGTTTTCTAATTGTTCGGTTATCCGTTGACGCTTATCCACCTCTTGCTTGTGCTCCTTTTCGATTTTGCTCTTGTTTGCCTCAGCCTCACGTAGACTCTCCTGGAGTTCCTTCAACTTTGCCTTGGCAAGCTGCCGTGGCTCGTCTTCCTGCTTTTGTTGTTGGCGAAGCGAGGTGATTTCGCATCGCAGGTTGTCCTCTTGTTGTTTGTATTGGCGTTCCAGATCCGTGAGTTGTTGGTTCAGGAAAGCATGTGCAGCTTCTTTGGCCTCTAATTCTGACCGGAGGGAAGCAATCTGGTCTTCAGTCACGGAGACAGTATCGGACGGTTCTGTGGTGATCGAGTGCACGGTTGTTGCCGTTGCTGCTGTTGCTGCTGCTGCGGATGGATCGCTCGATGCCGCAGTCGAGGGAACGAGTGGTGTGGTCCTTTCGGATCGAGAAGGTTCGATAGGCTTGTCAGCCTCTCCATTTTCAGTGGGTGAACCTGCCTCCTGTGCCTCTTCATTTTTGTTGGCTTCATTTGGGCAACGTCCATTTGATCCGACATTTTGTTGCTGTTGGTGGTGGTGTTCTGGGGACTCTTGTTGTGCTTGCTGCGCCTCCTTTTCCTTGGTTTGCTTTGCCTGAAGTTCACTTTCTCTCCGTGCATTTTCCACTGTATGCAAGTGTAGGGGTTGTGGTTGTGAGAAAAAGAAAAAGAAAAGAAAAAAAGAAAAGGTACGACTGTGAGAAAGATCGAAGCAAAAAAGAAGCATCTAAAAAATGCATAAAGGAGACTCTCTTGGACTTACCAGAGCTCAGCTCCAATTCGACTGGGACGGACGGAAGTGTGCGTACAACGACATAGTCACTGGGACTTTTCCAGTTCCTGGTGGTGATGGCCCAGAGTCGTATCCGATAGGTATTGTCGGGATACAGTCCCTGGATGACGACACTGGTTTCCTGTTTTCCACTCTCTCCAATGATCAAACCATCAATCTCGATGAGATGTTTCGAGACAGTGGCCTGGGATGAGCACTGCCAATTCAACGTGATACTCCTGTCCTTGACATCCTTCAGGGTCACAATCGACGGCGTGGGCAAAGTCAGCCCAAAGAACCCCCGTAGATTGTCTGTCGATGCATGGAGGTAGCCAAAGAGATCATAAAGCAGCCAAAGTACACCAAAGGCTGAACAAAACGCCGCAAGGGGTGCTAGAAACACAATCGAAGGAACTGAGGGTGGGTTGAGCGCCGAGATAAGAGTTTGTCGCTCCAGATATGGCTTGAGCATATACATTGTCATGGCGAGGATAACGCCCTTCAGATTCAAGCCATGGATCAGGCTGACCATCAGCCCAAAGGCAACACCTGTCGCAAAGGGTGCCGTGAAGCTAAAGGGAACTGTGTAAAAGACGATGGCATTGGCGACACACATAGCGCCAATGGAGACCAAGACGATATGGCCACCGATAAAGAATATCCTGAAGACGAGTGCCAGGATAAAGTAAAACAGAAAGAACCACTCGATAGGTAGCTGTAGCAGAATGTCAAGTAGGATGGTCAGCGACCAGAATAAAATGCATGCTGCAGCCCGATGCCTTGTTGTCCGAACCCAGGTGTGTGTGTGTGTGTGTGTGTGTGTGTGTACCAAGTTTGGCCATCCAATTGGTTTTTTTTTTAGCCCAAGTGAGGTGTCCAAAACGTTTGTCCGTGTTCCCGTCAAGGTATGTTCCGTCCGTATTTGTATTGGATGGTAGTTGGGATAGAGCCGCCGCCGTCGTCGTCGTCCAATTCGAAGGAATGTAGTGTGTTGTACAGGCAGTAGAGTGTCGGCATGTATCGAGAGAGAGAGAGGAAAGGAAAGGAGAGGCGAGACACAACCGGTGTCCAGCAGAAGCAAGCAAGCGACAATGTTGCAGAGTGGAGGAAGAAAGAAGACAAGGAAGGGAGTCAATAAGAGCAAACAAGCACGACGAGCAGGACAGGAGCAGGAGCAGGAGTTGGAGTATAAGCAGGATGGGTCCAGGAGAGAGAGAAAAAGAGATAGAGAAAGAGGAAGTGAAAGAGAGCGAGACAGTCCTCGCGGCCCCGCCCACGATGCCGGCTCGAAGCAGCCTCGGCTCCGCCGGGGCCAAGGGAGAGGAGGAATAGGAATAGGAAGAGGAGGAGGAGGAGGAGGAGGAGGGAGTGCGAGAGGACAAAGAAAGAAAGGAGAAGCACGAGAGCGGATTACCTCGACAGGAGTTGGAAGGTCCGATCGGCAATGTCATAGTGGCCGACATATTTTTTTGGCCGGGGTATTGGCTGCATTGCTGATGAGCTGTGACTGTAGGTGAGAGAAGGCGAAAGAGGAGAGAATGAGAGTAAGAGAGTAAGAGAGAGAGAGAAGAAGAAGAAGAGGAAGAAGAAGAAAAAAAAAAGAGAGAGAGAGAGAGAGAGCCGAGAGAGAGAAAGGTCGGTGGTGGCATGGGGGGGTTAAAGGTCGGGGGTCGGGTGGATGGGTGGATGGGTGGATGGGCCCTGGTTAGAGTTGCAGAAGAGAAACAACAAGGGGCATTATTGTCGGGGTGACAGTGGTGGATGTAGTCGATGGTAATGCTCCGTGGCTGGCCCCTTGCTGACTGACTGACTGACTGATTGACTGGCTGGTGCGAGAGCGAGAAGGAGAGAGTGAGCGGTCAGTGCGGGATGAGACGACTGAGGCCGAGGATGTGGATGAAGAAGAACAGGGGAGGTTTGGATTCCACTGCCAAAAAGGAGCAGGTTGCCAGGATGGCTTTTTTTTTTTTTCTTTCTTTCTTTCTTTCTTTCTTCAGAAACTGGAATGAGAAGGAAAGAGGAAGAAGAGTCGTGTGGGAATGAGAAAATATGCAGGTGTGGCATCCGCCAGGTGGGGGAGGGGCGAGGTGAGTCAACGTCTGATCAGGTCAGAGAAAATGAATTGGGCGAATCCGGGGGAAAGAGTGTCGCACAGCGGAGGGGGATGGATCAGACGATCAAGGATCGGAGAGGTGGTGGTGGTGGTGGTAGAGAGAGGATCAATAGGAGCGAGATCGACAGATCGTCGGTCGCAAAACGAGAGAAAGGACAAAAGATGCAAAAACGAGATTTCAAGGAGACAATCCAGACAAAGAAGGAAAATAAAAAAAAAAAAAAAAAATATAAAAAATACATATAAAAAAAATCAGCTTGTCGCTTGTTGCCTTCTTTCTTTGCTGGGTTGGGCGGATCCAAATCCTGAAACGACTCATCCACCCCCAAAGGTCGGAGAGAAAATGACAGCGCCTCCTTCCTAAAACGGCGCAACAAATGGGTCGTCTTTCTGCTGGGCCGTTACATCCGGACAGAGTTTTGGGGGGAAAGGGGGGAGGAAAAGAAATTTGTTTCTCCAGCCAACTTTTGGGCTACTCGCTGGATACCACACAGAGCCATTTTCTATTATTGCTATTTTTTTTTTCAAAGTGACAAACGAGGATGAGGGTGTATGTGAAAAAGGAAAAAAACGAAAAAAAAAAAAAAAGACTTATGACCGATTTCTTTCTTTGACAAGTTTGCGTTTGCGTGCGCGCTCCATCTGTGCCTTCTCCAGCTCTGCCTCCTTTTCGTCCTCCAAACGACCCAGTCGAGCACTATGCAGAGAAAAAACGCAGAGGAAAATGAACAAGGGACATTTGTTAATAAAAAAAATATCAAGGATCAGATAGACGTATTTGGTTCCATGGTTCCCACATAGCCTTTTTTTTTTTTTACCTTCTTGCCTCCTCTCGGAAGACTTCGTCAGGGCGTGCCTCCATATCATCCGAGAGATCTTCATCTTCAGCACGAGATCGGTATCGGGTTCCAAATAGCGATCCAAGGACGCCATGGAGTGACATGTCGTCTTCTCCCCGACCTCGTCCTCGTCCTGTATTACGAGGAGGTGAACGTCTCCAGCTGGGAGGTCGAGGAGAGGGCGATCTTGAAGGCCGTCTCTTTGTAGAGCCATTGGCAGGTCGCTTATTTCCTTGAAAACCACTGTCACGATCATAAGGATCCTGATCCCGACCACGTTCACGTCCGCGATCTCGGTCACGGTCACGATCACGGTCGTCCAGTTTCTTTCGTGCAGTGGGAGGACTAAGGCTTCTCTTCCGTCTCGCATGAGGACTAATACTGCGTTTCCTTGCCTCGGGGCTGTAGCTTCTCTTCTTTGCAGATCGTGGACTCAGAGATCTTCTTCGGACTGGGCTCTTACTTTTCCTCCTTCGTGTTGGACTTGCGCTACGACTGCGACTGCGGTCGCGTGAGGATTTTGTTCCCTTGATTTCCTTCTGAAGACGCTCTGTTTCCGCAGCATCGTCCCCTAAAAGTGCCCTTGAGAATTTTGCTGCCTGAAGGACTCTCTCGCGATGTAACCGCGTCTTTTCACGTTCTTCCTCGATAGCTCTGATCCGTCTATCACGCTCTTCCTGTCTATTGCTCTTATCCCTCAGATCGGCTGTGACTTCTTCGTATGATCGGCGATCACGCTTCACAGTGTTGAGTGCAATGGGTCCATCTCGGAGAGCTTTTAGTCCTGCATCGCGCACGTGGTTGACACTTGCTCCGGCACTTTTGAAGACAGGGAAGGCTGATCTAGGAGCCTGTCTCTTCACACCAGCCATTGCTTAAAAGTAAGCAAAAAAAAAAAAAAAAAAAAAAGGCATTGTCAGCACACAAAAGAAACACCGTCCAGAGAAACATATATTCCTAATCATATAAAAATATGTATCTCAGGAGGGAAAAAAAGATCACCTACCTTTTTTCATTATTTTGGGTCCTGTTGCTGCTGAGGCTGGCGCAAGGGTCCTTTCAGGGCTGATGGCTCTGTGCACTTTGTATCGTTCGATCGCTTCCTGGCGGCTCGAGGCTCCAGAGCTATTCCGATCCCCGCCTCGATCACTCTGCCCAGCACTGTCAGAACCATTTAGTTTCTTGCCGACCCGATCTGCCTTACTGTTCTGTGCCAATTTCTGAATGTATTCGAATGAAAACTCTTTTTTTGCAGGCTAGTAGTAATTTGGAGAGATTATGTGTTGTTAGTAATTGCTCACTAGTGAATTAAGCAATAGAAGCCTTTTTTTTTTTTTCTCCTTCCTTCTGCAAATACTCATTCTACTTCAGCCCATGCACAACAGGGGTAAATAACATGAAATATAAATAAAAACTAACCTTGGATGGCTCATATCCCCGAGACGATCCTGACCCTGAGGCAGGAGCAGAAGATTGACTTGCTCTTGATCGCGAATAAGAAGGCCCATTGGCACTAGTCTTTTGTTTCCTGGCACGTTCCTCCATCTCCTTTTCCCGCTCCCGTTCACGGGCCCTTTCCTTTGCCCTCAGTAACGCGGCCGCCTCTCGTCGTCGTTGTTCTTCCTCATGTCGTTTCCTTTCCAGTTCCTCACGGAGGAGTTTCTGGGTTTCTGCGGTTTTGCGTTTGCGATAGGCTTCTTCCTGCTTCTTTCGATGATCCTCATCGTACTCGAGCTCCTGTTTCTTTTTTTCGAGTTCGAGCTCTGCTGCACGACTGAGCTTGGTCCCGACCCTCCGAAGCTCCTCGAACTAGAAAAAAAAAAAAAAGATAGCGTGATTGAATGGAGCTTGATTCACTTAGTGTCAAATGAAGTTTGGATCATGCGTCATATTGACGCACGGAAATGCATGAAGGATGATCAGGCAACCACATACGAACCTCACCCATGTGTACGACGACTGAATAAAACTGAAGAGAGGTGCTGGATCAGACGATTGGACAGTGGATGAACTTGGACGGAGCTTAGAAAGAGTAAAAATGCCGAAATGATTCTGAGGAGAGGGATGAATGTGGCTAGGACCAACAAAAAAAAAGGGTCTGGATCGATAAGATTGAGAGAAAGGGAGATTGAGGGATGGGCGAGATGGGCGAGATGAAGCAGTAAAAAGAAAAGAAAAAAAAAAAAAGCTCCCTGATTTTTTTTTGAAAAAAAAAAAAAATAAAAAATAAAAATGTCGACCTGATGAAGAGGTCTTTTTCTTTTCTTTTCTTTTTCTTCTTCTTTTTCTTTTTCTCCTCTTGCTTCCTTGCTCTGTTCCTGTTTTGTAAAGTCTCCTGCTCTTGTCCTTGGGTCTGACTCTCCTGCGTCCAATCCTTGTCCTGAGTTGAGGGATGTAAAGTGCTGCGGGTGCGATTACGATAGCCTAAGCACGAGCAGATGTGTGAATGGGGAAAGCGGGAGATGAAAATAAAAAAAAAATTGGATTCAGCGGAGAGAGTGGATGTAAAAGAAGGGAAAAAAGAAGTCAAAGAAGATGAAGAATGAAAGAGAGAAAGTAAAAGCAAAAGTGGAGAGAAAGAGAAAGAGAAAGAGAAAGAGAAAGAGATGGTGCCCAATGGCAGAAAAAAAAAAAAAAAAAAAAAAAAAAAAAGGGGGCCACAAAAAAAAAAAAAAAAAGTCAATGGGACGGCGAGAAGAGAACGAGAGCAAGGTGCAGAGAAACGAGGAGAGAGAAGAGGGGGCACAGCCGAGAGAGAGAGAGAGAGCGGATCCACACAGTCGCCACCACGACGGGAGAGTGGCATACCCGCACGAACCACTCATTCTCACTTTTCTTTTCTCTCTATTTCTCTCTCCTCACTCCTCTCTTCTCTCTCACGCGATACGATACGACACGACACAACACTACTGTTGTTTTTATCTGCATATCAGAGTCAAAAGGCACCACCGCCAGCGCGGTCCCGTCTATTTTTCTGGCCAACACCATGAGTGAACGAACACATGACTAGACAGGGAGACAAACGGACTCCTGATACCCACTTGGACGTTGTTGCGCGCGCCGGGACCTCTGAAGGTCACATGAACAACCTTCACATTTGCCACCAAAAATGTTGGAATGTCGACATGGGTCAGGTACGAGGGAAAAAAAAAAAAAACAGTTTTGGTGCAATGAAGCACATGCTCTCTTCTCTTCTGCACCCTTCTGGAAGAGGAAGCCACAGGGTAGAGACAGGGCCGGTCGACTATCATACTTGCCCGACGCTCGCCGAACTTTTTTGAGTCGCCGTTCGTACGCACGGCTGTTCGGTGGAATCTTCGGAGCAGAGGAGAGTGAAGGAGTGAGAGAGGAGGAGGAGGAGGAGGAGGAGGAAGAAAGAGAGAGAGAGAGAGAGAGAGAGACGGGCAGTAGCAGGAACAGGGCACAACAGCAACCAAACAACATGCCACTACTCTCTCTTTCTCTCTTCTTGTCTGCGCCTGGACAGGTGCCAATACGCCCTCTCTATAAATATCAATTTAGGTCCCTTTCTCTTCTTTTCTTTCTTCTCCTCTGCCTTCTGCCTCTGTCAAGGCTAGTTCCTCACTCTTTCGTCCACGTCAAAGACGACATCTTGTTCGATCTTCAGATCCCCTTTCCATCCTCTTTATTATTATTATTATTTTTTCTTTTAGTCATCCTCAACTATTTTTTTTTTTTTTTTTTTTCGACTCTCATCTTTCTTTCTTTCCATCTCCATTTATTTCTCTCTCTCACACTCTCTCTCTCTCTCACACACTCTCTCTCTCCTTCCCATCCAGTTCAATATTCAACCATGAGCATTGTTCGGCCTGCTCTTATCGGCTTGGCATGCCTTCTCATCCTCCTCATTGCTCTTGCCTACATCCGGAGACGACGCGCACTCGAATCCCCATCATACCCACAGGCCTACACTCTCCAGACACAAAGCACTGCTCCTGGTGACAACACCGTAAATAGCTACTATCTCTATCAACAACAATATCCACCTCCCCCTGGCCAGCCCATGCCCCCTGGTTCCGGTCCCTTGTACGCTCCTCCAGCCGGTCCCCCAGGAGTCAACTACCCATACGATGCTTCAGTCCCTCCTCCTCAGCAACCACAACAGCCAGGCTATGCCCCAATGTCTTCGCCACACGTCTACCCTGCGATGCCCATTACTCAACCACAGCCCGCGTCTCAATCTTATCCCCCAATGCCTGCAACCTACTCTCCACCTGTGCACCAGCCGTATCCACCCATGCCTACTGATCCTGGACAGGCCTCCGTGGGATTGTCTCCTACTCCCCCACCTCCACCATACACTCCCATCGTACCAAAGTAATCGCCGAGGAGACTCTTCTATTCTGTCAAAATATTAAAAAAAAAACCTTTTTTTTGGGGGAAACCACAACTCTTTTATATGGATGAAAATCTTGCATCATCCTCTCTAGCAGCTTTTTTTATGCCAAGATAATTCAGGCCAACCCTTTTACTTTTTGGTTATTCTTTACAAAAAAAAAGGATGGTAACTGAGCATCCATCCATTCCATCTCTAGTGAGAGAGAAAGAGAGAGAGAGAAAAGAAAAAGAAAAAAAAAAAGGCCGTGGGCATCTCTCTCTCGGATATATCAATGAGCCATGCAGGAATCCGCTCTCGCCCGTGTGTACACACACAAACATCATCCCATAGGCACTTTTTTTTTTTTTTTTTTTTTTTGGGTGAACAAAGAGATCCGCCTTTCTTTTTGGACAACGCTAATACGAAACAAGGTTTGCTCTCTCTGTCCCCCTTGTGTTCCCTTCAGCATACAAATGGGCAAGGGGGAGGGGGGGAGGAGGGAGGAAGGAAGGAGAGAAGATTAATGGTCCACAAGAGGAAAAAGTTCTAGGCATGAGAGAGAAAGATTGCCAAGAAGAGCTTCTGCCTTGTTTTTTTTTTCTCTCTCTCTTTTTCTTTTTTAATTGCCTTCCTTCTCTCTAACGGACACTGGAAATATAAAAAGGAGTGACAGAGACAGAGCCTTGATGACGACTACGGACTACTAACTACTAACTACTATTGTCCTTTTCACCTGTTTTTGACTTCTGTTTGCCCTGCTTATTTGAGGATTAACAGCTCCCTTCGCAGTAACCCCATGCAACGGACCGTGCATAATCCACGAAAATAAGAGTGGAAAAACAAAAACAGATGAAATGGAGAATACTTCCATTACATTACAACACACAGGGGAAGAGTACACCAAGCTCTGTCACTTGTTCTTGAATCTGTGGTAAGAAGGTTGCCTGTGGCCGGTACTGGACCAAACGTACTACAAGTAGACTCCATAGCCAAGATGGCATAAACTGAACACACAACCGCAGCAATGAATTCAAAATGCCCTATAAAAAAAAAAAAAAAAAGCCATAATACAATAAATCAAAACAAAATCGTTCAAGGTGAGAATAGTAGGTCTTTTTGGTCGTCGACCTCCTTTATCAAAAAAAAAAAAAAAAGTAAAGACCAGATGAGCTTACTGGACTAAGAAGTCGTCGAAAGAGAGCACTGATGTCGACTGCAAATTTAGCCAGTGAGTATCGTTCCTTTCGATAGTCACGAAAGGCTTTGTCTACTGCATGAAGCTTTGTCGGCGTAGTCAATGGGACCACCTTGTTGGCAAGGGCGACCGCATCCAGCATTGCATTGACTGCACCTATCACATACAACAACAACAACAACAACAACAAAAAAGGCAACGGGGAGATCATTTTACGCGGGTGAGTTTCCGATCACTCGAGTGAAGGAGAGAAACTCGTTATTGAGTATGCTTCTGTTTGTCAAAACTATTTTGTAGCACCAAGTTTCTCTCCAGCATTTCGCCTACCTAACCCTGCACTAGGATTCATCTAAATGTTGAAGTATATTTTTTTTTTCCGAATCAATTATTAGATAAAGACAATCCAAAAGAAGGAATAGGACAACTTTTTTTCTTTTTCTTTTTCTTTTTTTTTTACCTTGTGACAGGCTAAGTAGATAGTAGAGCGTGCACGCAATGTTTGGGTTGCTCATTGTCAATATTAATGTCACTCACGAGATCACAACCAAGAACCCAGCCATAGTACAACCAAAAGAACAAAAGAAAAGAAAGAGAGATCCTTACCATCGCCCAAGAGCACTGTCCTCCCCGAGTGCCAAGTTTCAAACATCTTTTCTTCCAAAAAGACCTTGGAAATACATTCCTTAGGCGTCGCCTGAATCAGATCCCCCAACGTCTTTTTGCCGTCTCCAATCGCAATCGGGAAAGAACTCACTTCTTGACACATGGCTTCCTTAGTAGACGGACACCATTCGATCGTTTGTGATGGAGTATTGTCTTTTCTGAGATAAGGGTTGGGCACGGGCTCGTCTAACATCTTGAGAGCCATCCAACAGATGGTATTTTCCGTCATAGCAAACGTTGCGACCTAAATCAGAGATGTGTCCATGCAATTGCCTCTTTTAGAATGTCATTGAACAAGTCTACCACCTGGAATAATAGTTTTTTTGTGCATTGTGTATGTATGTTGCTCGATAATTTACCGCACATGATGCATGTTCAATCCAGACCGTGCCAAACCTGCAGGTTGGATCCTCCAACCCCGGATACTCTTTTGGTTCCAACGTTCGAGTGGTGCCAACAAGACAGATACTGGAAACAGCCATGGGTTCCAAATCTGAGGCCGCTATCAACCCCCCTGTCTTGGCCAGTTGTCCATAAAGACTCTTTCGTACTGCACTGTAAGCACCATCTGCTCCGACGAGGATGTCCCCAGAATAGACGGAGTCATCTGAGCATCGGACACAGACCATGCCACCACCAATAGTCGACTCGGGGAGCTCTACACTGGTGATGACCCTCTTGTTGAAAAGGATTCGATGAATTGGAATCTGAGAAAGCAGAATCTCATAGAGAACGGGTCGTGCAATAAAAGCTCCGTCAAACTCGAAGCTAGGAAGAAAGTCAATAGTCGGCTCTTATTAGTAAACGACAATTGCCAAAAATCGTCCCAAAAAGAAAAAAAGAAAAAGAAAAAGAAAAAGAAAAACCTACTTTTCTTTTACAGGAGTCCCAAAGTCGCGAGAGATGGTCGATTCAAAGCGCTCGTCATAAATTTGAGCATTTCCAATGATTTTACTTCTGGCAAGAATCTCTTTTCGAAGTCCAAGTTGTTCCATCAGAGGCATGAGACTACTCGCCATCGAAATGGCCGAACCCAAGGGTCGAATCTTTTCAGACTTTTCCAGGATACAATAGGGCACACCAGCTCGTTCAAGAAGGATGGCCAAGGTGAGGCCTCCTAGGCCTGCACCGGCAATGATGACTTTGGGCTTGTTGTTGGTTGGCAAGGGAAGTGACATTGTGAATAGAAAAGACTGTTGATATCAGATGGAGAAAAGGAAGTGAGAGGGGAATAGAGTGAGGTCTTGAGTAAGAGGGTGGTTGGAAAGAGAGTGAAAAAGAAAGAAAGAAAAAAAAAGAGTGGACAAAACAAAAGCTACTTTATTTTATTCTCGAGAACGAAGAGGAGATGTAACATGACTATTCGTGTAATTTACAGAGGAACAGTTGAATGTCCTTTCCAATTGAAGGAGACAATAGAGCCTTCACGTCCATTCCATTCACTTGGATGTGAGTCGGTCCCACATGCGACGGTTCGCGACGGGTTGCTGGGCCATTGACCTCTGTCGCTGTCACTGCCACATTGGATGGCCCTTTCCTGGCTATCCACACCGACACTTCCCTCGGGAATCGCGCCTTCTTGAGCCCAATCTGGTACTTGGTCACAGCTGTTCCTGAACTGACGCTCAATGTCTTCTCAAAAGACTCGATCTCCAAGGTCGGTAGAATGTATCCTCTGGTAGATGCAATCACCCGAACTTGCCCGACATCATCCTTTTCAAGATCTTTTTCGTTTGGAAGGAACGCCTGTCCAACTTGATGAGGCAAAAGACCACAGAGTTGACCATTCGAGTCAACTACCCGTACAAAAACGCAGGTTTCACGAGCCTTGAGAGTGAATGCCGCTGCAGAAGACCCGAACTGACCCGTCTGGCCACTGTAGTAAACAGAGGCTACCGGCCCCGTCTCGTAAGTGACGCTAGTTGAAGATGATATCTCTTGGTTTTCAGCAGCAATGATCCTGTCCAAGGTACTCAAATGAATGGTGTGTTTCTTGGAGGAGAGATTTGTGGCTACGATGAAATTCTGATCCTGGGCTTTGATTTGAACCAAATAAACATCCTTTTCAGAGGCAATCGGTTGTAGGACTCGGGCAACCTTGTGTAGTGGGTGTGGCCATCGGTACAACTCATTCAGTATTTCACGTTGTTCTTCACTCATGTGGTGGACATCCATTGGATCCGAACAAAAGACAAGTCTTCCCAAGAGATGATTCAAGACCATTAGTGTACTCTTTTCCGTCCTGGAAAGACCCATGTCCCAGTCTCGTAAAAAGAACACGTCAGGGTCATTCCCAAAGAATCGGTCCGAGAAGGCCCATCGACTGAGTGTCGAGGTCAAAGAGTTGTGACAAGAGACGTATTCTCGGTCATGAAAGAATCGTTGCATCGTATCCCATGAGGCTCGAACATCACATCCGATCCGACAATAATCCACCAACATAAAACTCGAGCCCAATGGTACACCACATCCAAGGAGAATCGTCTCTGGTCCAGCCCATGTTCGGACCATCTGCATCGCTTCCCACATAAGTTGGCCCCGAGTCTTGTTGTTCCTCGGGACTTGAGCGGCAGCGAATAAAAAGTCAAGCTTTAGCATTTTGTAGCCCCATTCTTGCGTGACCACTCGAAAGACCTCTGCAAGATGCTGCTGCACCTCTGGATTCTCTAGATCGAGTGCATAGGCACCAGCGTGGAAGGCTGGGTGTGAGAGCATCAGGTCGCTCTCTCTGTCCCCAAAGGGATCGATATCGAGGCAACAGAGTCTCTGCGATCGTCTCGGCTTTTCCTTTTCGGTTGACCTTTTGTCAGAACCTTGGCTACTGTTTAGAGAGGTCAAGTCTAGCCAGGACTTGCGGACAAACCAGTCTGGATGCTCCTTGACAATCTTGGATTTTCGAGAGGCCAGAAAGGGTGCTAACCAGATCCCGGGAATCAGATTTTGATGACGGATCTCATTGGCAACAAAAGCCATGCCTCGTGGAAATTTTTGGGTATCGCAATCAAGCCAATCTCCCACAACTGTGTATCCATCGTCGATTTGAAAGGCTTGAGCTGGCCACTTTGTGGAATCCTGTGGATTTGCAGAGTAATACCTCAAGTTCTCGAGGACAACTTGCTCGTTAATGTTTTCGTAGCGACAATACCACGATGTCCACCCATTCAGTAGTGTGGTGGGTGTGTAGAGCTTGGACCTACGATCACCGTGTTGCGTAGTCCATGCAGTGGCAAACATGTCCCATGCGGATGTGTCTTTGGTGTCCCAACAGAAAAAGGTTCTCATGACCAACTTTTTCGCCGAAGAAGACAGCTGGAGAGACAAGCAGGCGAAAGAGAAGTTAGCCGTTATCCAGTGATATTTTATTTCTTTTCTTTTCTTTTTTTCCCGAGAGAGAAAGAGAAAGAGAGATGGCAATGTAAAGACTTTTTACCTTCCTTCCACGACAATCTTGCCACGTCGTGACCTTGTTTGCACTGAAATCCATCAGAAAATACGTATAGGCAATGTCCTCCGAAAGCGAACCTGCCAGCACAAGTGATTCTGGGGCAATCTTCGGTCCACTCTCTTGCTCATTTGGAGGACAGCCTGCGGTACTAGGTTTTGTCAAATCTTCACATTGGTCTCGAAGAATGGTGACCAGGTTCGAGTGTACCTTCCCCTTGACACCCGGATAATCGTAAATGTGCATATCCGAGGCAAGCCCAAGCTTGGTCAACTCATTGTAAAGCCAGTTGGGTTTTTCTAGGACAGTCGTCTTGTCTGCCCCTGCATAGCTTGTGCTCCAACTTTGGTATCCATTGGCAAAGACTGCTTTCCCATCCAGTGAAATGTTCGCGTTGGCCTGCAAGGATTCTAACAGAATCTCTGAAGGAGTAGGAGGAGGAGACGAAGGCAAAGGAGTAGGTGATACTCCATGACTAGTCTTGGTGGACGATGGTTGCGTGGGTCTATTCTCTGAGTCATGGATTGACTCTAGAGAGAGCTCAACTGTGCGAATGGCACTCTTGGTTGACAAGTGGGTCACTGAACTGGTGGCGACCAGGTGGATTTTAACCTGACCTTGCCAGAGTGCCGAGGAAGACGGGGGGACGAGGCTTTTGGTATCATTAGCAGCTAGTCCTAGGGCGTGGGCCTTTCGAAATCTTCTTGGAGACTTGGAGGAGGAAGAGCTTTCGTTGGCGAGACTAAAGGTTGCCTCGATATCCCACGGTTGTTCTACAAGGGCGCAAAAGATTTCTTGGGATGTCCAGCGACGATGATGGGGGATGGATTCATCAGTCATTGTTCTTTTTTTGAAGAATGGTAAAAAAAAAGTGATTCAGATGACAAAGGAAATGGTATTTAAGCTGACTGTGTGTGTGTGTATGTGTGTTTGTGTGTGTGTTTGTGTGTGCTCTTCTCTCAGGAACCAACGTGGGCACAACAGAACTCTCTGGTGATGCACAGACCTCGTTCGGCAAAATTCTTGTTGTTTTACTATGTTGGATCAGGTTTTTTTCTTTCTTTTCTTTCTCTTTTTTTTTTGTATGCCCCAAATAAAGAACAGAGACATCCAACTAGCTTCCCCACCACCTTCCCCACCACATAAAAGAGATAAAGGTAAACTCTCTGTGAGCCAATACGGTCAATGTCCTTGCTATGATTACGCTTCTATTTTACTGCACTAAAAAGATGGTTTGTATCGCAAAGATTCTCTCCATTTTTTTTTTTTTTTTTTTTTTTGGCATTTTCTTGTTCTGTGTAGCTTCTCCTTCCTTTCCTCAGATCAACGGTTCTAGACTGACAAGTAGGATAGCTCCGTGCGTGGTTGACGGGTGATGGTGTTTGCGACTAGTTCCTCTGAGATCCGAATCCAAAAAAAGTGAAAGTGGTGCTCCTTCGAACCTGATCCACGTCGCTAGTTGTCTGTCATTCTTTGCACCACTTTGTGTACATGTGTTATTTTTTTTTTCCTTCTCAAAAGTCGATTTCCAGGGCTATCCTGACAATTCCAAGAGGTCGATGCTGAATAAGAAAGGGGAGGAGCAAGGGGTGATTGTATGGGGGGGAGGGGTATTAAAGGGCCATGTTCTAAGCTTCTCCAGGAACCTTGGCCTTGCAGGCAACGATCTTGACCTTTTCCGCTGCTACAGTATCATTCTCAAAACGGAAAGTTGGTGCTGAAAGAACAAATGTCCACACATCGTCCAAAGACCGATAGTTATCAAGACGCGCCTAAAATATTTCGAAGGTGAGAGTGAGAGGAAACAGTCTCTTATCAGTGTGACAGCCAGCGTGGAGTTGCCACAAAAGCGAAGGTGTATGTGAGAGAGAGGGAGAGAGAAAAGAAAAAAGGTCTTTCACTCTTGCTGAACATACTCTAAAGCTTGCACGACTACGAACACGGTTGCTCAAGGCTTCAGCAATGCTGGTGTCAAACTATCATTTCCAGGATTGACAAAGGGGAAGGTTCAGAATAAGTAAACTGTGGACATGAGCGTAGTGGGTGGTACAGAAACTGTAGACTCTTTGTGCTTACCTGTGCCAGAACGCGCATGGCGAGTTGTGGGTTGATGTGTCCAGACTGGATCAGGACATCGAGCGAGTC
The DNA here is from genome assembly GCA_011634665.1 of Mortierella sp. BCC40632. Taxonomy (NCBI): domain Eukaryota; kingdom Fungi; phylum Mortierellomycota; class Mortierellomycetes; order Mortierellales; family Mortierellaceae; genus Mortierella; species Mortierella sp. BCC40632. The sequence continues at coordinate 175,937 of WAEK01000018.1, forward strand.
TATCAGAGCAAGTCCGATGCTGGAGAGGGGGAGCAAGGTTTGGTGTGGGTAAGAGAGGCTCTGATGGTGAACGGAGCAAGTCCAAGAAATATAAGGAAAAAAAAAAAGGAAGGAGCGTGTCTAAAGGATGCTAGGTCGAGAAGGAAAGACGTATGCCAATAGCGATCCAGGAGTCACGGCCCATGCATGTACCTGCTCTTGCGGTAGTGTTCATAGTATTGCGACATGGAGGTTGGACAGAAAGGCAGACAGTTAAGAAGGGAGATGCATGAACGATCCCTCCAGTCATCCACTAGATGCACGCTAGGCAGGCCGGAATGGCGAGTCACAGAAGCTTGTATCGCATCTACTGCCGCCTCTCTCCGAGAAAGAGAGTGTGTGTGAGAGAGAGAGAGAGAGAGAGTGAGTGAATGAGAGAGAGAGAGAAATTTTTCATGGTCCGTGGCGGGGACTGAGAGTCTTCGGCAGTAAAAAAGGTCATCGGTCTGTCCGGGGGGAGAGGAAGGATAACTTTTTTTTTTTTTTTGCTCTCTTTGTCTTCTTGTCTCTCTCTCCACTCTTGTTGCTCTTCTCGACCACTTCACTCCGATCGATCACCACCGCATCGGATCACTGACCTTGCACTTGCATCCTCACTCCTCTTCTCTCCACTCCCTTTCTCTCCACTAATCATGCGCAACATTGTCGTCTTGAGTGGTAAGGATCTTCAATGACCTTCGTCCCACCATGACCTCTTTGCCACTGACCCATGGCTAGATGGTGCTTTTCTTTTCTTTCTTTCTTTCTCTCTTTCCTCACCTCGCTCCGTTCCTTTGCTCTTGTCCCTTGAACTCTTGTAGGCAGCTCGCACCCCACGCTGGTCGAGCAGATTTGTGCTCGTCTTGGCGTTTCGCCTGGCCAGGTCAAGTTGTCCAAGTTTGCCAACAAGGAGACCAACGTCGAGATTGGCGACAGTGTTCGTAACAAGGATGTCTTTATCATCCAGTCTGGCTGCGGTGCTGTCAACGACAACTTGATGGAGCTCCTTATTATGCTGGGTAGGTGTCTTGGGAGCAAGCATATGTCTTGAGAAGGGAGGAGGATGTGCGGGGTATTCCTTGTCATCCGCCGTTGCCCGAGAGTGAGTCTTATTTTTTGGCCTGCAAATCAAAAACATTCATTGTTTGCATGCTGATCCGTCCACGCCCTTGTCTTGGTCACCTTTTTTTTTTCTTTTCTTCTTTTCGTTCTTTCTCCTTCTTTCTCTCTCTCTCTCTCTCTCTAAAAAAAAAAAGCCGCTTGCAAGACCGCCAGTGCAAGACGCATTACGGCTGTCATCCCATGCTTTCCCTATGCTCGTCAGCCGGATGCTCCTTACAAGAAGAACGGCATGCCCCTTTCGCGCGTCCCAAACAATGTCTTTTTCGGATACACGGGCTCCAGCACTCCTTTCTCTCTCCCCGTCACACCTGCTGGTACCCCACTCCCAACTCCGAGCCTTGAGCGTTTGGACCGCAAGAACCCCTTTGACAAGATGTTTGACTCGACCAACGAGTCCAACTCGGATATTGAATCGGCTGCCACATCGCCCACGCTTGCACCCAGCAATGGTACAACGATCGTTCCTCAGCTGGCCAAGGTCACCGAGGTCCGTGCACCCCGCCACCCTGCCCCGCGTGGCATTCGTCCTCAGGCACTCTCGCAGCCCAGCTTCATGAACATGCCCGCTAGCACCAGCGGCACCAGCGGTGGTCCTTCGCAGACCTGTGTCACCACGGATCAGGTCAACCCCAACAAGGCAGGATACAAGCACTGGGTTGCTCGTTCTGGAACTCTGATTGCCAACCTCCTCGTTACTGCCGGTAAGCTTCTTTGAGTACTAATAATGATTGATGATCATTCTTTTGGTGGCAAAAAAAGAAAAAATGGATTTCTCTCTTCTAATACAATATTCGATCCAATGGTTGCATCACTGACTGTCATGGATATCACCTTTCAAAAAACAATGCAGGAGCCGACCATATCATCACCATGGACCTTCACGACCCTCAGTTCCAGGGCTTCTTTGACATTCCTGTCGACAACTTGTATGGACAGCCGTTGATGGTCAGATACATTCGTGAGCGCATTCCCAACTGGGAGGATGCTGTTGTCGTCTCTCCCGATGCTGGTGGAGCGAAGCGTGCGACGGTGATTGCCGACAAGTTGGGCATGGAGTTTGCATTGATTCACAAGGAGCGTCGTCAACTTCAAGCACCTCACAAGTCGGACATGATGCTTGTCGGAGATGTCAAGGACAAGGTCTGTATCCTTGTGGATGATATCGCAGACACCTCCTTTACGATCACCAAGGCAGCCAAGGTGTTGCAACAGAACGGAGCCCGCAAGATTTATGCGATTATCACGCATGCCATCATGTCGGGCGATGCGATTAGTCGAATTCAGAACTCGTGTATCGACCAAGTGATTGTGAGCAACAGTATTCCACAGGAGGAGCATCTTGCCATGTGTCCCAAGATGAAGGTCTTTAATGTGGCACCCATCTTTGCCGAGGCGATTCGCAGGATACACAATGGCGAGAGTGTCAGCATGCTCTTTGACGTGATGGACTTGATCTAATATGAAAGAAGGAAGGAAGGAAAGAAGAAGAAGAAAAAAAAAAGCTGCAACAAAGGGAAAGAAAGGGAGGGTGAGCGAAACAAAGAGTTGACTACATGCGAGCCCTTTTTTTTTTTTTTTTTTTTATTTCTTTCCTGATTTTCATGGCGATAAACTGCCCCCCCCCCTTCCCACACACACTCCCCAATCTTTTATTCGTTTCCATTATTTTATCATTCATCCAGAGAAACACACAAACAAACAAAAAAAAAAAAAAAAAAAAAAAAAAAAAAAAAAAAAAGGATTTTTTTTCTCATTTATATTTTTTTTGCATGGCACGCTCTTTCCATTCAGGATCCCATGGCAGCGAATCATCCTTTGCAGCCCTCCCACTCTCTCTTTTACACATACCAATCAAATAAAGCACATTCTCCCTCTAGACTCTTATCTCTCTCTCTCCATTATTGCATTGGCCAGATGGAGGTGGGCAATTTCAAAGAGTTCACAGTGTAGTAACAGCAGATAAGAGGGAGGATTGTCAGAACCATCCTCCATCTGCAGTACTTTTTTTTTTTTTTTTTTTTTTTTTTTTTAAGGTACCTTCTCATTCTTCCATTCTTTCCCCCATCCTATTTTTTTTTTTTTTTTTTTAAAAAAAAAAAAAAAAAAGCATATATCGTTCTGTCGTATGGGCGAAGCATCATTCAGATGCTGGGAGGAGGTCCAGTGACCTTTTTTTTCCCCTTCTAGGACTGTCATTCTTTCCGTAGAAGCAAAGCAACATGAGAATCATGCTTTGTAAAAAAAAAATTATTATTTGTTTATATATATAAATAATATATATATATATATATAAAAAAAAAAAAAAAAAAAGAAAAAGAAAAGAAAGAAAGGAACGAAAGAACAGAAAGAAAGAGTGTGTGTGTGAAAGAGAGAAAAGAAAGAGAAAAGAAAAAAAAAAAAAAGAGAGAGAGAGAGAGAGCTCAGTTGTTCTATGAACGGGTATGGTCAGTTGTCTCGTTCCCATCTGTGACTACCAAGGGCTGTTGGGGCAATGTCCGAGTCGAGGCTCGTTCAAAGACGTCAGGATCTTCTTCATCCACCAAAATATTATACAACGCCCCTTGACTCCCCGACGGTGACAAGGCCATACTCTCGGGCCTCGAATGCGCTCGACTACTCCTTTGTCGTGGATGGTAATGTCGGTGACGTGCCGATCGTCGATGTCGATCATGGTGGTGTTGTTGATGATGGTCCTGCCGCCGTTGTTGCCACCAGATAAACTTGTAGAATGGGAAATGACCCGAATAATAGAGCCATTGAACAAAGATGGAGAGGTCGAACATGAGTGTTCCTGAAGATCCGAGTACATAAGGCACTGCCTCTAATAGAACCTTCCGACGTGTCTCTGGGTTTGTGGCTCCCTCTGAATTGAGAACAGAGAGAGTGTAGGTAAGATTGCCCATGGCTGCCCAAAAGAACATTAGAATCGACAGACCCTGGACCGACTTTCGTGTGTACTAGTAAGTGGTAATCGAGTGATTGGAGAATGTTGAAGAAAGGGTAAGTACTCATGAGCTTACTCTTCCTTCTCCTTTTCCCATTGGAATAGAGATGACCTACGTTTTTCCATAGCTGAGGCATTCGACTAGAGAGATAAAAGACTGTGCAGACCCAGGCAAAGATTCGACCCAATTGCAGAGTACCCTGCTCTGGGGAAGAAGGGTCGCCGATCATGTCTCCACTTTCTACTGGAAGATCCCGAGTTACGATCCGTCCTACGGTGGTTTGAACACCATGTCCTCCATAGAGCCCAGACGATGTCGAGTCTGTGTCAAAGGAGGGCATTGTTTGCCTCATGGTCAACAACACCAGCCCAAAGAGGACCAACGAAGTGCTAATGTCATCAATAGAAAGTGTGTGTGGAGGGGGGGGGGGTAAATAGAAAAGAGAATATTTCAGTTTCTAGAATCGAAAAAGAAAAAGAGCGGCGCTTGTCCTGGCTTCAGCACTATCCATCGAAGGTATCGATAAAAAGTTTCTACTCTCTTACCTTCGTCGATGAGCAAGATCTGAAGCAGTGGTAGGTCGTCTCGTCCTGGGTCTCGGAAGCATGGGAGCTGACGCATCGTCACCCGTCTCTATCTCGCCTATATCCAATCCATCATGTGGCGGAACAAATGATTCTCTTCTTGGTGTTCCATGTGCTGTGCCTCGTCTCGAATGACGACGTGATGAAGTGCAAGTCGGTTCCGAGATCTCGGGAAGGACGGCGTTGATCACCTCGGGAAGAGAACGGAGTTTGTGTTCCTGGCGTGAATAGTAGATCCATTGACCAAACAGAATAATGTCTGCAATGCAAAAATAAATGGCAAGGTAGAACTATTTTTTTCCACAAAGTGTTAGCTCGGTCGTAGATGGACACAGAGAAGGGTGGGATCAAAGCCAAAGACAGAAAATAAAGACAAGAAAAGAAAAAGTCATCCGGAGAGAGGACTATTGGTTACCTGAAAGGGCAGCTGATGTGTGAGGATACAGCCGAGCAAGTTACTGAGATCTCCTGTTGAAGAGAGAAAAAGAGAGGAAGAGGGAGCAGTGCCGGGAAGGTAAACATGTCAGTCTTTTTAAGGTGTCATGGGGTCGTAAAGAGGGTACACTGTTGGGGCGCACCCTGCCGATGTGCGTTTGATGTTGACTCCAATCTGTTGCATCCAGGATCCCATGAATCGAATATATCTCTAATCGTATTTTTTTTTTATCGTACCTAGGAGCCAATTGACCAGGAAAGGCAACGAGAGCGAGTCTTTTGAAAGAGAGAGAGAGAATGAGAGAGAATGAGAATCATATTCTGGGACAACAAAAGCAGCAGCAGAGGACACGTCTGCAAGTGAACAAAAGTGAAAAAGGGGGAGAGAGAGAGAAGAGAAAGACGGAGAAGATGAAGAGGAAGTTTTTTTTTGCTTCTTTTTCTTACCTGCAGACCCAAGTTTAAAGTTCTCGATGATCTGACTAGTTGACAAGAGCAAAGAGAGAAGTAGGCAGCAACAGCAAACAACAACAGCTTGTCAGCACGGATCTCTGGACCACGCGCTCAAACGCACCCCCTCTCTAGACTTTGCACATGAGCAGCTTCAATGTTGGGGGGAGGGGGAGAAAGAGGATCAGGTAGTACACCTACGGTATCTGGGCATTGAGCCAGCAAAAGATAGAGGCATATCCTGTGTCGTGTGGTTTTTTTTTTGTGAGTCCAGTCAGAAGTCAAGAGAAAGAGACAGAGAGAGAAAGAGAGAGAGAGAGACAAGAGAAAGAACAATGGTCAGTCCCATTGAAGGTTGAATGAGAGAACGCTTTGAGCTGAATTAAAAAAAAAAAAGGCCTTTTTTTTTTTTTACCCATGACGAGACTCCATGCTGCCTGCTGTGAGGTGATGCATTCACCAAAGAGAGTCTACAAAGAAGAAGAAGAAGAAAAAAAAAAAAAAGTGGACAGGGTGCACTTGGTTCAGTCCATGAGAAACACAGGTCCGATGAAATGGGTCCATTTCGCTCGTGCACCACCGCTCTCAATCTTTCCTCTATGAATAGAGTTGGAAGAGGTGCTTTTTGTTTCCAGGGGAGGGAGGGGGAGGGGGGGCAGAGGACAAGGTTGACTACCTGGATCCAGCCTATGCATTGCGGCTGAGGGTCGTCCATTGCAAAATGCAACGCCAAGCTGGAAATGAGATCTAGACTTTGGCTCGTAAAAAGGAAAAAAAGATGGAGTCAAAAAAGGGGAGGAAGGGTGAAAGAAAAAAGTGGAAGAGGAGTTGGGGTTGGCGGAAAGGCGTCAACAAAAGGGACGAAAAGAGAGGGGAGTGGAGGAGGGAGTGTGAAAGAGCAAGAAAAAAAAAAGGCGGAGCAAACTAGAGAGGAAAGAGAGAGATCGGCTTCTTTTATATAGAACCCTGGAAAACGAGGTGACAACAAGAGGAAGATGTTGGGAAAGGAACTAAACAATGGCTGAAGCACGGTCCGTTGAACAGGAGAAGGAAGAGGAAGTAGAAGCGGTGAACTAGAAAAAAAAAAGAGGAGAAGAGAGAAAAAGAGGAAGAGAAAAAAAAAAAAAAAAAAAAGCTTAACAACAGCGCAAGTGGAGGTGTTCCCGGGAGAAAACTTGGAAACGGGCCAGCAGGTAAGGAGAGAAAGAGTTGGGGAGAACAGAGAAGGAAAGAGAAAAGTGGTTGAATGCAAGCTCAGGTCAGAACGAAGAAGGAGGTAAAAAAGAGAAAGAGAAGAGAAAGAGAAGAGAGAGAAGAGAGAGAGAGAGAGAGAGAGAGAGAGAGAGAGAGAGAGAGAGAGAGAGAGAGAGAGAGAGAGAGAGAGAGAGAGAGAGAGAGAGAGAGAGAGAGAGAGGTAGTCTCGCTTACTTGGCTGTGTACTACAACAGGGCCAGTGCGTCCTTCTCTAGAGAGTCTCCTCATCCAAGAACACGCGGGCTGCAACACGCGAGCCTAAAAGGGACTTGCTAGATAGCATTCGAGGTGAGGTCAAATGTCGCGAGAGGGAGACAGAAAGAGAGAGAAAGAGAGAGAAAGAGAGAGAAAGAGAGAAAGAAAGAAAGAAAGAAAGAAAGAAAAAGAGAAGGAGAGAGAGAGAGAGAGACAGAGAGCAACAGAAAATAAAGACTTTGACATTTGACAGGTCCTAGGTTGGCCTTAGCCCACCTGCACTTGCAGTACACAGGAATGTCAGAGCACATTCGGCTTGGATCGGATCCCTTCTTCCCTGCAGGTTGTATTTCTACCCAGACAACAATATGAATGACGGCCCACAGAGCCGGGATGGCGTGCTCCCTCCATAAGGCTGAGGCTGAGGATGAAGAAAAAGAAGAAGGAGAAGAAGAAGAAGAGGCTCCGAAGGAAGAAAAAAGAAAAAGAAAAAAGAGTTTTATTCTCTAGGATGCAAACATGTAACGAGTGATAGGTATGTTGTGAGGTTCTTCGGCCTTGAACAGAACACAGAGAAGAGAGATTCTCTCTCTCCATCTCTGTTTCCTGTGCTAAAGCCAAAGGGTAGTCCTCTACCAGCCTTGGCTTCTGTTTTTAGCATGGCAGGCGAGGAAGGGCGAATAAGGTGCCTGAGCGCGGAAGAGGGCGTCCCAGCTGTTCTAGATCTTGAATCCGAGATCACGGAGGCACTGCTGATGGGCCTTGATCATCGCCAGGCAGTTCTCTTCGCCATTGTTCAACACACACTGGTCACGGGCACGCTTCGTCTCGGGGCAAGCGCAGCAAGGCTTGAGAGGCTTGCCGTCCTTGCCGATGGGGACAGTAGAAGCAGGGGTCGAAGAAGCATTGTCGGGAGTGGCCATGGTGCTGTGCTGTGTGTTTGTGCTAATGACTGCAGTGGTGCTGCTACTGTGATAGAAGGAGAGAGTGAGAGAGAGAGAGGAGTGGATGGCTTGAGAAGGTCGATGCTTGAGAACTCGTTGGCGATGGAGGGTCGAGATGCAGTGGATGGATTCAGAGAGCTCGGAAGAAGGAAGAAGAGAGAGAGAGAGAGAAAGAGAAAGAGAGAAATGTGTTTTCTCTGCGGTGCGCTGATCTGGTCTATTTGTCAGACGCCCAAGACTGGGCCCGCTTTTCGGAGCCTTGGCCCGAAATGGAAAACGGATCGCTCATTTGGGACCCAATGCGGCATGGGAGGCTGCTGAAATGGTGGCGTTCCAACGGAGAAGCTACCAGGTGCATGGGCCATGGACCAGGGCCTAACATGCGTCATTATCCTTTGACGCTTTGAGCATTGTTACCTGTTGTTTGCAAGCGGAAGGATCGCGGCATGTCGCGACTGGCGGGACGAAGAACAAGGGGAGGCCTCGGATAGATGTACGTACAGGTTTGATCCGTACGTGACATGACGTGTATAAATATTCATCACGCAGTTTTGAACCCTTCATCCTCTTGTTCTTCAGTGCCCACTCTAATTTGCTTTGTTCTCCACCATCCCTTCCCTCTTCTTCTTCTTCTTCACATCTGCTTCTTCTCCCAGAACGATTGACTTTTCTAAAGGGCGACCATCCTTAAAAAAAAAAAAAAAATAGTGTGATTCAGACTGTCCAGTAGTAACCACTCTTTCAGACTCTGTGGTCACCTCAACTTGTCCCTCATCCTCCACATTAAAAAGACAAACGGACGAGCGAGAAAAGAAAAGAGATCACCCCATCAAGCGGCTGCCCATTTCTTTTTTTTTTATTTTATTTTTTTATTTTTCTTAAACATAATAATTTCAAAGGAACGCCACTCCAGACCATGGCCAACAGCAGTGTGGTAGTGTACAACAGCTCTGTTTAATCGGATAGTTTACTGCAGTTGCAGGTGTCCTCTAGGTCGACATTTGGTACGCTCATCTGAGTCTAGATGCGCTGACCTACTGTATTGCTCTCCTATTCCTTTTCTCACTCTCTGCAGACGTCAGTCTATCGGTTCGTCATTGACGATGTGATCACAAATGTCCGCCGAGATTTCGAAGACATGGGAGTGGACGAGACCATTCTACACGAACTCCAAAGAGTAATGCCTCACTTTTGCCTCTCTGCTGCCGTGTTTCTAGTGTCCTGTGTTGTCGCTCTTTCTTTTTGGGCGCGTTCTCTCCTTCTGGCGACTAACTTTATCTCGATTTTTTTTTTTTTTTTTTTTTTTTTTTTTTTTTTTTTTTTAGCTCTGGGAGACAAAGATCAACCAAGCGAGGGCACCTGTTTTCCAGGCCCCAGAGGCTGGGGCAGCCGTTGACAACTATGCCTTTGAAGAGCATTCGTATGATCAGCCAGGAGCTGCCTCGACCCCTACTACAGCAGCTGCATCTGCTGCCACAACCGCTTCTGGTTCCGGTTCTGCTCCAGCTGCAGCGACCTCATCGACGACTGCAGCAGCATCGGGATCGTCTACGTTTGTGGCCCCTACTCCACCTCAACCAGTGGTATGCAACGGGGGGTTTCTCGTTCTCGTTCTTGTTCTCTCTCTTTCTCTTGCTTTCTTTCCCCCTCCTCTCAGCAAAGGAAAAGAGGAAAGAGGTTTTTTCCCAGTGTCCAGAGTCTGTTTGTTGAGGTTGTTCAGCCAATTGATCATTCTCTCCTTTCTTTCATCCTCACGTCTCTCTCTCTCTCTCTCTCTCCCTGCCCCTGATTTTCCTTTTTCTTCTTCCTTTTCTTTCTTTCTCTTGCTCTCTCTCTCTCTCTCTCTCTCTCTCTCTCTTCTCCTCTAGACCTACAACTATCGTGTTGAACAAGCCCCAGCAGCAACTCTTGCCAACGTGGCTTCAACAACTTTGCCCAGCGATAGCAGCACTGTCGGCCGACCTGCTCAGCATGTCCCCCCTCGCTCCACTTCTGGACCGAATGCCGCCGCCACCACCGCCGCCACCAACAGCAACAACAACTCGATCTCTCTCCCTGGAGGTGGTAGAGAAGGATCCGATGACGAGGACTCTTCAGACATTCCTCAGAACGATGGAGCGGCCGATAGCGGCATGGTGTTTGAAAAGATGACAACCTCAGAAATGGATGCGTACCTGGAAAGCCGTTATGAGGAAGCGCAAAAGGCAGGCGAGATGAGTTTTTCGTTGACTCTATCGGATCGAGCTGCGCGTAAGGCGAGACGAGAGGGATTGATGGAGATGTTCAACATGGGAGGACAGCTGGATGGAGAAGAGGATGAGGATGATGACACTGGTTTGGGATCGGACTTGGATGACAGTGATAACGACATGGATGAAGAGTCGGACAACATTGTACTTTGTCAGTATGACAAGGTGTCGAGGACCAAGAGCAAATGGAAGTGTGTTCTCAAGGATGGTATCATGTTGATCAATGGACGCGACTATCTCTTCCATAAGGCCAACGGTGATTTTGAGTGGTGAAGACAAAAAAGAAAAAGAAAAGAAACGAAGTAGAAGGAGGGAGAAAAAAAAATAGGGAAACCTCCTGGTTTTTTTTTTTTTTCTCTCTCTCTTTCATTCCTTCTCCCACTCTTACTCTTACTCTCACTCTCAATCAAGTATTTCACGCTCTGCTATCGTCATGTCATGTTTAGCTCAAGCCATGTCCTGTCATTGCCTTTTTTTTTTTTTTTTTTTTTTTTTTTTTTTTTGAGATCACTAGTTTCCTCCTCCTCTCTTAAATTCTTTTTTTTTTTCTCTCACCTTCCCAAAGTTCAGCTCCATCTTGGTATTTCTTTTTTGTATTATAGCCCTCGATGATGTCCTTGCTTCGCCTTCCCCCCCCCCCCCCCCCCCCTTCCTCTAACTCTCCGATAAAAGAAAAAAAAAAAAAAATATATATTATATACATATTCATCAAGACATGACCGAGATTGTTGTAAGTAAAAAGAGCTTTTTTTTTTGTTATATTATTTTTTTTTTTTTTTTTTGGGGGGGGGGTTGGGAGGAGAGAAAAGGTTGTTATACAAAAAGGGAAGCGGACCAAAATGTCTTGGCCTACTCAACCTTGAGGGAAAAGAGAGAGAGAGAGAGAGAGAGAGAGAGAGAGAGAGAGAGAGAGAGGAGAGATAGAAAGAGAGTGAAAGAAAAGATAGAGTACAAAGGGAGAGAGAGACACACATAGAGAGAGATAGAGTAGGTACTGAGCTGAGAAAAAAAAAAAAAAAAAAAAGAGCGCAACGGAGGAATAAAAGGCTACAAAGAAAAAAAAAATAGACAGAAAGGCTTCCCAAACACAAAAACTAAAAAAAAAAAAAGGGAAAAAAAAAAAAAAAAAAGGAAGGATCGCTATTACACTACGACACATGCTGTGGATGAAACGCGTGGGGTGGAGGTTGGGGTCGATGGTGTCGGAATTCGATCGTCTCCACTCCCAACGACGATGACATGGAACCTCCTCCTCCTTCTCCTCCTCCCAGCGATGGCTCCAATCCTTGAAGCTGCTTGTACAATGGTCCACCAGTCCCCGGTAGGGTTCTGGGCGACTGGTGTTGTTGTTGATGTGAATGAAGTGCATGAGACGGGTGAGTCATGTACCCATTATTGCTCGAGAGCATCGATGGAGCCTCGACGCGAGAAGAAGATGAAGGGGAGGACGTAGGCGAGGGCATGGCAGGGGTCGTCATCATCATGTCCTGTTGGAACTGGAGATAGTGTTGTTGTTGTTTACTAGGTCGTTGATGATGGTGGTGGTGGAGATGGAGATGATGATGTTCAGGGAGTAGTTGCTGTTGATCTGGATACTCTTCTGCATGAAGGTGATGTTCATAGACATGTCCATGTTGTTGTAAATGTTGTTCGTGAGGATGGCCCTGAACTAACAATGGTTGTTCATAGCCTTGTTCCAACATTGCCAACTCGAGCGCATGCTGCTGCTGTTGCTGTTGCTCTTGTTGTAAAAGCAAGTGTTGCTCATGTTCCAAATCCTGTGGCAAAAGCGATCGCTGTTGTTGCAATGAAGCATGTTGGGCACCATGTCGGGTTGCGAACGATGGTTTAGGAAGTCGGTCAAGACTTGCTGCACCCCATTCGACTACTCCGCCTCCAGCACCATGAATGCCGTCTTCTTGTTCCGAAAAGACGGCCCTTTCATGACCATAGCGTTCCAGCATCCGTGTATTCGAGCCTCTTATCCATGGTAGCTGTTGCATTGGGGCCTCTCCTTCTGATGGATGTTCGAGCCGGTGGTCATACATGGCTTGCTGTTGGACCAGGCCCAATCGATCCAAGGGCAGAGAATGGCGCGAAAAATGAGATCCCGCACTATTCCTTGCCTCGAGACGTCGTTGAGAGCGTTCAAGCAATGTAGTCGGAGGTTGGAGAGACCTTGGGGAATTAAGCGCTGGTTGCAATGAAGGGGATGGCCGCACAACAGCAGGAACAGATTCTTGACCAATCAACGTTCCTGTGGGCAAACGTCGTTGTCTCGCCCCAACATGACCATCCAGGGACAAGTGTCGGTCATTACTATAATCGGACGCATACCCCGAAAGATTCGATCGACCAAGTCCCATCGCCATTTCGGCTGTTGTCCCTGAAGACACCGAGTTGTTTCGAGATAGGTACCCAGAACTGAACATGGGTTTTGACATGGGACCCGGGTCGGTTCCCAAACCAAAGTGGTTCTCGCCTAGGATGGCACTCTGTGTCATTCTAGATGAGCCTTGACCAATTCGTTGGGCAAGTGTGGTATGGATAGGCGAGCGCGGGTGCGGTGAAGGAACAGTCTCCAGATGCATCGAGGACCGGTCTGCGCCCGTCGAAAGAGTTGAGGAGGAGGAAGAGGCCAAGTCAAGGAGGACTTTGGTCAAGCTCCGGATCTGTTCATCGCTGGTTCGCAAGAGAATATGCATCGACGCTGAATCCGCCAATTCCACATTAGCTCGAACCCAGGACCGCAATGTCTCGTTCATACTGATTGTGCTAGCCACAGCCTTGCTCATTGCCGCAGTGGTAGAACCTGAACCAAGATTCGAGACAGAGACCGGCAGAGCGGTACGTTCATAGGACCGCAGAGCTGTCCGTAACAGAGTAATATGATGTGTCGACATCTGGGCTGTGATCGGTGACGATGGTGGCGGAGTCGCGCGAGCGGGACTTGACCCTGTGGAGGTTGGCGAAGCAGAGCGATCATTGGCTCCAGAAGGTCTCGGCGGCTTTTCGCGTGTTGTCGCTGTTGATCGCGACGACGTGGCTAGGGGAGGTCGTTGACGACTGGGAGAGTCGAGGAGCGTTGAGGCCGAGGTCCTAGATCGCTGAAGCAGACTAGAAAGTCGCTCTGACCGACTTGGAGAGACATCCTCTCCCTTCTGGAACAAAGGACTATGAGGGGAGGATGGTTGTGGGGTCTGAATCGTCAAACTCTTCAGGGAACGACTAGCCTTCTCCACTTCTAGCTCCTGAATCCGGGCTTTGAGGGCCTTGACTTCACTCTCGAGTTTGACACTCGACTCGGATGAGCTTGGTGTTTCGTCTTGTGGGTCCTCGGTCCTGAAACGGGTCGTCTTTGTTCTTCGGAGAGAGCCCGAAGCGCGTTTCTCAAGTCGGGTTGGGGTCGGGGTCTCTTCTTGACTTGTGTTGGCGGCGGACAGGGACGAAGGTCGGAGAGAGGCTCGGAGAGAGGACAGGCGTTCAGAGGCCAAACGCCCAGTCGATCTCCTCTTGATCTTGCTACTCAAATTGGGACTAGGAGAGGCTGCAACTTTGGCCTGACTGTGGTCCTGTAACGGACGGTCTAGGGTTGCCGCCGCCGTCGCATGGACCCTCTTGCTCGAGCCACCGCTGTTGCTGCTACTGCTGACCACGTTAGCAGCTGAAGCAGTAGCGGTAGCTGAAGTAGTTGAAGCAGCTGAGGTCGCAGCAGGTCCAGTAAAAGTGGAGGAAGGGACGATGGTGGCCGAGGAAGAGCTATCGCTGGCCTTGCGATCTGCACCTGTGCGGGTTGAAGCACCGTTGATTGCTCTCGAGCCCTGAAAGGCTGCACCAGCTGTGTGTCCATTGATTCTGTCCAGTGCGCGTGCTCTCATGCTCTTGATCGACTCTGCTGTACTCTTGTCGGTGTCCATGCGTCTGGAGACAGAGGAGGATGGCCAACGGGTGCCCGTGCGAGAGCCACGGGCAAGATCGAGTTGGGCGGGGTCCTTGATCTGAAGGTCGTCCACCACATGGTCTGGGACGTCATAGGCATCGTCCTCTGCTTCCCATTGAGAAGACGAGTCTTCGGAGCTATAAGCGTCTGTGGAGAGATAGCGCCAGTCAAGTTCGATATGCTTGGTGACGGCAGAGCCGTTGGGAGAGAGAGTGCTTGCCGGGCTTGGAGAATAGTTGCCGGCTACAGTATCGCTGGCGCGGGACATGGTTGCATCTCAGAGTCTCCTTTCTTTTATTTTTTTTTTCCCTTTGGGTAGATGAACGCAAGGGACGAAAGACAATCATGCGGCCTCGGGTTAGACAGAGATGTTGTGGATGTTTTCTTTCTCTCTCTCACTCTCTCTCTCTCTCTCTTTTTTTTTTCTCTTTACGATAACCTGCATGGATGTGCATGTGGACTGATGGGGTGCGTGTGTGTGGAGCGTATTGACTAGATACATGTGTGTGGTTATTGCAAAAGGAAGGAGGTTCGTTTGGTCATGCCGGAGTTCTGGGGGTGCCCTTTTTTTTTTTTCGTAGGCACGAGGGGAAGGAAGGAAAGGGGGAGGCGAAGGGTGTTCTTTTTGGGTTGAAGAGTAGAGAGGAAAGAGTGGACCCTTAGAAAGAGAGGAAGAGAGAGAGGAAGAGAGAGGAAGACAAATCATAGCATCATAATAGAAAAATAGGAAGGGGGAAAAAAAATTATATAAAATAAAAAGGCGGCATCCGCATCGGTCGGCAACATTGCCGAGAAAGCGGAAGGGGATGGAGAGAAGGTGAAAGACGGGCACCCCGATCAGGGGTAGACCGGACAGTGGGGACCTGGGCGACCCCCACCCATTCCCGTGATGACCGATAACGGTGGCCCAGAGAGATGGGAGAAAAGTGCGAGCGAGCGCGAGAGCGAGAGCGCGATTAAGAGAGATTTGCGGGGGAGCAAAAGAAGGGGAAAGGGAAGAGAGAAAAAAAAGAGCCGAAGGGTGGGGTGGGGGGGGGTTTTGAACATCTATAGAGGGGGGAACAGGATTTGGGAGATCGATGATTTATAAAGGATGATTGGGGAATGATGGAAGAAAAAAGATGAAAGATGGAAGATGGCAGCGGGGAAAAGGAGATTGAGATCGGAGAGCGAGAGAAAATAAAAGAGTGACAGGGACAGAGATAGACAGATAGAGAGAGGAGGAGAGAGAGATATATATATATAGAGAGAGAGAGAGAGAGAGAGAAAGAGAGACAGAGAGACAAAGAGAAAGAGGCCAGATGGATGGATAGAATAGACAGTGGAGATTGGATTGGATTGCGAATGGGGATTGACTGATTCGGCGGATGCAACCGATTCAGGGGCAAAGAACGATAGCAAGAGAGTAATCGCAGTAGCAGAAGCAATAAAATAAAAAAATCAGTCGCCAGCAAATAATTTATCAGTAGCCCATAGGACCCCATCCTCCCTCCTCCTCCTCCTCCTCCTCCTCCTCCCCCACCTATCCATCGAGACAAGGGGTGATGTGATGTGTGTGTCTGCTCTGCTCTTTTTTTTTTTTTTTTTTCTTTTTTTACAAAGAGACCCGTCGGTCGGTGGTGTGGTTGTGTTGATGAATGTGTGCCTGGCCCGGGCTTGGCGTTGTTGCTTTGCCTTGGCTGCTGTTGCTAATATCGCTAGATGACTACTGTCGCTGCTGCAGCAGCTTACACCCTTTTCTATTATTGCTCCTGTGCTCGCCCTGTTTTGATTGCCCCTGCTCCGCCCTTACCCTGTCCTCTTCTTTTCTCCTCAACGCCTCACTTTGCCATTGCATACCTTGCCTTTCTCGGCGCATCGCACACGTTCTCTCTTTCTCTCATCACCTCCATCCTCGCCATTCTCATTCCTTTTGTTCTCTTGTGGCCATTTTTTTTTTATTTTTTTTATTTTTTTTTTTTTATTGACCGTACTTGACTTGACTACAATCACACCTTTTTATCACCATATGAGATATAGTCTGCGTTTGTGATGCCCACACTGGCTGCATATGCTGGAGGAGGCAACTGTTGTGGCGGATGCTGCTGCTGTTGTTGCTGTTGTTGCTGCTGTTGCTGTTGCTGCTGAAACAATCGTAGTTCATGAAGCTGCCGCTCCAATTCTTGCGTTCTGCGCGTGGCCTCCATTTGTACTTGGTGTTGTCTCTCCAACGCACCTGCCGTAATCTCTTCCAATAACCGTTGTCGGGCCACAGTCTTGTTCATATGTATCTCCAACCGGTCTGCTGCAAATTCGACCCATTCTTTAATCTCCTGGTCTTCCCGATAAATTGGTGCCGACGCGGAGGAAGAAGAAGAACAAGAGGAAGAACAAGACTTTATCGAGTTCACGGTTCCGTTTCGTTGCAACGTTCCACCCGTTGTCAGATGTCGAGACTTGATGTCGAGGACAATGTTCTTGACAATATCCATCACAATCTGAACATGTGTCTCTGTGGCCTCCAATTTGGCTTGTGCATATTCATCCTTGGCCTCTTGTTCGGCTCGGTCCCGTCTGGCCTTGATCTCGGCCTTTTCTCTCTCAGCAATCTTTTCGGCCTCTTTCTTTACCGTATAGTAGCGCTTCTCGGCATCTTTGACCTTGTTTTTGTATTCTTGTTCGACGGTTTTGAGGGTAGCCTTGATGGCCTGTTGTTGTTCCTTTGAGGTGGCGCCCATTCTTGGTTTTTCGGCTTAACAAACTTTGTCTCTTAAAAAAGGAGAGTATGAGAGAGAGAGAGATGAAAGGTAAAGATGAATAAGAAAAAAAAAAACGTGGGTGAAAAATGGACAGGAGAGTGAAATGGCTCGAGAGGAAAGTTGGTCTTGAAAAAAAAAAAAGGCCCGGCTTGGCCTTCTTTTTAAGGCTGAAATGCCAAGAACGAGTGTCGTGCTTGGGAATCCAGAAGTAGAAAAGAGAATTAAGGCTGTAGTGTTGTCAACAGGATTTATTCGGCAGTGCTCTCTCGCTCAACCACAGTTTCTTTCTTGGACAGAGTTCTGTAGTCGTGTTCATGTGTCTTCGCCATTGTCTTTTGAGCATGTGGTCAAACATTAAGGTTTCTTTTCTCATGTAACTGGGCGACCTCCATGCTAGCATCAAAAAGATCACGATCACGGACAGGTTCTTTGCACTAGGATCAGATGTTGCCAGGTTTCGCGACGTGTTCGAGAAGGGACAAGGGGGGGGGGGCGCTGCCCGCAGCAACTAGGCCCTTTTGCCAAATATGTTGCGTCAGGCTCTTGGAAAACATGCCCATACACGCAACACACGATCCTTTGGTGCTGTTCCAGGACTTCTTCAGCCCGCTGTTCTCCAAGTTACTTGATCTTCAACATCACAACTTGAACCCTCTCTTACTGCTGATCCACAATATGTACGAGGATGCCGAAGGGGGACTCCTTGTCGAATGCAGATATCTACCAAAGATCAAGGACGACACCAAGCTCTTAGTATTCGTAAACGATAAGGCACGGCTCCTTGGCAGATAGCTTAACAACTCTTTCCAATCGATGTCTTTTTCGATGGACTCATCAATGCCGCCGCCTTTTCCCTATCCTGCAAACGTTTCGAAACATTGGTCAACGTCAGCTCTTGCTTGTCATCTGTGGCATTGGTTTGCATCGATCCCCTTTTCTGGGTTCAGAGGTCTGGCTCAGACTTGAAGGGCAGCTTATCCAACTTTGGGGTAAACAATTCGGCATCGTAAGATTGACTATTTTTCGTCTTTTTAATGCTTTGCGGCGATGCACATTGTTTCGCATGATTTTAGAGAATATGGAGTTCCCTGCATAGACAGACCTCGAGTCGACCAAGACTTTTGTTTCTCGAGTGTAGAAGTAATTGCTGGATGATAAACCAAGGCCGGATCTTTGATGAACGTCCTCCACAGGATGCAATCGGCTTGCTTTTCGAAATGTCTGTCGCCTGCTTTTAACTGGCGATTGTAGCCATGTTTTTAACTCACGATGAGGATATGACAGAGAGGATAGATATACTGACTATGTACTTGCCTCGTTTTTTATTGCATTTTTCTCTAGGAGAGAATCATGAAGAATAGTGAGCATGACAAAAGAAGACTCTCATCAAGGATATGGAGGACAAGCTTTGTTTCTTGGGAGCGCAAGATCATCAAAAGTTAAACCCCTGCCAGGGGCTCGTCTGCTTTGACGAAAAGTGGCAAGAGGCGCTTCACAAGAGCAGAGACAGGTACTAGGATCCAACTCTTGATATTCTCTGCCATTTCATCTTCAGGCGCTGCTTTTTCTTTTTCTTTTTTTTTTGGGGGGGGGGGTGATGAATACACACTCGCGCTCGACAGGGTCAATACATCCTTAGTAAAGAGCGCTTTTGGTCAAATGAAGATTGTCAACAACGGGGCTGTCACAGTTGTGGACGAGCCCTTTGTTATCCAGGCGGTGGAGAGCTACTTCAACGTGAATGAACCAAATCTCCAGAAAGATCTCAGGAGCTTGATGAGTCGATCGGACGAAATCACCAAGGGAAGCCTCTTTGGGCAACATATGATGGCCGTCTTCAGCGATTACTTCAACAAGCGATTTCTCTCCGATTGACCATATCAGCCCTCAATCTCGGGGATGCGTCTTGCTCTTGTCGGCAAGCCGGGAACGACCCTTGCCTCATAAGTATCCTTTTTCATCTCACCCCATCACTATTACCATTGTCCTCTCTCTCTCTCTCTCTCTCTCTCTCTCTCTCTCTCTCTCTCTCTCTAATGGTCAAAAGGAACATCCCCCATTTCACAAATAGAAATTGGGTGGATCCGTTAAAGAATCGCCGGGCGCATCTCAATAACGTAGAGGAGATGGATAACATATCCATTTTTGGGCTGTTTAATGTTCCTGTAATTTGACAACTTCGACCTACATATGCTAGATATGCAGCTATAAATCTTATCAAAACTGGGATGTGCTATGCTTATCAACGGTTCTTAACGACATCATTCTATACCCAAGTAAATGTAATCTGTGGTCATCTGTCTGGATCGAATTCTGCAAATGAAAATACTATTTGGTCACATAGTTTCTTGGGTCAAAGAATCTTTGTCCCTTTAAATCGATTGACGTGTTCTCTGATGGCACTGTGTATAGGAAGTCGTATTGACCCGATAAAACCCAGTTTTCCTCACTGGCGGACGGGTAAGTTCGTGTGGTTGACACCGAGTGGAGAAATAAACTTGGCTATTAGGACTCCAAAGTCCGTCCGTGGTAGCCAGTCGAATTTGAGTCCAGTTGGTGTGAGGTACCAAGAGTCGTCATTTGGAATCGACTCCTTCGACATGGTATCCATCAAATGATAGACGCTCAGACATTCACAGAAGAAGGTGCCAAGCTCATACTCTGTGAAAGTCACGAAGCCATCTTTTTGCCAAGGATAAAGGTATCAGGTTTTCAATGGATTTCCTCTCATCCCGTTTAAAAAAACAAAGTTTTCAACGACGGACAGGCTGTCCTTGACCTCGATTGCAGTTGTTCGATTTATTCTGCATGCAAGTCAAGTGCAAAAGGGGAGTAAAAGTCGTCACCTTTGCATTAGTCTTAATGTCCAAGGGGGTAAAAAAACATTGTTCCCTTGCTCTACTCCATAATGGATTAGATGGATATTTACACCACTCTTGTACACACCAATCATAGTCATTCACAGATCGACTATTGAACTGCGCCTGGCAGCAGTTGAACGCTCACACCACAACACTCAACACCACAAGCAACCCGATTTCTAGGGAAATGGAATAGTAAATCGCTCAGGTGGTCGAGAAGAGTACGCATTAGGATGAAATTGTGTACAAGGATGATCTTACCTAGATGTGGTATTGTGCTGCGTTTGAGATATAAAAAGAAGATAAAGAAGAATAAAAAAAAGAGGAGTGCGTGGGTTTTGTAATGAAGGCAAAAGGACGCGCGTGCGCTTGAATGATGATATACGCAGTGATGATCATCCATACCTTGGCCCACCTATTTTGCGTTTGTTGATGGGGGGAAGGCTACATCCAACGCGTCCTCTGACAAGGCTCCACCCAAAGACGCTGTCAGCAAACTCAAAAGAACCCCCATCAAGACCAAGAGGGTCAGGATGTTGATACTGACCAGCTCACCCCCCGTTGGTGTGTCTCGATTCTCGATGACAATGGCAATGAAGAGCAATCCACTCTACTTGACAAGAGTCTCGGACGAAAAGAAATTCAAGGTGACCAGCAAGTTCTCAAAAGGTGATTGCAGCTTGAAAATACAATTCACCTTATTATCCAACATTCCCCTTCCCAGAGACCGTCGCACCCCAAAAAAAAAAGTCGCGGCTGCTTTCTTCCCGTCCCCCTACCCCCCTCTTTTCTTCCCTGCGGGGTGCTAGGCGCTTCGCCACAAAAACGGAGTTTTCAAAAAAAAAAAAAAAAAAAATAAGAGTTGGCTTTTTATTAAGAATTTTTTTTTTTCTCTTTTTATATATTTTCTTTTTTCTTTTTCTTCTTAGTCTCTAACGTTACTGTTACAACGTGCGCCATCCTCCAATATCATACGACTGCTCAATCTTACGAGCCACATGCACAGGGATTCCATGCGTCAACCAAAGTCGTCGAAGATCATCATACCGGAGTGGGTTCAAGAATTGGGGTCTTCCTCGACGAAGTCCCAAATCCGCTTCACCGTGTTCATCCAAAAATGGTGCTGGATGGAAACATCCACTCCTCACATGGAGCAACAGGATCACACATTTCTTGATTAGCAGATAAATTCCTACCGGTCCAGTACACCTATTTCACCAGAAAGTTTATCCAGTGTTGTTAGTCAAACATACATCTCAAAAAGACTATAAAATTCATATTGACATACAATAAAAAAAAAAAAAAAAAATACTTACGTGAGCGCGTGCGTATTGCATTCTCCACGTCCATCACTATCCACGCCATCCAGACAGCAAAAGCTTTGACTACAGACAATCGTGCCACAGGACAAACACAAGGCCGGATCATGAGGGACTGTGTTACATCTTGGACACACATACTTGATACTCTGTTCAAACAACGCATCCAATCGCTTCGGTAGTCCAACCAACTCATAAATCGTAGGATGATTCAATCCAATCGCTTGGCGTAAAATCGATCCCGACGCTGGGCCGGATCCTGTTTCCCCAGGAAGGGTCACCATCGATCCCAAGGACAGAGAACTACTCGAACCTGAACTCGAGCTCGATGCAGAGCCAGAACCGGAGGCTGTGCCCGAGCTACTAGACCCCACTACGCCAGGTCCATATCCTAAACCTGTCTGAACTGCCTTGCCTGCCGCAACACTCGAACCAGTCGAGCTAGTCTCTGCACTATGAAGGATTGCATCCTCACACCAGAACAAGATCATTCTTCTCAATTGCTCGTCGCTCGTCCATTGAGCACACAACGGCACCAGGTTGGTCAAGTGAAGCAACGCCGCCAATCGAGCGTATTCATCATCAATGGGCTCCGCCGTCGACATGGCTGGTTGCGTCTCTGGGAAAAGGACTCCATATCGTGCATCGAACAAGAGTGCACTCTTGCGCAAAAAGGGGAGGACATATGTCTTGATCAACTTGAGCAACAATCGATCTGGCATCGTTGTCATAAACGTCTTGACATGATCCTCGGGTACACGGAGACCCTCTGCCACCAATCGGATCAAGGCCACGAGTGCGGCCGACTCTTCAGGTTGGAGTGCTCCCAAGCTGTTCTCTGTAAAGGCAAGGATCCTGGGTTCGGAGGTAATGAGTGTCTGAATGTTGGTCGCGGTCAAGAAGGCTGCCACCGTCCGGACTACCTCGGCCACAAGCAGAATCTCCAACAAATGACCTGGTTCCACATTGTTTGGCGATGACTTCAATGTCAACTCGGTCAGGACAAAGAATGGATCGTCGAGCAAAAGGGGTTTCGCTACTCCGAGAGGTACCGTATAAGGTTGTTCCTGAGATTGACATCCCTGGAGGACTCTGCTCACTCGCTCCAGACTCTGCAACGTCAGCCATGTGCGTGCCGTGGGTGCTTGGACCATCGCGTTTGTGAAGGATTCAATGGTGTCCACCATCATTCGCAAGAGTGTCAATGTCTGCTGTTGGATACCTGCAATCAGCGTCGATGTACCGTTGGCAGCATTCACACCACGTTGCGTAATCTCGACACAAGAAATCGTGTACGCAAATGCCTCTCGCATCACATCCACATCGCTGTAATGACCCACTGTTTGACCAAGTGACGAAGAAGTATCATCGACAAGAGTCATGTCCACATGGTTCATCAAGAACACTTCTGCCAGTCGGACATACATGGCCTTGACTGTATCCGAATCTCCAGCTCCATCATGGCTCTCGGGAGTCGAGTAGAGTGAGCCAGGACCTCCAAATCCTGAAGGCATCGTTGCATGGTTGATAATACCCTGGGAGGCAATCGGGTGGCTGCCCAGACCAGTTGTAGACCGCAACAATTGCCAAATCATTCCAAGACCCTTGGAGGCTTGGCTGCTCCTTTGTCGAAGACCAATGCCTTGACTCTCTTGGAAAGACAAGGGCATTCGTTGAGCAGACTCGGCCTTGAGTTGTGAAGTGAGATTGCGTCGGTTGGTCTCGATGTACTCCATTAATCCCGCGGAGTCTTGTCGAATCCAATCCAAGGTCGAACGCTCACTGGCTGACACGAGGACGCCAGGGTAGGTTTGCTTCTTGCCTCTCCATGTGATAGGAAGCAAAAGGTTGCCGAGCGACTTGCACAAGGGACACATAAATTCGCGCTTGGAGGGATCCTCGGGATGATGACGGTTGCGCTGGGCTTCATGACGAGGGATCAGAGAACGGACATAGGTGCTGAAACACTTGATGTGCATCAAATGTCCACAGCTTGACGTGTACAGTCCCTGACGGTGCGATTTGGATGGGAATCCCTTGGCGACCTTTTGGGGCAAGTAGGCTGCTCCTGACCTGGCCGACTTGTTAGAATGAGTGGATGACGACGAGCCTGCGGGCGGTTGAGCAGGCTCGGGCTTTTCAAACTGGGCCATGTGCTTTTCAAAGTTGGAGGCAATACCAAAAGGACGAATCGATGTGGTAGACACATCGAGACTCAGAGGGGAGACGACCGACTCGAGAAGGAACTGAGAGTCTGTCAGAGGTGTCTGTCGGAGCACATGCGAGGGTTGGACATAGGCAAGCATACCATACTCGCTAGATTGGGTCATTTCTTCTTGACAGACAATGCAGGTGCCCGTAGGGTAATGCCACATAGTCTCTGCAATAGTCTGAGCACCCAGGTCCATCATCGGATCTTCATCGTCCTTCATCGATCCGTCGTCGTCGTCACTGTCGGTGTCATAAAGATCTTCATTCAGGGACATGAAGCTTTGTTGTGCCTGCGCAAACTGGGCCATGATCCTTGCCTGACGCTCTTGATTAGCCTTCTTTCGCCGAGCAGCCTCTTCTTGTTCATTTGTACCTGCATCTTCCTCCGAAGGACCCTTGGACTGTCTCCACTGTGCCACAATCGACTTGGCCTCTGTCGAACCAATCTCCTCAAACTTCCTCAGGACATAGTTCAGCTTTGGATGAATACTCTTGTAAGCAGGGTCGTCCGCACGCTGGATCACAACAGACAACAAAGAGAGTCGAGATCGCTCATTGTCATTGATCATCACGGGGTGTTTCTCAAAAGTAGCATGTCGCAAGAATCCAGGCATTCCCAGTCCTGCATGGTCACCCGAATTGCCCTCCATACTTTGTGCGGCCTCGTTGTTTGGATCCAAAACAGCAATCTGCATCAAGTAGGCGGCCTGGTCAATAATAGTGTCCGACTTGATCCTGGGCTCTGCCTTGACATTCCAGAAGGTATAGAAAAGGATCTGGGTCATGGCGCGTGTATGCATAATATTGCCCAATGATGTGAACGGTCCACGTTCAATCTTGGAAAGTCGGGGCAAGATCTGAGGTGACTTGATTGTGCCGCCACTCTTCTTCACCTGACGACTCTTGAGGATCTCTTCTGCCTCTTCACTGTTGTTCCTCGAAAAGTGAATAAAGTATGGATCCACTTCATCAAAGTAGGCGTCCTTGAGTTCATACAATCCATGGTCCGTGATTCCGTCAGGAGGGCGGTAAGATGCTAGCTCCTTGAGCGTGTCATCAAACTTGACATGCTCTGTTAGTCGCTCTGGGATGCGCTTTGTCAACTCGGAGTAAGCGATAGGCTTCAAGCATAGACCGTGAATGATCTCTCTCCGGATCTCTTGTTCCACCGTAAAGCCATCCGCATTAACCCGATCCGACACACAGACGATCAAGAGCGTCAAAAGCTCCTCGGCCATAAAGACGATCTGCAACAGGTCATAGGTTGGGTGCTCCCGTTTTCCAGAGAACCACTCCAGAAGCTCAAATCGATCCAATGCGGTTACCAAGAAATGCTCGGCGTCAAAGAGAACCATGGCCACCTGCAAAAGGAAGATGTCCGAATCATAGGTGTTTTCACGAAGAGAGACCTCGCGGTAGTACTGTGCCTGCGTCCGGATAATGAAACCATTGCGCACCCACACGTTTGCTTTGATCTGAGCCATTAGAACACATACTAAGGTATGGTAATTGAGTGAGGCGACAAATCGATCATGACAGTTAATTGATTTCTTCTTTTCCGTTGGATCCGCATGAACACCCTTGGAAAACAAATTCACACTCACGCGTGCCTAGGCGCAAACAAGCAAAACAACATACCTCTCAGAGGATAATCAAAAATCTCTTGAAGCTTGAATAACCGCTTCTCGTCCGAATCGCCTTCACTGCCCACAAACTGGAGCATCATATGACGGAAGGAATTATATCCGAGTCGTTGAAGGACAGCATCATCCAAAAAGTCTACTCTTTCGAGCAAGTCAGCTAGGAACCAGTGCAAAGGATGATGGAACGCCACGGGTTGGGCAGAGACCTTGTACTTGATCACTTCAAAGGAAGAAGCTGGAGTAGTAGGCATGGTAATGGTATGAACCTCTGTCTGACGAACAGGATTAGACGCCCCTCCACTGCCTCCTGCAACGACAGCGCTCTGCTGTACCGATTCAGAGCCTGTTACATCTGCTCCTGTTGGGCTATGCTGAAGAGATGGTTGGGCGGTTGGATGCTGTGTGCCGGACTGAGCCGATGCCTGGGAGAGCAATGGGTTGACTCCATCCTCTTGAGCCATCTCCTCCTCATGTTTGTCACACCACTCGTACACCTTCTTAATGGTTCGGGCCAACACCTGGGTCAGAACGGAGGGCTGGGAGGTGAAGCAGTCGGAGAACTGCCGGCAGCACTTGTAGAGTTGAAGAGTGACGTTAAAGGCATTCACCCAGGTGTTGGGCTCAAACTCGATGTGGTCAATCGAGTAACGAGTATTGGGGTGCATTCCCTGGAACATATTCAAACACTCTATCATTTGTGTCTGATAGGCTGGACGGTTTGCAACAATCTGCTTGACAGCGTCATTAGCAAGAATGTAGCGAAAGTCGTGAAAGATGTGAAAATAGCGCCGATTCTCGAATGGAGGTAGATTGCAGTTGATGGGTCCACCCGTGTAGTTGGGGCCTTGGAAGAACGAAATGAGGATTTGACAGAGGATATAGATGAAATTGTGCTCGCGTGCCAACATTTCTGCAATGGTTGGGACAGTGAACAACTGAACGGAAAAGAGGATGATGGACAGCTCTGGCTCTCGATCCACCACCAAGAATGCCTTGGCAATCTTGAGGTAATTGTAGGCGAATCGCACAGCTAATATAGAGATTAGGGAGAAAAGAAGATCGTAGCATTGGAGTAGATATTAGGCGTCTGATTGTAATCTTCAAGATATTCAACTTGACCTTGAAACACGGAGAGCGGAGCAAATGTTGGTGTTATTACCCATAAACTTTTTGTACTTTGGACTGAGCACCAATGTGCCAATGTAAATCTCACGGAGATTGGCGCGTGGCAACTTCCAGAATTTGAGATCCAAAAGCAACAGCCAGTCTATCCTGAGCTTACGGTGTGGAGGACCTGCTCTAGCACTCTTTGCAAAAGGATCCGAGCTGTGAGTATCAACAAGGTGAGAGGAGCTGCTGGATGGGTCACGCATCGTCGTGTCCTCGTCATGCGTTTGCTGCACAATCACGTATTCATTGTCCTGGGTAAAGCCTGCATGGCTACTGGGGGCCACTCCAATCGAGTCAGCAATCGATTCCGAATCTTGGCGACTACCCGAAAGATCCATATCACCATTCGAATCATGAGAACTACCCGAAGCCAACATGGCTGCTATCCTGTGCTCATCTTCGGGATTAACCCCCACAATGTCGATAAAGTCATCCTCCATCTCTACCACAGTGTCCTCATGGTTCATTTTGCGGGGTCGGCTGGGTTTTCTTCGCCATTCGCTCGAGAGCTCCTCGCAGATGATTTCCCGAATGGTCTGAGATTGTTTCTGTGAAACAGTGCCCCCCTTGATGTAGGCCAACGATTTCAAGAAGGTGATACAGAGGTCGCAAAGCTGCTCTTTGAATGTTTCTCTTGCGGAACGAATGCTAACAACCAGCTTGATATCAGCAAGGGCTTTTGCAATATCAATCAGTCGTCCAATATCAGTAGATTGCTCGACGATGGCTCGTCCCTACAAGTTGGTCAAGTGACATGAGGAGAGAAGGGTCAGAATGGATAAGCCCACACTTGCATCAACACCAAACAGGAGAAGAAGAGGAAAAAAAAAAGGCAGTGCACCATTGAACGCGGCATTGAAGGCGAATGGTCGGGGAACAAATACTAGAAAGAATGAAGATGATGCTAAAGCAATTTTGTTTTTCTTTTTACCTGAGTGTCAACTGTCTCTGCAATCTTTCTCGCCTGCACAGGCGAGGCGGATGTAAACTCGGAAACGCGGTTGATGACATCTGTAAAGGAATGCTCTTCATCGTTCCAAAGAATGCAGACAAACTTCATGTTCTCCAAGTCAGTCGTCTCTCCCGCAATATTGCCAGCATCCACAGCGTCGCGTTTAATCTGCTCCCTGCTCAGCCGAGTCGCCTCCATGTTTTCAGGCGAAGTGGTCATGGTGTCAATAATAAAGTCGAGAACCGTCGCAATCGTCGTTCGGACTGCAGTGGCGACTTCGGGTGGGAAATCAAGACTCTGTCGATCGGCTTCGTCCGGGGAGACATTGTTGGCCGAGTGGTAGATACAGTCCAGGTCTACTTTCCACGCTTCTGGGTCACCACAGTCGCAGCAGCCTCCTCCACCAGCATTGACAGAGAACGAGGTGTCATGTCCTTCGTGATTGGTTCCATGAAAGCAACGCAGGCAGAGAACACAGGTCTCGTCTAATGCACACGTTCTATGGTTTACCAGGGTAGATGAGGGAGAAAAAAAAAAAAAAAAAAAAAAAAAAAGGAGCAAGGCAGAGCTCTCATTCAATATCCCTGGACTTTCTCCATCTTATCAAAACACCCTGCCCGTCCGCTGCTCATCTCTTGCCCAAGGGCCTTACCTGCAGCGGAAGACACCTTCGCCCATCTTGAAGGTATGACCACAGGCTTGTCCACGAGCCGACGGCGAGTACTCATCATCTCCAGTTGAGGTCAGGTCTGTGATCCCGTTCTGGCGAGCAGCGGCAAACGATGGAAAATAACTGTGGAGGTATTCGTCATTGTTATCCCAGAGCGACGCATACAATTCCGCGTTGATCTCACGCTGCGCAGTGTCGCTGAGGGAGTTGTCGAACCTGCGGGCAGCATCACGCAGATAGGCCCGCAATGGCGTCGAGTCCATCGTCAGATGAAAGAATGAACGAAAAAAAAGGGAAAAAGTACAAAGAGAATGGATAGATTAGGGCGAAAGATGGGAGGAGGGGCTGTCTCGAGATGAGAAAAAAAAAAAAAGAGGGCTCGGTGCGCTCTGTCCAGTTTAGCTCCGCCTAAATGCCGTCCTGCCTTGGTTGGCGTCTCCCGCACAGAAGCTGTGTTGTTGTTGTTGTTGTTTTTTCCTTTCTTTCTTTCTTTTCGGTGGATCCTGCGAACAATGTGCTGCGGAATGCTTTATTGTTCGTTTGCTGTTGTTTGTTAATGCCACGCAAGCTCCAAGGGCTCAGCACTCGAGGAGAAGTGGTTGGTGAGAAAAGATGAGGTTTGCAAAAGAAAGACAGGCAGGCGGGTGGACAGACAGAGACGAAGAGAAAAAAGAGAGAGAGAGAGAGACACGGCTCCCGTAACGAGAGGGCGCAGAAAAGGAAGAAGAGAGGTTGTGAGGGCGAGTCAAAAAAAATTTGCAGTCCTTTGTAACCACCTGACGTGGGTCCGACCCATCGCCCTTTTTTTTTTTTCATCTTTTTCTTTTCCACACATTGTCCTGGGCGAAGGAGTTTAGTTTTCTTTCGCTTCACCAAAAAAGAAAAAATAATAAAAAGCCCAGACTGTTCTTTTGGAAAGCGTCAAGTCCCAGCAATATGTCTTTCTCTCTGACATTTTCCCCACAAATTGAATTATTTGTTCCATGGACCTTGACCGAGTTTTATCCGACCACTCTCTTGTCGGACCCCCAAGATGAGATATCATTTTTAGGTTCTTTATCCAAATGGCCACTCAGGCACTTGAATAGGGCCATGTAACCTCTCCCCCCCCGAAATGCATGCTTCAGGGGTTACATTGGAGCAAAGGAGGATTGAAGAGAGCAGAAGATCTTTATTGGACGTACGTTGAAGTTTTCCGCTGCATGAGCAGGCGGTTTAGAGCAGGATTCTTTTTTTTTTTTTTTTTTTTTTTTTTTTTTGGTGTGCCACTTTGGAGCAGAGTCACCACTCCCACGGTCAAAGGGATGATTCAACAAGTCCGTCATTTTTACTCACTATCGGATAGACTTTTGCTGGCAAGTCCGTTCTGAAAGATATACTCTCGGGTAGTGATGATACCAATTGCGCCTGGGATTCGTCCATACCCCGCAACCCAATGAGCATGCTCGTCTCCTGCTCCCTTCTATGCTGTCTGTCGCAGTCAGAAAAGCCGTATCGACCAGCCTGGCCACCCTAGTACCTCTCATTGTCCATTGTCGCATTACCGTGCATGGTGGTGACCAAAGAGTGAGAATCTTGTTGGTTCTTTGCTTTGAATCTACCTGTCTCACATGTCTCGTATTAGCGTCCTGATAGACACGACCGTCTTGGAGGAGGGGGAGGGGGGAAGGGCATTCCCTTGCCGCCTTTTTATTGTAACATGCTTGTCTGTACGCCAACTATCCGATAACGGGATGTCGTAGCCTTTTTCGAAAGAAAAGGAAAAAAGAAAAAAGAAAAAAAAAACGTCGGCGGTTAAAACGAACATACTAGTCAACGGTGCATGCACAGCGGCAGTACGGTACTCAGTCCGTGGTATCTGCAAGGGCCATTCCATGAATATAATACCTGTGCTATCTCCAATAAATGGATACCAAGAACATAGACTGGTTGTGGACCAGGGGTGCCGGTTTAGGAAATGGTGGTGTGGACAGTGGTGCGGACAGAAAAAATAAATAAATAAATAAAAAGACAAGGACAAGGACAAGAACAAGAACATGAACATGAACTGCAAGACGCTGAAGATACAACAATGCAGGTGAAGCACAGCTTGGGAGTCAATTGACATGTAGTACAGCAAATGCTACCAGAAACCGGTGATGTGTCTTTATTCTTTTTTTTTTTTTTTTTTTAAACGCGAAGCCTAGACTTTGTCTGTCCTTTTCGTACTTTACTTTCTCTATTACTAGGTCACTACAATCTCACATAAGGAGAGAAAGGAAAATCCCAGGCAGCGCATAGGATAGTGTTAGACAGGAAATGGAAACAGGATGATAAAGAACAAAGGGTGCCGAATAAAGAACTCTGGATTTAGGATAAAGACTAGGTTTCTCTGACAAGATTAGAGTCCTTGAGGATCTGGAACACACTAACGAAAGTAGCACTGGTGAAAGGAGAGGGTGGAAAACTCAGCTTGGCAAGACGAACGGGGAATTTCTTTTCCTTTCCTACGCAATAATACTGCAGCCTTCTGTCCCAGATAGTTTTCTGGAGCAGTCAATGAAAGCAAAGAGGGACTTTTGAAGGGCTGATCGAGCATGTCTCGCTCTCTTAATTTTCCCCATAACCGTGTTTATCGTTTCTCACTCCTCTTTTTTCATACGCTGTTACCTCCTTTTGCTGTATGAAGTGAGTTTTGAATAGCAAATTCTAGACATCTTTACATTATTCGCCAGCTCTTCAGACATGATATAATAATAAAGGGATAAGGATATGATCGTGCTTAATAAAAACTAGGCAGAATGCACACGGGAAAGGTGACTGGAAGAAGGAAGGTCTGGATGGCGAGCGGTAAATACCAAAGGGAGGATATAGTTTGTAGATGGTTAGTAGGTTTGGTGATAAACAGAGGATGGACCCATACCTATCCGAAAATTGGTTTAGAAGACAAGGATTAGGCTCCTTCTTTTTCTTTTCTTAGCCCACAGGGTTTACTGAATACAGAGAGTCCTTCGCAACAATAGCCTTGAGCGATAGTACTTTCATTGGTGGCAAATCCAGCAAGTGAGAAAGTCCACTCGTCCTCCTTCCTTCCTTCCTTCCTTCAAGGCTTCACAACACAATGGCTCAGCTTTTGTATTACCTTGCTCTGTCTTGTTGATGGAAAGACAATATCTCAAGTCCTCTCTGTCGTAGCCGACCTTTCAGTGACAGTGAATCGCCTCAAGAAGCTCATCAAAGCCAAAAGAACTCCTTGCTGTGACGATATCGCAGGGGACAAGCTCATCCTCAGACGCGTCTCGATTCTCGGTGACAACCAGATCACTACTGTCACCACGACCAAGAGCCCTGACAACAACGTCTATTTCCTCGTCCAGCAACCACCACCAGGTAATGCAAACGCGTTTTGTTTGAATACTACTTTACATTTTTTTTTCCTATTGCCTCTTACCAGAAACTTGATTGAATTGATAGCTTCTGCATCTGTCTCTTCTCGAAACTCAACTTACCCCTCCAAGACTAAGATTTGTTGATCATCTCCTTGATGCCAATATCGAGATACACACTCAATCTCTGCCATGGCTTTCTCGCATATCTGTCTGCCACACCGAGCCTAGTTCAGGTAACATTAGTGATCCTTGGCACTGTCATCTCTTTACAAAGTGTTGATGGTGGATACTCAAGAATTAACAAGAAAGTCAGCCTTTAGAACAATCACCCAATTTCCTTGTGCATATCAGATTCTGAGACTCTACCTGCTAAACGCCGCAGGCTGTCAGACGAGTTCGATTTCCCCACTAACTTTGTCAATTATCCCCACCACAGCTGAATCCACCCTGGACGTGTATTTTAGAGAGAGAGAGAGAGAGAGAGAGAGTTGTTGATAAAAGGATCGAGGCTCTGAAGCGTGAGTTTCGGGATGGGACATGCGTTGTTCTTGGAGAAGACCACACAGACGAAGCATCTCCTTCCTTGTAAGGTATCAACCCAAATATTGGGCATCGCTAATTGTTCCAAGAACTTGTAAAAAAAGGGGAGGAGGAGGAGGAATTATGAATAGCTCAAAGGCCTTAACCATGCGAAGAGTTCAAGACTCTTTTAGCAACATAGACCAAATTTCGTCTCTCCCCCCTCCATGAGTAAGTTGGTCACTCGATGGATTCTTGACTTCTTATTTCTGACTGCCTTGTAATAGACTTGGTCGCTTGGGTATGTCCTAACTGACACTTGACGAATATTTCGCGTTGAAGAATTGTCCATGGTGCAGGGAGTCTTCTCAGGGCAAACCTACCCTACCGTCAGGCGCAAGTTCTGCATAGCCAGTGGGAGCCTAATTTCATGGAGGCTCTCATATTGAAGCGCATGCTTGCAGCGTCATTTCCGTGACGTTGCATTGGTGGTGGTGTGGGTGGGGGATGGTAGGAGCCATATTCCCTGGCTTTGACGAAGAAATCGTCTTTCGCGAGCCGCAGGGCATCTGCATCTGCGTCTTGCTTGCATCTCGACTCTAAACCCTTTCCCGCCCTTCTCCACTCTCTGCAACCAATCGTTCTCCGTTCCATCTGGCATCTGTGTTGCTTGCCACGCTCATCTCTGTTTCTCTCCCTCTCTGCTATATCTTTTTTTTTTTTTTCTTCTTCTCCCACTTCTCACTTTTCTTTCTCTCTCTCCTCCGCCACACATCGCCCTCGTTCACTCTCTCCAACCCCGCACCGCGAACCTCAACGGCCAAGTGCGACACACTCACAGAGACACAGGACACACACATTCTCTTTCTTTTTGGCGTGACCCTTTTCCATCTCTTTGTATCGTCAGTCCAGCAGTGCCCCCATCCTCCTCCTCTTCCTCTTCCTCGTTTTTTTTCATTCACTCTCTCTCTCTCTCTCTCTCTCTTTCCCCCTCTCCTTCATCCCCGATTGCTCGTTCAGGAACGATCCCACATCCTTTGACTTGTAGGCTTGTGGTGCCTCTGACCTTGGGCAGAGTCCGAAACGCTCCCTTCCTCCTCTTCGCCCCGCTGGTGACGACGAGGTTTGCAGAATGTTTCTCGACTGGATAGCCCAACTGGGTTTGCTCAAGCATGATCCAGGTACCGACCATTCATCAACCCTTTTTTTTTTTTTTTATTTTTTATTTTTTTTTTTTTTCATCCAATCCAATTCGACCCATCCAACTCCATCTGCTGCCTGTTCATCATTCCTCTCAAGAAGAAGAAGAAAAAAAGAGTCACGTTTTCCCCCATCCATCCACCCATCCGTTGACCTGTAACCACACACCACACAGACCCACTTTGGACGCGTCCTTTGTGTCGGTTCCTGTCCACCCATTCCGACATTGTGGTTCTGTGTGGCAAAACGACAGGATCCCCAACCCCATTTGTCTGTACCTGCTCTCTCCTCCTCCTCTCCCTTTTGTTGGCCCTTGCTTTTTTTGTTGGTCCAGGAACTAGAGAGAAAGAGGAGGCAAAGACGCGCGCTCTTTTTATTTTGGCCGTTCTGCTGTTGCTGCTGTTGTTGCTTCTGCTGCAAAGATGTCTCTATCCTCCAACGAAAAGGAGGCTCGACTGTCTACAGGACAACTCTTTTTTTTTTTTTTTTTTTTTTTTGCATCTGGTTTAATGCACACCTATTTAACGCACTCCTATCTCTCTCTTCTCTCTTTCTCTCTCTCTCTCTCTCTCCCGCCCTCGTTCTCTTCAAACAACGTCCTCAGTCTCTAATGTCTTGGCACGCTTCCCACTCCATGTCAAAAAGACGCTCATCACTGAGGTGACAACCACCTTACTCGTCTCCTCAGACCCTGCACTGCTCTCCTCCATGGCTCATATGCGCTGGGCCATGGAGGTCCTTGGTCAAGGATTTGCACTGCCGCTCGAGGAACTCTCGATCGCTCAAGAGACCACCCAGCTCTACTCTCAATGGCTTTTTGAACCACAGATGCGTCCCCAGGCCTTTCGTGAAGCGACAGGAACGGCGGATGAGCAGGCACTATACCAGTAAAAAAAAAAAAAAAACCGAACCATGGAAACATCCCCCAATAGAAGGCTACTTACTGACTTTTTCTTTTGTAAAAAAAAAAATCTTTCTAGACTATCTTCCACCACTATTCCCTACTATTCCAAGTTCGGTCAGGAGCAGCATTGTCACCCCAGCCTCCTCAACTCCAGTATCACCGCCATTCGACCATGCCCTTTTCTGGAATCCACTCTTCTTCAGGATCCTCAGGATCCTCTCACTCCACCCCTT
Source organism: Mortierella sp. BCC40632 (assembly GCA_011634665.1). NCBI lineage: Eukaryota > Fungi > Mortierellomycota > Mortierellomycetes > Mortierellales > Mortierellaceae > Mortierella > Mortierella sp. BCC40632. The sequence continues at coordinate 209,861 of WAEK01000018.1, forward strand.
CGCCCCAGATCGCCCTCGGTGTCCTGATCCAGAGACATATTGAACTATGCAAAAAGGTCCTCACAGTACTCACCATGGCAGGACGCCAGCTCGGGAGCTCCTTCTCAGATGAGACTTGGGAGGTGCTGCTCAAGGTCGTCCTTGGAATCACGGACAGTCTCTTACGAGAACATACCCACTCCCCCCACCAACCTCCTTCGCCACCTCCTTCACCCGAGTACGTCAAGATGAGTGATGACCTCTGTGAGCATTTGCTCCGAGTACTATTTGAGCTCTGGTTGAGGTCCAATATTCGTCAGGTACCCATGTGGGACATTTTGAAGCAATGCTTTAATGGATGGACTCATCGATTACCTGTTCTGCACCAATGGTCAGCGAGTGCACTTGGACTCTGCCAACGTGTTGTCCGACTTTTATACGGACCAGGACAAGGGACGGACCTGGTCAACTTGGCTGTCGGCGGCTATAACATTGGGCTGGATCTGCAGGCAGATTTTGCTCTTTATGCATGGCATCGAATGATTTATCTCCTCCAGAGTCCTGCCCTGCTCTCTTCCACCAATTGTCTTGCAGCCGTGAATGGAATTGGAAAGATGGTCGAGACTTTTTTGTTGGTTGGAGCGTCCAATCCTTCGGTCATTCCTGGATCTCCACCTTTGCCCTCGACCCCAACCGATATCTTTTCATCCTCTTCGATTTCTCTGGCGAATCAACAATCTCCAGTCAATAGTGGCAAGGCAACACATCCCTCCATCCCTGTGAAACCCAGTTCTCCGGATGGCAATACGATCATGCACATGTTTGGTGCTTGGCTCTTTGATGTGACATCACTTCCTTCACCTGATCCGAACACGGCCCCGTACGCATCACATTGGCAAGGATATCCTCCTTATTCGGTGACTAATTATTACGAGGCACAAGCCTCGGCCTTTGGGGTCCTGTGCAGGATCTTTAGTAAACCACAACCGCCTTCGAGACCATTTTTGAGGATTTATACAGAGCGGTTTTATGAGGCACTTTCGATTGGATTACGGAGCGAGACCTCCTTGCCAACGATTTTAGCGCATTCGACGGAATTGTTTACGAGTGAACTAGAAGGGGTTCGAATGATGGTGCCCGATTATGTGGTTGGGATTCGAATGGCCCTCAGTGGACAAGTTCGAGTGTCGACGCCGTTTATGAGTATAGAGAAACAGCGACAGGTGTTGGAGGATTTACATTTGGCGGCGTTGAAGGTGGCGGGGTGTATTATGTGTTTGCCGAATCATTTTGAAAAGGTGGAATTAAAAGAAGGATGGAGTCGAGGGTTGTCCAAGGGGACTGGAGGTGGGGGGGGAGGAGGAGGAGGAGGAGGAGGAGGAGGCTATAGTGGGAGTATGGGTTCACGCGAGGACAAGGAGATTCTGGCGCAGTTGGTAAGTGTGTGTGCGTGTGTGTTTTATCCTTGTTTTCATTTTCATCCTCTTATTCACACATAAACTCTTGTAGTGGAATAGAATCATTGGTCTTGATACAAGTCGTTGACTGGTTTTTATTTATTTCTTTACTTATTTATTTATTATTTACAGATTCGCGTCCTGTATACTGAAGAGCCTGTCAAGGATGGATCTGGGCCGGGTATTCAACGATTCACGACAGTAAGTCATCTCCCTCTCTCTTTCTCTCTCCTTATTTCATTGATGCTTCCAATCCTCTGAAATATCAACTCTCGAAACTGAAAGCACAAATAACCAATGAACAATCGCCCCCTTTCTTTTTGCCCGATTGCAATGATTAGCTCAAGTACTATATTCTGGAGATGCTGCTTAATTGTCTGGAAACGGAAACTTCTTCCTTCAACCTACGCTACCTGTTGCATTTGATCGAGGTCTATGTTTATGAAGACGTAGCCTTTTGTCCGGGACTTGTTGGTGTGGTCGTCAAGACTATTCAAGAGAAAAAAAAAAAAACTTACATTGTTGTCTGAGATCTAGTTTTGCTTTTATTGAGAGCAGAGCGAGTCTAATTTTTTTTTTTTTTTTTTTTATAACTCACTAATCTAGATTATGGCAGTCCAGGTCCCAGTGGAGGTGGCATTATGTGCTTTTGATGTGCTCATTGGATGTGCCGGTCTTTACGAATATGTTCGACGGGATAGCAAGGTAAACAATCGAAACGTGGCGTGCCTCTACGGAATCTTTTTTTTTTTCTTTTTCCTGAAACAAGTAGACTAAAAAAGAAGCCCTCCCTCTACTCATGTTATCCGTCTTATTAGAGCTGTGCACGAGAACTTGTCCTTACTCTGTGCCGATACGTCGATTCACTCTTATCCAATCATTCAACACTCTCCAATACCCATCTTCTCGTCGTTCGTGCGTACGAGTGTATGCTTCAATGGATCCTGGCAGGACAATGGATCGTGGGCGACCAGGATTGCCACTTGGCTGTGATCAGCTCTATCAGCAGTGGCATCCATATCATCGAACGCGTCGAGGAACAAGAAGCCTCTGTTATCCCACCCAAACCACAACAAGAGAAACGTCGTTGGGGAGGAGTGGCTGCAGGAAATGTCATGATCTCTGCAGTGGGCGCACCCTTGTCCATTGGAAAACCATCCGGAGGTGGAGCGGCGGCCAAACTTTTCCAAGTGAATAGCAAATACCCGGGACCGATCAAGATTTTGAATCAGGAACTCAAAAAGGAAAAGGGCAATCGTAAGAATCGTTCCACAAGCTCATCCATGTCAGGACATGTTCGACCCAATCGACCGGATCTAGTGTTGATTCAACATTCAGCCGAGTTGGCCATGACATTGCTTTCGAATCAGTTGGGTCATTACCCTGTCTGGACCGATGATATTGGACCGAGTCGAATGTCGACGCTTTGGAATGACATTGCCTTGAACAGGAGCAAGCTGGAAAATCTTCGAAAGAGTGGTGAACTCGAATCCTTGTCTCGACCTGCTTCCATTCATCCATTGGATCAAAACTTTTTGAATCAAAGGCCCCGGATTCATTATGTGGTCGATGTCGTAGGACCAGTCCAGTACTTTTTGTTGGACCGTCGAGTGATCCTAGGATGTTGTGAAGTGGATGAAGGAGGAGGACCAGACAAGAGTTGGTTTGTAGATGAGCATGGACCTTTTGTGGTAGTGACCATGAGAGATTCGAGCGGACGAAATTCTTGGAAAGTCCGAATGAGTCGACCGAATGAAGGTCAACGAATGGCGGATCGTCGCTCGATCCGGAGTCGAGTGGCCTCGCAGGCCTCGACCTTTGATACCAGCCGTGACAACAAAAGTGATCCTGGCTTGGGAGAGAAGGGAAAGAAAGGAGAAGATGAAGGAGAGGAAGAGGATATGATCCCATCGGGTCCTGGTGTATTGTGTGTAGAGGCGGCGGACGAAAATGCGATTGGACTTGAGCGATATGAACGACCACCCTTAGCGGCGCGAACCCCAGATGGTGTGACCGACGGTAGCGAATCGCCCCAGTCAGAGTCCTCGAATAAGGAATCAAGTCCCAAATCGACGTTTGAACCAGGAGAGACTTTGGCTGAAAAGAGCCTCGAAATGCAGCCATCCTCTGCAGGGTAGGTGGACCTATTTATTTTATTTTTTTTTATTTCTCACTCTCTTTGAAAATGTTCGTTGCAAAGATCTCATTGAAAGTACTGTCTATTTCCAGGTCAAATGTCTTTAGGGTTCTTCTTGCACAAATGGGTTACCTTTCGTTGGAGAACCGGTCACGGATTGTACCTCTGCATTTGTCTGATAATTTGTTGAAGGAACTTCAGTTTCTAGACAGTCTAAAAGAGTAAGTGTCTAGCAATTCGATACTCCATTGAGATTTATGCAGTCTATTTTTTTTTTTTTTTTTTTTTTTATTTGTATTAATAATACACTTTCTTCTTTTTCTCTCTCTAGGCGAGATTGTATCAGCGTTAGTGTATATTATGCGCAGTCGGGAGATATTGACTATGGCGAGCTGATTCTAGGTCCCTCGAATGGACTTTCAAAGGACTTTTCTCGGTTCCTGGATTGCTTGGGATGGCCGATCCAAGTCGAGACCCATGGAGGCTATCTTGGCTACCTCAACAAGGACATTTGTCAAACAACCCCATACTATGCTGATCGGAACTGTGAAGTCATTTTCCACGTTCCGTATCTGATGCGACCGAGTGATCCCGAGTCACCCACACTTCAGGACCATCGACTGGTGGATCAATTCCGGACGACGGTCATGCGGGATCAGGTGGCGATTGTATGGGTTGAGGAACGGGAACGGATGGTGAACCTGTTGCCATTGATTGACCAAGAGATTATGATTTATCTACTGATCCATCCACTGGAAGGCGATTCAGCAGGAGGACTCTTCTGGATCCGGATTCTAGTCCAGAGTACCAACACGACAGCGGGATCCGTTCGATTAGCAGCCAATCCGTTGATGATTGGACCTTTAGCAGATGGGATGTTGGTGTCCCGTCATGCGTTGGGTAGTCTAGTCCGAAACACGGCCATTTCTGCGGACAAGGCATGTCGATTGATGACGGATTCGTTTACGGAACCGAGTGCGGCCAGAGCACGATATATTCAAGAGATGTTACAGATGCATTCATGTGTTGAACCGGAACGGATCTCTGAGTTTTACCGGACAATGTTTGCGGCGTAAATCACTCGCACATTTCGTTCTTTTTTTTTTTTTTTTTTTTTTTTTTTTTTGTTGTTCCTCCCTCCCCCCCCCTTTTTTAAAAAAAAAGGGGGGGACACAAGGAGTCCATCAAATGTTACCATTCTCTCTTTCCTACTCCGTGGGTTTAAAGCGAGTTGAGTCCTATGAGACTTGACTTGCGTCGATTCCCCTCCTCATAGCCTTTTTTTTAATATTTGCTGTTTCCACGTTATTTTACGTAAACCCTTTCCTCCTCTTATTCATCCTACATTCGCTTGTTCGTGTCATATACTCTCTCTCTCGCTCTCTCTCTCTCGCTCTTTCTTCACAACCACCACTCAGGTCTTTTTTAATTGCATTATTTGTTTTCCCTTTCTTCCTTTATGTTTTTTTTTTTGCTCGTAATTTTTTTTTTGGGGGAGGAGGAGGAGGAGGAGAAGAGCACGAGGACGAGGACGAGGAGCGTCTTAATGGACTGTATACCAAAACACCCTATTGCAAAGCTACTTTAGTAGCATACCACCTATATAATACATGTTTTGTCTGTTCTGTTGGTTTGTTTGTTTTATCTTTTTTGATTTTTAATCGTAAACTTAGAGAGAGAGAGAGAGAGAGAGGTTGGTTGGGTCTATGATACAATGGCGTATATGAGAAGAGGAGAGGGGGACATAAAAATAAAAAAAGTAAAATAAAAAGTAAATACGAGGAGCCAGCCCTTGGACAAAATAGATGAGACAAAAAGAGAAAGAAATAGAGAGAGAGAGAGAGAGAGAGAGAGAGAGAGAGAGAGAGAGAGAGAGAGAGAGAGAGAGAGAGAGAGAGAGAGAGAGAGAGAGAGTATGTGTGTGAGAAATAGACAAGGAGAGAGAAAGAGAGAGAAAGAAAGAGCCTCCTTCAAACAGGAGCTACTATCAAATTCAAAGACGTTGTCGAAGAGGATGCAGAAGAAGAACTGGAGTTGGAGTTGGAGTTGGAAGAAGAAGAATGAGCGCGAGCACGCGAGAATAATCCTCCACTAGTAACATTAGGCTCCCTTTTTGGATCCACCGTAAACCCACAGGACGCAAACGTGGTATGTTGATCCTCTCGACCTGTTGCCAACTTTCGTGTTCGTTGAGGAAACTTGGGTTGATGAGGTGGACAATAGATGGGATTGCTGGTGGTGGTCGAATCTAGGACATTGTCCATTCCTATTCCCGTCCGGATCATGATTGGTGCTTCTGAACTCGAGGCCATCACCTTGTTTTCGGGTATGGGTTGAGAAGATGATGAAAACAGGTGACTAGAAGAAGAAGGCGAAGATGATGATGTTGAAGGAGGGGAAGGATAGGTGGACACAGCAGCCGGGAGTGGGGCCACGACCGAGGCAGCAGTCGAGGCACTGACGATCCCGAGTGCAATATGGAATGGCTTTGAAGATGAAGAAGCAGCAGCAGAGACTCGATCGGGTTCGGACAAGGAACCAGAACGGCTGGGTCGATGGCGTCTGAGTTTAGATGCAATCTTGGCGCGCAGCGATGAACGTGGCGAAGAAGAAGAAGAAGAAGAAGTAGAAGATGTGGACGGAGTGGACGAGGATGTGGACGAAAACGAGGCATGAGAAGAAATCGAGAGAACTGGTGAAGGTGGACTGGATCCATCACTTGGGCCTGATCTTGACTCGACAAGAGAACGAGTTGCAGGGGTGGGAACAGCAGAAGCTGCAGTGCTCCAGGTTGACGACTCCTGATCTGCATGGCCAATATCAAGAGCGGATCGTGGGGCGGATTGGTGCTCCGACGACGACACAGGGCCTACTGCCGGAGCAGTCCCACCTTGAACTGCGCTGTCGTTGGTGAGGCCGTCAGCGATGGTCGTGTACGAGATCCGGAGATTGGAGCCATGCCCGACTGGGGCCGTGGTCGAGGCCTTGTCTCTAACATTCATTTCAGCTTTTGCCTGCGGGGACAATTCGGGGCGGGGCTGTGATCCTGAAGAAGAGGAAGACGAGGAGGCGAGAGGCTCTGTTGAGACGACTCCTGACGAGGAACCAGTTCCAGAAATGGTGGAGGTGCTCTGATGAGGATGGTGTCGAGAGGCCAGAGATGCAATGAGTTCAGTCGTGGGTTGACGTTCCAGGACCATAACCCGTTGGTTGAACGTCACGGCCTTGGGGTACTTTGTCTTGGCTGTCGGAGATGCCGAGGCCGATGAAGACAAAGTGGAAGTCAACGAGGCGTTGGACTGGCCTCGTTGACCAGACAAAGTCCTAACCAAGGCTCGACGCCAGAGTCGACTTGAAGAAGAATGACGGTTTACTGTTGTCAAGCTAGGTCTTGACCGTCGTGTTGCTCTCGTCTCTGTCGATTCCTGTCGCCTCTGCTGTTGTTTCTCCTGATGTTGCAGTTGCAAAGGTGAAAAGGATTCTTGTGTGGAATGGGTTTTGAGCCAGAGCATATGAAAGACGGACAACATGACTGAAAAGACATAGACGCTCATCGCTTCGACGACTGCAATCGAATATTGTGCTGTGGACAAACAAGCCTTCCGAGTCGATAATACCATCGTTCCTGACTCTGTGGTGGTCCTGGGAGAAGGGGTTGTGGAAAGGATATTTGTCTCTTTAGGGTCACTGTCTCTTTCTTCAGTTGGATAGAGGTCCATGGTGAAGGCAGAAAAAAAAAGATGGAGCTTCGGGGCTAGTCAAAAAGGTTGTGAGAAAGAGGGAATAAAGGAATGTGCGCAAGGCGTGTGGGCAATTGCTGTAGGAGAGAAGAGAGACGAGAGAGAGAAGAGAAAGAAAGAGAGAGAGAAAAAATATGAGAGAAGGAGTGAGAGAGACAGAGGAGATAAGAAGGAGAGACAGGAGAGAAGAGAGAGAGAGAGAGAGAGAGAAAGAGAAGCAAATGCAAAAGGGCCAATGCGGGTGGGGTCTATATTTAAGGAAACATACCCTTCTTTGCCTTCTTCGCCCGGAATAAGAGTGGCAGTGTCCAACCAAACCAGGGCCCGACCACCTAGCCACGCCTCGCCTACCCGCAGTCTCTAAGAGAGAGCGGCGCACATGCGTCAGAAAAATCTCGACAGTCGACAGGGACAGGGACAGGGACAGAGGGGCTGGTTGGACAGAGTTGGTGGCAAGTAGGAATGGGGGGAAGTCGAACTGGAGGTATGCATTTCGACAGAAGAAATGAGCTGCTCTCTTTTTTCTTTTTTCTTTTTCTTCTTCTCTTGTGTCCCCAGGTCGGAGAGGTAGAAAAAAAAAAAAAAAACAATGATGGCACAGCCGCAGCGTTCTTTTTCACTTCTTCTCTTCTAGAGTGGGCTAGTGAGAAACCTTGTCCATCATGACAGTGTCATGGCCGTTAGGATGACCCAGTTATGCACTCATCCTCCACACATACACATACACTAGCCTCTAATGCTGACAGGAATACTGGGCACAGGCATTGGAACGGGCACGGGCACAGGTAATCATCACCATCATTATCATCATTATCATTTTTTTAAAAAAAAAAAAAAATCACACGATCGCCACCATCATTATCATCATTGATCAGAAAAGGAGAGGTTTAGGTATGAAATTGGTTTGTATTTTTGTATTTGAAAGAGTTGTTCTCTGCTCATTTAGCTTGGTTTACAAAAAAGAAAAAAAAAAAATATAAAAGAAAGTCAAAGGTACCTTTTTTTTCCTTTCATAATTTTTTTTTTCTTTTTTCTTTTTTTTCTTTTTTTTTCTTTTTCCTTTTCTTTTTCCTTTTTCCTTTTTGCTTTTTTGCTTTTTTTTTTTTCTTTTTTTTTTCTTTTCTTTTCAAGACCATGAGGAGACAAAAACCCATTGTCAGAGAGAGAGAGAGAGCCAGACATTCAACACAAGCCAAAAAGAGACAACCAAGAGAGAGAGAGAGAGAGAGAGAGAGAGAGAGAGAGAGAGAGAGAGAGAGAGAGAGAGAGAGAGAGAGAGAGAGAGAGAGAGAGAGAGAGAGAGAGAGAGAGAGAGAAATATATCAAACGTTGAAAGGGAAGAAGGGAGAAGTGTAGTAAAAATACAAGAGGCTTATAGAAGAACAGTAAAAGAAGAACACAAACGATGAAGAAGGAGAAGGAGGATGGAGTGGGAAAAAAAAAGATAAAAAAAAAAAAAAGGCACAGCCGGGAATATTGGTTGAAGGTGTTCTTGGCGAGGATCATGAGCTTTTTTTCCTTTTTTTTTTTTTTTTTTTTTTTTTTTTTTTTTTTTTTAGGCATGGCGTCCAGCTCGAGGACTAACCAAACCTGTTGGTGGACCCGTGATCCTAGACGTAGGTGTGTGTGACCGAGGGAGATACAGTCCCGATCCAGAATGGTTCGAATCCGCACTCGCTGGCGAAGGTGACGCAGGTCGACCAATCCTCGACGTCGACACCGCTGGCGGAATGAGTCGGGAAGAGGCTGCAGTGTTGGATCGTGGAATACCCCCTCCAAGTGTCCTCATTCCAGGCTTCATTCCATTGTTCAGGTGACTGTTGCTAAGACTCCGTTGACGGTTATCCCGTGAAGGCGACTGGGGTGGGGTCAAGACGGAATAGTCATCTTCTTCAATATCGCCAAAAGCAGATTCATCGTGCTGTTGCATATGCATCGAGTCGCGTGAATGCGTGAGGAGACTGCTTGATCCATACATGGACATGCTACGACCATTGGCAGCATGTGTCTTGGGCCGCATCAACTGACTCGCAGAGCCGATCGATCGTTGAGAGGAATGGCCACTCGCAAGACCTGTCAAGGATGAGGTCGAAGACGCTGGGGATGCTGGCAGACGCGTGGACGCGTTCTTAGTGGGTGAGGTCTGCGTGCGCTTGGGGCTCACCAACATTGAGATCGATCCTGGACGACCCGTAGAAGAGGAGGTAGATGGCGTCCGTGAATGGGTCGAAGAGGCAGGCGAAGGCAAGAGCGAGTGTCGGTTGGAGAGGTTGGTGGTAGAGGCAGGTCGACCAGCAGGTGTCCGTGCAACAGTGCCTGGAGCAGCCAGCATACTCTTTGTTCCAGGACGAGCAATGCCCGAGCCTGAAGGAATCGAGGGTGTGGTGCGTCCGGGCACAGCTGTGCGCTTTGTGGTAGCAGTTCCTGGGGCAGCAGTAGCTCCAGCGGTTCTTCCTGCGGAGGCTCCAGTCTTGGCTCCTGCAGGCAAACGGCTACCAGGAGCAACCAAGCCACTCATACCAGGCTTGGGCAGACCTGTCGAAGATGGACTCTTGGACATGGAGCCAGCCCTTGGTGGCTGAAGTCCTCCTGTCCTTGGAGCCTGCAGTCCACTTGGCCTAGCCATACCTGGCTTGGCTCCAGCTGCAGCCGATGTGCCAGCCTTGGGAGCTGCAAGCATTGAACGAGCGCCACGTTGAGCAAGCTTGCTTGCGGGTGGTTTGATGCCTGTGCCAGCCATTGCAATTCCTGATGGGCGTCCAGTGGTAGGGGCAGTGAGACGACTACCTAGACTGCTTCGCTGACTGCTGGCAGTGCTCTGAATGCTGGTTCTGTTGCTGGGGTTGTTTGGTGGATCGGCAGCTGTAGGCAGGTCCATGACATGGTCGACTTCAAGGTCAAAAGGATTCCTTCCATCGGGGAAGCGCGAGTTGAGGCTGGGCTGGCGACGATGACCGGCAAAGGAGAGACCACGAACATCAGAGGAAGCGGGGAGAGTCTTGAGGTTCATCTGCTTGAACTCTCTCAGGGTCTCGTCAAACTCTGGGTCTTCTTCGACGGACATGATCTGTTAAGGGGGAGAGGAGGAAGAAGCAAGGTCGCTTGACATGGTCAGAAGGAGAGAAGCCTTTGCAGGATTTTACACAAGCGCAAGAGGAGTAAGTGAGTGAGTGAATATGAGTGTGTCTCTTACATCGGGATCGCTCCAGTGGTGCTCAGGGTCATATCGGTCTGAATCAAACTCGGTGGTGTCATCCAGGGAGGCCAGATTCGCCAGAGCCTGGTCCTGGAGTTCCTTGCGCTAGAGAGAGAGAGAGAGAGGGAGAGAGAGGAATAGTCCATAACAGGTTAGAGAGAGAGAACAGCATAGCAAAAAGCATGACATGGCGTGGTTTGGCTTGGCCAAGCACGGCAAAGCAAGGCAAAGCCAAGCATAGCATAGCATAGCATAGCATAGGGAGTGGGAAAAAAAAGGGAAAAAAAAAAAAAGTCTCGATGGGAATCAACCTACATTGAGCATATCCCTGTTGGCCCATTCGACATCGTCGGCCTCTTCAAGATCCAGTGGACATTCTTCGTTAATGTCGGATCCATTGGCAATGAGGGCATCGAGGTTGACCGAGTCGTTGCTACCCTGTGAACTGACAGAGGAGGAACGAGCTCTAGGGGCCCAGTCATCGACAGAAGAAGAAGAGCGGTTGGAGGGTTGCGAGTCAAAGGCACTACTCAGGCTGTTGTTGCAAGGGTCATTTGGGGGTGGAGTTGGATTGGGGTTGTGGTTGTGGTTGCGGTTGCGGTTGCGGTTGTGGTTGTGGTTAGGGTAAGAGTCCGTATCGCCATCATAGCAAGTGTCGCCATCATCCCCAGAGTCGCCATAGTAGGTGCAAGAGTCGATCAGGTCCATTGGGGGAGCAGGAGAGAGACGAGGCCAGAGAGAGAGAGAGAGAGAGAGAGAGAAAGAGAAAGGTAGGGTAGAGCAGGGTAGAGTAGAGAAGAGTAGAGAATGGGATGGAAATGCGATTTGGTCGATCCAAGCCGTATGAGAAGAGAAAGCGAGGAGAGAGAGAGAGAGAGAGAGAGAAAGAGAGAGAAAGAGAGAAAGAAAGAAAGAAAAAGCAAGTTAGTGAATGATCCAGGACAAAGGAGAGTGCAAAGTGGGAAAAAGGAGACAACCCAAAGAGGCCAGAGAGGGAGCAAGAAGTGCTTTCTCTCTCTCTCTTTCTCTCTCTCTCTCTCTGTCTCTTTCTTTCTTTTTTTCCTCCTTCTCCTCATCGCACGGTCCCTGCGGCGCCCCACCGCCGAGAGCGGGGCCACAGAGAGAGAGAGAGAGAGAGAGAGAGAGAGAGAGGGAAAGAGCATGTGCCGACAGATAGTATGTGTACGTGGTGTGTGTGTGTGTGTATATGTTTGTGCGAGTGCGCATGTGTTGTTTGAATGTGCCTTGTTTGTCTGTGAATCTGTGGCCAAAGCGCCCCTTCGATCTGTTTCTCTCTGTCTGGGCCAAGCACATGGGAGAGAGAGAGAGAAGAGACAGGACAACACGAACACGACTCTCCTTTTTTATCTCTTTTTTTTCTTTCTCTCTCTCTCTCTCTCTCACTCTCTCGCTCTCGCTCTCGCTCTCATTCTCACACACACACACTCTTTCTCTTAGAATCCTTTGGATAGGATGGGATAAGAGAGATAGAGATAGAGAAAGAAAGAGAGAAAGAAAGAGAGATGGCCACATGCAGAATGGGTCATCTCCAATTGTAATCACAGATGCAAAAAAAAAAAAAAAAAAATACTTGCCTCTGATTCGATTGTGAAGAGAGCCGTTGTGATTCTCGTGGCACGGGCGTCGTCGGCGTCGTCACGGTCTCTGTGCTCTGTTGGGTCTTGAGTCGCGCCGAGCTCTTCTTGGCACGGGCCATCAATGAAGCGCGGAGGACAGATGGACGTACATTCAGATTGGGCTCCGGTACCTCATTCTCATTGTCGCTCAACTCTCCTGGTGCACTGTCACTGCCTCCACTGAACCCAACAGGCGACTGTGAGAGCGGAGGTTGACTACTACTACTTCTTCTACTACTAGAAGAGTGTGTACCTGTTGTTGTCGTCGTTGTTACCGTCGTCGCTGTTGTTGTTGTGGCTGTCAAGGTGGAAAGCGGATGAGAAGTAGCAGAGGCTGAAGAGGAAAAGGAACTCGTCGACATGTGCTTCTTGCGTTGTTCTGCTGCATGAGCGAGCCATTGCTCGGGAGAGGCTTGGTGAAAGGGTACGAATGGCGGGAGTGGAGCAGCAAGAGAGCTGTGTGGATCAGGGGATGACCCTGACATGGCAACAATGGGAGAAGCGGGGTGGGCCGCAATGAATTCCGCCATCGATGGCCCCAATGTAGACGGTGGGGAGACGGAGAGTGGTGGAGAGAGCGGAGAAGGAAGGGACGAGTGGTCTGGGATGACGGTCGCTTTATATCCGTTGTGTTTGTCGTCGGTGTAGAGGGCGGCTGCCATGCCGGCGCTGTCGTTGTCGCAGGCCGGCATCATATCTGTGGTCATGCTGCTGCTAATGCTTATGCTTGTGCTGCTGCCGCTGCTGCTGCTGCTGCTGCTGCCGCTGCTACTACTGTTGTTGTTGCAGTGGCTATTAATATGGTTCGATTGAGGGCGGCCGCTAACCTGACCAAGGCGGGGGAGCAGACGCGTATCAATGACAGGATTGACAGGATGGGAGCCTGCCACCATGAGGAAGTGAAAGGGAAAGGAAAAAGAGGAAAAAGTGTTGCTTCAGAATGAGCGTCCTGACACGAGAGCAAGAGTGTGTTGTCTGCGTGCTTGCAATTGCTTGCTTCTACAGGTTTATATTTACACCAAGAGTGCAGAGAGATGTGGACGGGAGAGAGAGAGAGAGAGAGGGACAGAGAGAGAGAGAGAGAGAGAGAGAGAGAGAGAAGAGAAAAAAAAAAAAAAAAAAAAAAAAAAAAAAAGAGAGGGGTCCCCGATGGTTAGATAGCATGCCCAAGGAGAGTAGGTCCATTGCCCATGGTACACCCGCGTACATCTCTTCAAAAAAAAACAAGAGCAGGGAGTCGAGCAAGATATGAAGGACCAGCCAACGGGAAAGAAAGAGAGAAAGAAAAAAAAGAGTGGGGCCTAAAAAAGAATATAGCCCTTGTACATAACGTATATCTTTTATGTTTGTAGATGAATGGAGAGGAGCCTTCGGGTCAGCCAGGAGTCGGCAGCGTGTCAAGGAGGCACGCGGAGGACGAGGAGGGGGAAAAGGACAGGGCTAGCAACAACAACAACAACAACAACAAAAAATACTAGGCCAGAGGAGCCGAGCGGTGGAGGAGGACAAGGAGGAGAATGAGGAGAAAGAGAGATAGGATAGGATAGGATAGGGCCACCGAGACGAGCCACAGAAAACAGGTTCATTTGGACAGTAGGGTCCCCAATGGCATAGAGAGAAAGAAAGAACGAGTGGCGGAAAAAAAAGAAAAGAAAAGAAAAAGAGATGGAGATCCCAGAGGCAGAACAGGGGGGCAGGAAGGCAAGGCAAAGGCTAAGGGAAGGGAAGGGCAAAGGGAAGGGAAGGACGAGGACCAAGGAGACACAGAGACCGAGCAAAACGGACCGATGCCACTCAATGGGTCAGTCCACCCATTCCTTCAACTCGCTTCCCTTCCTACGGACATAACAGAGGGCACAAACGGAGCTAGGCGAGTCCGAACAGGGCACCCAGGGCGAATAAGAGAAAGAGAGCGGGCGAGAGAGAGAGAGAGAGAGAGAGAGAGAGAGAGAGAGACCCGTTTCGAGTTTATTGGCCCGCAGGAGGTCAAGAGGATATTAAAAAAAAAAAAAAAAGGAGTCGGCCATTTTTCTTTTTTGTCGTTGGACCAGTGCGCGTACGTGCAATAGTCAAGAGAGAAGGGAAAGAATGTGTGTGGAAAGAGAGAATAAGGCCCCCTGGCAACAGATCCATACATTGACCCGGAATGGGAATGGAGACATTGGGACCGGCAGTCTGGCCCGTTGCAGGAGCAGGAGTCAAGAACGCGGCAGGGGGGAGGGGGGGGAGGGGGGGGGATTGAGAAAGACAGAGGCGGGTATAGAAGAAGGGGCTGAGGAGGGGAAGGGGGTCGACGAGAAAGAGGAGGAGAACGAATGAACGAAACGAATTAACGAACATGGAGATATTATCTCAAAAAGATAAGAAGAAGAAGAAGGAAGAATTGGGAAACGGCGCGATCCGGATGGAGAGATTGCGAATGCGCCGAGGCGCGTTCAAATAAAGATCAAACCGGGCAAAGGGTAAAAAGAGGGGGGCGAACGTGGGCGGGGGTGGATGGAGGAGAGAAAGGGTGTGTGTGTGTGTGCGTGTGTGCGTGTGTGTGTGCGTGTGCGTCGATAATGCTTACCCGGCAGATGAGCTGTGTGCTGCAGAGAGAATGGAGATGCGGATGGGATCGAGACGCAGTAATGCCCGCGTGAGGAACGGCGTTGAACAGCGAATGATGAGGACAAGAGAAAGAAAGATGGGCGAAGAAGAGAAGGAAGAAAGAGAGAGATGGGAATCCACTGCAGTAGAGTAGATAGACCGAGAGAGTGAGCGAAAGAACCCTGGACTGACTGACTGGCTGACTGACTGACTGACTGACTGGCTGGGCTGGGTTGGGCAACACACTAGTCCTCCTGCAGACTAGGAAAGAGAAAGAGCGGTGTGTGTATGTGCCCACATCGAAAATAGCTTCTCTCTCTCTCTCTCTCTCTCTCTCTCTCTCTCTCTCTCTCTCTCTACTTGCCACCCACTGAACCCCACCGGAGGTATGGAAAGTGTACAGTTTGGGGGTGTGCCCACATACTTCTCTCTCTCTCTCTCCGCTGCCTGGTCAGGGCATTGGCCAGGCACATCAGCATATTGGACTGCACCATGACCAGTCGGACCTGTTTTTTTTTTTTCTTCTCTGACCTGATGACAGGGACGGACAAAATAAGAGAGAGAACCAAAGGACATGTGTAACGGGTAATGGGCCCGCAGACCCCATCGTCGTGAATCACTGGCAAAAAAAAAAAAAAAAAAAAAAGAGAAGAGAGGGCAAAAAAAAAAACGGCGCTAGCGACCATCTCTCTTTCTCCTCTCACTTTACAATCCAAGTGTGTACTCGATGGTGTACAGCCCACACACACACCTCATCAAAGCAGACTGCTGCTCCCCATCATCCTAAACACCCCATTGCCCACCGCCCATTTTGAGCCGCACTCTTCGTTTACTTTGTCTCCCCTTGCCTGTGGGCAGGGTCCATCCCGCCACTGCCGAGGAGGTCCACCCTCAAGGCCACGATCGCTCATCCTCCTGTGTTTCAACTGCAACGAGAGAGAAAGAGTGTCAGGGGCGGACATGGCTCAGGAGACCCAAGTCGATCGGGAGCCCCGGGCTGACACTGCAGCACAGGCTATAGCTTTTCATTGAATCGGCCTTTTGTCCTTTTGCCCATCTCTCTAGCCCACCTTTTCTTTTTGTAAAAAAAAAACCCTCGTCTCGCCGTCGACCTGACCTCTTTGGCCTTTTTGGCAATTCAGTCATCTGCGACACAGATCGGGGCCAGAAGAGAGCGACAGAGAGAGAGAGAGAGAGAGAGAGAAAAGAACGGGCGGGTGCGCTCTCTCCGGAATGACAAATGGAGCAGACATAAAAGGACAAACACAGCAAGCAACCCGTTGGGATATGGAACACCCAGGATTCCTCTTTTCGCCAGGACAAACCTGGATCGGGGCTGTGGATGTGGAGCCGTACCCTCTTATTTTTCTTTCTTTCTATGTTTCTGGCATTGTAAGAAAGAAAGAAAAGCACAGACAAGGCAAGAGGCGACTGTGGATTCCTGGATCGTCGATGAACGCATTCACCTGGCCCAGATCACGGGTTGGGGTAAGGTGGAGGTGGGGGGCCACACACATGCACACAAGTGCACACATGCACCTTTTACATTTTTTTGACTCGACTTGACTTTCAGACAAATTTCCCTTTGGATCCATAGAGTTCAGCCTTTGACCAGGTCCAAGTAGAACTCTTCTCTCTCAAGCAATTACGCTCTATCCATAACCAGAAAGAGCTGTTCCTTCATTAGAGAGCGACTGATCAGCATTCCAAGCCCATTCCTTGGACACCACACATGCAATGCCTCTTCCATTCCATCCAACAGAGCAGAGCAAGGGACCTCTCTTCCCCGGAAGAAAGAAAGAAAGAAAAAAGCGAAGAGTGCTCAACGACTTTTATATTTCATGGCAAATTGACCCTGATGAGCAAATAAAAAAAGGTTTCCTTTCTTTCTCTTTTCTCTTTTTTGTGCCCAGAACGATATC
The DNA here is from genome assembly GCA_011634665.1 of Mortierella sp. BCC40632. Taxonomy (NCBI): domain Eukaryota; kingdom Fungi; phylum Mortierellomycota; class Mortierellomycetes; order Mortierellales; family Mortierellaceae; genus Mortierella; species Mortierella sp. BCC40632. The sequence goes on from WAEK01000018.1 coordinate 226,518, forward strand.
GTCATCGGCCCAAAAAGATTCAGTCTCTCTTCTTTCTCTGCTAGGCAGGGTAACTTCTCCGATGTGTGTACCCCATGCTCAAGTCTCATGGCCCGGCTCTGTTTCTTGTCTCTCTCTTTCTCTTTCTCTCTTTCTCTCTCACACACACGCACACAGACTGGTCATTCTTTCGCTATCTCCCACAGATCGGATCAAACGGACAAAAGGGGGGGCTGACAGACGAACAGACGGACGGGCAGAAAGAGAGAGAGAGAGAGAGAAAGAAGGGAGGGTGAGTGAATGACGATGCAAGGCCACAGGAACGTTGGTGTGCTTGGGGCATCGTTCCTGTGGAAGAAGGAATCTTTTTTTTTTTTTCCTTCTTTCTTTCTATCTTCTTCTTTTTTCCTCCATTCCTTTATGCGGGCCCTTTGTCACAGTGCCACTCTACCACCCTATCTCTCCTTTCTCTATCTCTCAATTTACTTAAGAAAAAGAAAAGGAAAAGGCCGCGACACGTGCTGACATTCGCTCGACCCAGCGCTGCTGCAGCTACTAGTGGGACAATGCGCACATGCATTGAAGAGAAAAAAAAACGAGCTTGGACGCCAATAACAAGTCCAGACTCTGCTTTCCCTCAATACAATCGCAAATTACACCGTGTTGTTGTGTGTCTCCTCTTTATTTACATTTTTTTTTTTGTCGTGTCAATGGTGGGATTACTTGTGTACAGCTCACAGCCTTGGCCACCCATCCCTTTTTTTTTTTGACCTCTTGCAATCAAGGGTCACATCATTAGGTAGAAGAGGGCGCAGTGGATGAGGCAACAGCAGTCAACGGGATGCCTAGATTAGCTGAATATCTCAACATTCCTCCTTCCTTCGAGACTGCCACCACAGCAGGCCCTCCCGCAACTGGACTTGCATGGCATGGCCCATCAAGATCAAAGCCAACATACTCCCGAACCACCTGGATCGTGTCCTCCCGAGTTGATCCCGTCTCATACAATCCACTATCGTCTGAAAAATAAAAAGAAAAAGAGAAATAGAAAGAAAGAAAAAAAAAAGAGGTGCTGAGTAAAAAAGAAAAAAGAAAAAAATGCCCCTGCATCGCCAAGTTGTTGTTTGTGGCACACGTCTCGAAATCCGAGACGATCACAGGGTGAAGTCGACTCCTCTTTTTTTTTTTCTCCCTCTCTTCCTAGATCGATCCAAACGAACAAAGAAAACAACAACAACAACAAAAACAGCCTGTTTAGGCGTATGCTTACCACAGCCAACAATGAGAGGAGGTCCACTCTCAGACGAGTTCCTTGGCTCCACAAAGGCAAGGCTCGAGATTCCTGCCATGCTCCGCTGGTGTCTACTCAAAATCTCACTAATCATGCAAGTAAAAAAAAGCCAAGAAGAATTAGAAGAAGAAGAATTAGAAGAAGAAGAAGAAGAAGAAGAAGAAGAAGACATAACGACCCAAGTGAGCACGGGTAACTTGGTACGTGCAGTCCCTTTTGGAAAGACAATTGTTCCGCTACCTTTGCTGACGAATATCATAAACCTCGACTACGCCCTCCGAGGTTCCGGTCGCAAACAGACCATGCTGTGAAGAAAATGCGCATGCACGCACGGGCGCCTTGTTGTACGATCTCCGCTGGAAGGCCTGTAAAAAAGAAAGAAAGAAAGCCATGGATCGAATCAATATTTATCCCCACTGGTCTCTCTCCCCCCACTTCCCCCTTCCCTCCTTTCCCTTCTACTCCGGGAGGAGGGAGGGGGCAGAGCCATCGGTGTTCCTGAGAAGCATGTTGCATTTTTTTCTTTTCCACCACCATCATATCATCATGAGTCTCTGCATAAAACAATGTCTTTCCCATTACCTCCTCCGATGCCCGAACATCCAGTCCGTAAAGGATGCCATCCTCGCATGCAGCGATCACGAGCTTATCCTCTGTTCCGACCTCTCTTGCGTCTAGAAGAAATACGTCAGCAAAAAGAAGAGAAAAATTAGGATTCCTGTCTACGCGGAGGAAAAAAAAAAAAAAAAAAAAGAGAGAGAGAGATTCGTCGGTGTGGTAGATATGAGATAGCGCTAATCGCTCCACTTTACCCTTTTCGATCTTTGACACAAGTGGCGTGTCCCACTGACCAACCGAGATGGCATTCATCCTGCTATCGCCACTGACCAAAGTACGAATGGTGGATCCAGAGGCTGACAATACCATTCCACAAAAGTTGAAGAGGCGAAAAGGTTGAAATGAAATAAATATAAAAAAGTATCAGAAACGAGATTCTCCGTTGCCACTTTTTTTTTTTTTTTTTGTTGTTGTCCAAAGCGAATCCAGTATTGGCTCATTTACCAACTTCCCAGAGCTTGACTGAGCCATCATTGGAGGATGCTATTTGAAATTAGTGAGGGAACAGGAGACAAGCAAAGATAAAGTCAATTCAATCCGCCATGATCCTTGCTTCCTTTGAATCGAGTTCACTCAGGGTAAATTCATTATCAAGACTTGCATAAAACGTTCCGTCCTCGTTCAATAATCGCAGTATCCGTGATAGCTAATGTCCAATCCAGACAAAAGAAGAAGAAGAAAGGGAAAGGAGAGTTAGAGTAGCCCTCTTTCTTTCGTAAATTGATCCGCAAGTAGCCTTTCCCTCTCTTTCTTTGTCTTCATCGAAGGAGCGGAAAAGAAGAAGAAGAATAAAAAGAAAAACCCAGTTTTCGTCGGCAGTCTTCCAAAACATCCTTGAATCGAACACATACGTTTTACATGTCCCTTCATGGTGACAGGACAGCTTCCATCCAGTACGGACCAAATTTTCAACAAAAAGTCACCTCCTCCACTGAGGATCACTAAGGGACAACGATGTTAATAAAGAAGAAAAGAGTGGGAGGGGGGGAGGGAGGGATATAAGTTAGCAAAACAAAGTCATTTCCACTTTCTTTTTTTCTTTTTTTCTTTTTTTTTTTCCTGGTAAAAAAGTCTCAGCTTTTCCTTTCTTTCTTTCTTTCTTTCTTTCTTTCTATTTACCTTGTCCTGAAGGAAAGAAACGACAAGTGTTGACATATTGCAAGTGGCCCTTCAATTCTTGCTATAGAAAGAGTAGTTCAAAAGAGATCTTTAGTCACTCCTTTGACGTTTTTCTCATCCATGACTCAACATTCTTAAGAGACCAAAAAAAAAGTCGCCAATCTTACAGTGAAACGACCCGTTTCCGTCTCTCCGACTCGCAAAAGTGCCATCCTCGGAACCTGTGGCAAACAGTGCTCCTTCTGGAGAAATATCTAAGCAAGAGATCTAAAAGCAAAAAAAAAAAAAAAAAGGTGTTGGTCTCTCCGTAAAGTTTTTTTTCTTCTTTTTCCTCCAGTGTCGGATCGGAAGAACGGTTTTTTTTTTTTTTTTTGAGGGGGAATACACTCTTACCTTATCGATGCTAGTTCGCCGGGCACTTCCATAGACCTCGACTTCAGTATTGTCATAGTCGGGGATCTTGACTTTAAAGGAATACTTTGATTGCCAAGAAATATACAATGATAAAAAAGGAGAGATCAAGTCTGTCAGTTTCCTTTCCCCTTCCTTCGAATGAGCAGATGCTTCTCTTTCTATAGCCTGGTCCTCTTACATTGGTGATCGCCTCCAGTTCAATTCCGTCGTGTCCAGTGAATTGAACTCTTCGCTCGCCTACTACGGATACCTTGGCAGCTCCATGGATCGAAGGCGATCCTACAAGGAATCGATGCAATCCACAAATGTTAAAGAGGTGTCTTTTCTTTTATTATTATTATAAAAAAAATATGGTGGTGGCATTCGTAGCAGCAAAGGAGATCCCCTGCCCCCCCTCGCCTCTATCTTCCATTCCCCATACCTTTACGATAGCATGATACCCAAAAAGTGCCTGTACTGTTGAGTCGAAGAGCTTCCGAGACGACGTCTGTCCAGTCAGCCTGGACGGTCACCTGCACGACAACATTGGGTGGATGTGCATCAATGCCCATGTCTGCGAGAATTAAAAAAGAAGCAAGGTCGTGGGAATCTCTGAAAGGCAGGTAGGGGAGAGAAATGTAAAGAAGAAGAAGAAGAAAAAAAAGGATGTGATCCTCTCGAATGAACAAACCCGAGACACTGTGAGAAGAATGGGCCGCTCTCGGGCGATGCACTTGCGTATCGCGTTGAGGGTGGAGAGTGACTGCTTCTCTGATCCCTCGTTTTGGGCCGACATACCCCCCTCTCTCCAAGGCACTACCACGTTATTCTTTTCATCTTTCTGGCACCTGCATTGGCGGAATGCATACTCCTCCCTCCTTCACTTCACACATACATTTATATATTCATATACACACACCATTGCCTCTCCTATCGTCTAGCGAACTCGGAACCATGTATCCCTTTTTTTTTTTTTTTTTTTTTTCAAGGAAATTATCTTGCAGGCAGCCAACAATCCTGAGGCTATTAACACTGGGATCGTTAGTCGATCACGGGTCATGCACGACGAGGAAGTAGAAAGATGAGAACGGAGCATAGACAGCTACTGCATGATCGGCGTAGCCAGCGAGCACTAAACATCAAAAAAACAAGCGTCCTTTGCATTTGGTTGGCTTGAGCTCGACGGATTGTTTGGTGAGTGTAAGTGGATCAAAAAAAAAACGTACGTGCGTGCGTGCCCCTGAAGTGGGGTTTGGGATGGTGGCACTCAATCAAGTCTCGAGAATGCGGCAACAGCTATTTCAATCGCTGGAGGAACATCCAATCTCTTTTTCGTCCATCCGATCAACTTTTTTTTGTCTGGCGTTCTGATGGCAGAGAAGCTCCCTTGAGAGTCCATCATATCATCATCCACATCAGCTAGTCGCTGGAGCCTATTTTTTTTTTTCTAGGACTCGACCTCGTCAACTCGAATTCCTGCCCTCTTCCGCAGACAGGGCGTACACATGTAACATTGCAGGGCCCGATTTTGACTATGCAACACAAGGCCACGAGGCGTACACAGAAAGGGAAAAAAAAAAGATGAGATCCCGCTGTGGTTGTTGTTGTTGTTTGGCGTGCCGCCGCTCAAACCCACACACACTCCATCGACCCGGGGAAGCCAGACCGAACAGAGCAATGCGCTGTGCCAGAAAAGAGAGAGGAGGAGGAAAAAAAAAAAAAAAAAAAAGAGAGAGAGAGAGAGAGAGAGAGAGAGAGAGAGAGAGAGAGAGAGAGAGAGAGAGAGAGAGAGAGAGAGAGAGAGAGAAGAGGCATCTAGAACGTCGTGCACTGCCATTTGAACGCTTTTAGGTCGGGGCTTCGAAGCAAACCCCGAACCCTAAAAAAAAATTTTATCCAGAACGACTGAGAATGAGAGAAGAGCGATGGAAGTGAGAGAGTATAAAAGGAGGAGTCGATTCCGATCGTTGGAATCGTTGGGCCGCTTTCCGTCTTTTCACCCCTCACACACCTAAAAGACGACAATACTCTCATCCGCTCTGTGCATCCGTCGACGACCAAAAACGTCCCTCACAAAACAAAAGCCAGACAGGAGAAAATAAAAAGAAAGAAAAAAAAAGAAAAAGAATTAGAAAAAAAAAAAAAGAAAAAGAAAAAAGAATCTCGAGATCAGCCATGGACAAGATTGAAGTCAGTCAGTACAACAACGGCCACTCATTCGGTCCCGAGACCTCATCTCTCGACCATGCTATCATCCCAGTGCCAGAAGAACAAAAACGTCTGACATTCAAACAACGGGCGCGCGGATTTTGTTCGGTTCAGTTTTTGACCATCCTTGCATTGGGTCAGATGTTGGCTCTTTGCATCACTGCCACGACCATCTTGACCACCAAACTGGCTCAGGGCGAGAACCCTGTTTCGATCCCAACCACACAATCCTTTCTTAATTATTTTGTCCTGGGTGTAGTCTACACCTCGGTTACGATCTATAAGGAAGGTCTCTCGGGTTGGTTCGAAATCATCCGTCGAAGAGCCAAGTTCTGTACGTACTATTGGAAACCTCTATCGATACCAAAAGAGTGCCCTTTCTTCCCCTTCCTCTTTCTCTCTCGTTAAGGAATGCGTGACTCTCTTCTTGAAGGCTTGTCAGAAAAGAAAAAAAAAAAAGGGACGAGAGACTTACCCTCCAACGGCCTTTTACTTTTCTCTCCTTAGACTTTCTGTTTGCTTTGATCGATGTCGAGGGCAATTACTTTGTGGTCAAGGCCTACAACTATACTTCATTGCTCTCAGCCATGTTGTTGGATGCCTGGACCATCCCCTGTGTCGTCCTCTTGTCCGTCTTTTTCCTCCGAATGCGTTTTGTTCGTTACCACTATCTGGGCGTCTTTGTCTGTATGGTAGGTATGGCCTTCCTCATCTGGTCTGACATGGTCGCTGGCAAGGACTTTCCCGGTTCCGATTACCTCAAGGGAGATCTCTTTTGTCTTCTCGGCGCCACCCTCTATGCCTTCTCGAATGTCGGTCAAGAGTTTTTGGTTCGACAGAGACCAATGTATGAGGTGGTGGGTCAATTGGGATTCTGGGCGACGCTTATCAATGGAATTCAATTGGCGATTCTGGAACGTAATGAGTTGAAGACGATTCATTGGACACCATCCGTGGTTGGATATATCATTGGGTTTGATATTGCCATGTTTATCATGTACTCGGTATCGCCCATCTTGCTTCGACTCAGTTCAGCCACGTTCTTCAACTTGAGTTTGTTGACAAGTGACTTTTATGGATTGCTCTTTGGTCTCTTTTTGTTCAATTCCAAGGTAAAGAATAAGCTGCCTGGAGCCAATTGCTGTCAATTGCCGCTGCTTTTTTTTTTTTTTTTTTATCTTGGATACTAATGTAGTTTCGCCCGTCTTTCTCTATTCTTTCCTTTCCTTTTCTTTTTTCTTTTTTTTTTTTTTTTTTTGTCCAAAAAAAAAAAATCACAGATCAACCAGATCTACCCAGTGGCCTATGTCCTCATTATTCTGGGTATCATCATCTACAATGTCAAGCCTGCTCCAGAGCCACAGTTCAAACGGATCCTTCAGGATGATGCCAACTCGAACACACAGCTCAACTCGACGAACCCTTCTACGATGGCCTAAGCAAAAGAAGGGAGGTAGGGGTGAGAGGAGGGATTCTGTAGGAGGTTACACACGGACCCCCTCCAACTCCCTCTTTTCTCTCTCTTTCTCTCTTTTTCTCTCTCTCTCTCTCTCTCTCTCTCTCTGGCCCCTGAATCTGTTTTATCATTGGCTTGAATTAGGGAGGAAGAGGAAGAGAGTATCTCCGCCTTTTGTTTTTCTTGATTCGTCCGGTTCTTTTTTATTTTTGTTTTTCTCTCTCTCTCTTTCTCTTTTTTCTTTTCATTCGCTCCCAATCCTCAACTACCATTGCTCTTGAGTGAGTGGTGGGGTTTGTGGATTTTGTCAGCTTCTGTACCAAAGTAACAAGGGAAAAGGAAAAGGAGGTGTCTGCCATAATCTTTCCTACGGCAGTATCTTCTGTGTCCTCGGATGACGAGATGAGTGAATTAAAAAATAAAATAAAATAACAATTAATCCACAAACCCACCGATGGTCAAGAGAGAAAGCTGGTGCTTGGTTTTACTCTTTTATCCTTTACTTTTTTATATAGATTTATGTTTGTTTGACTATTAGTTTTTTTTTATAGGGCTGTGGGAGTGTTGAAGAATCCTACTATGAATCAAGAGAGAGAGAAACTCTACTAGCGATGGTCGGAATAAGACTCAATCGAGACCGAGATGTGGGTTTCTGTTGGTACCATGGGCTTTTCAATACTACTCGTATGGTTTCCACTATACTGATAGGGTGCACCATGGTTGATGTTGCCCTGAGAATGGCCACGACTACCTCCTCCTCCACCTCCACCATGGGCTCCCTTCTCGGACGAAGGCGTTCCAGACCGAGCTCGAGAAGTCACCCAATGCACTGTACAGGCATTCAGGGTCACATCCAACGTACAGGACAACAAACATAAAACCGAGTCTTCATACCCCTTGAAATACACGAGCGTGAACACGTTGGCGGAACTAAGGATCAGAGCAATGATGGAGCCGATCAAAGTGCGTCTAGCTACTTGGCGGAGTTTGCCCTTACTGGGACCTTGAAGGACTGAGGTCGTGGACATCAAGGGACGGATAAAGAGGATCGTCAACCAGGAAGAGATGAAAATGTCATAAAGGATCAAGGTGATTGAGGCTGTGGGTCGAAGGCCAATAAAACATTGGTCTTCACTGTCAATCACCGCCACCCGGTTCAAGACCATCAGGACCAGGATAAAGCTGTATGGAGTCAGCAACAGAATATTGATCCTGTAGAGCTAGAACATGAAGAGGGAGAAGAAGAAAAAAAAAGGGGGAGAGAGCGGATTCAGAGAGCAAAAAAAAGGGAAGAGGAGAGAGAGAGAGTTGAGCAACTCAAGGTTAGTCTCGACCGGACCGATTCAACGTAAACGGACTTGGGACCCATTCTCGTTCCCCTCTTCCTCCTCTCCCCTTCCCCTCCTCTTCTTCCTTCTCCTTCTCCTTCCCCCTCTTCAGCTCTGTACGGAAATAGCATTCGCTTACCATAGTGTCTTTTCGGGTTGTGGTGACCGAGCTGACAACATACACCTTCTCAATGAGAAAGAGATAGATAATGATCTTGGAGAGTGCATACAAGGAAAGACAAACAAAGATCGAAAGTGTACAAGACGTGATATTGCCCGTATTGGTAGAGGTCAAGACGGCAGCAATGGTGGTGAATCCCCAAGAACAAATATAAAGAGAAATCACCAATCCTCGAGCATAGTTAATGTTCGCTAGACTCGTCCCTGCGGTCTTTCGACCAAAAAGAACGGACATGAGCGAGATCGAGAACAATGATACGAGGAGGGATATGATTGCTAAAGAGAGGAAAACCCAAAGGGTATTGTGGTATGTTTGTGGGTGTACACCAAGTCAGTCTTTTGGTTCTTTTTTAACTGGTACAAAGGAACCAAAGGAACCTTAATTCGCGTATTGCTGAAAGTATCCCAAACAAAAAGTCTTTTTTTTTTTTTGTGCAGACCAATGGACCTACCAGGGGCATCTGGTCGTTGTGCCATGATGGCAGTATAGGTGATTTGGAGAGGACAGGTAAAAGGTAGAGGTTGAAGAAGAAGAGCGAGAGGAATAAAAGGAGAGAGAGAGAGAGAAAGATAAAAGACAAAAGAAAGAAAGAAAGAAAGAAAGAAAGAAAGAAAGAAGAGTATGTGGAAAGTGTGCGTGGGGGGCGTTACAAAAAAATAAACTAAAGAATCCAAGGGACTGGACAGCTTTCAAGGATTGAGTAAGAAAGAAAGGGGGAGGAGGAAAGGATCTATATACACAAGGGCAGCACTGTCTGCTTCGGACGCATGCAGACCGGTGAGAGAGTGAAAGGGAGAGAGAGAGGGGAGAAGGTCTCGTAACAGTCGCTGTTTCGAAGCGGAGGAACAGAGAGAGAGAGTGTGTGTGTGTGTGTGCGTAGGCGAGCGAGCAAAAGTCGGGTGGAGAGAGTGGCCAAAAGAGGTTGTAGATGAAAGATATGAATCCGAGTACAGCAAAAGCAAGAGTGTGAGGACAATGGAGCCAAGAGACGTTGGAGAGAAGGGAAGAGAGAGCGAGTGAGAGAGTGAGAAGAAAGAGTGGTGAGGATTCGTCAAGGAATGGGCAAGGAGAAATAGGTCCAGGGACAAGAGGCCATGATGGAAAGATTCAGCAACGCTGGGGCCTGGCCCATCTTTTATACACCAAGGGTTCCATCCGCCTCACCCCCTTATGCGGACCAAAAAGACGGCTGCAGCCCGAGGACCGAGGCGTGTTTTTTTTATTTTCTCGGGGTCAATGCGAAACGCTCGCACAGGGCGTCGCGAGGGTCAGGAACACTGGGCGCAAGCCAGCAGTGCCCGTGTACTAGACTGAATTGATGGGCATTGTTCGGTTAGAAATATACAGGAGACAGCAGAGCAGTTTAGGGGGGGAAGAGCGCGGATGGGCCGCGTCTGCTGTCCCTTTTTTTTTTTTTTTTTTTTTTTGGTCGGCTGCAGGGAAGGGATGAGGGACAAGGGAGAACGGAGATGGAGAGCGAACGAGAAACTGAGCACCATGGCTGAGGAAGAGAGAAGGAGCTGAGGAGAGGGGGGGGGGGTCTCGCTAGTCGAGAGTGTGAATGCGAGGGGCGGAGGCAGAAAGACTGGGGGCGGAGAAAAGGTCGAAAAGTAAAAAAAAAAAAAAATCAAAAGCAATCGGACCAAAGAGTGCACTGCAGAATTGGCGCGAAAAATAAAAAGAGGCACAAGAGTGCTTTCTCTTTGTTTGTGTGCATTCGCTGGGCAAAATCGTTTATGCGCTTGCAGAGACTGGCCCTACCGTAGGGCGGATCGTGTCACCTCTGGCAGAGGGGACGTGTACTGGAGCAAAAGGGAAAAAATTGGACCACAAAACAAACACAGGCGGAGGAGCGATGCCAGCGCGCAGGCATTGGAGGATGGGACAAAATGCATGGCGGACAAATCCACCCGACTGGCCTGGCTACCTGCATGCATTCAGAACGGACACACACTCGAAACACTTTAACCCATCGAGGAGGTTCTCTCTTTGCCTGCAGACGCGTCTTTCAGGGAGAGAAAAAGAGATGGATGGCAAATGTTCTGCATTGCGTATCAAGGATATGCACAAGCGCCGTATGCTGACGGATGCATATGTAGGGAGGGGTGAGGAGGATGAGAAGGAGGCAGCTGGTGGCGACAATAGTGGCGGTCAAGACGACGAAACACTGCAGATGCAACGGCCACATCCTCCTGTCGGTAGACAAAGCGGTCCAAGATGACCCAGGGTCAAGACCGACCAATGTCTGCAGGATGCCTTCATGTTGCAGGATGACAAAGGACCAGAACACAAGGTCGTTGTTTGTTGGCTGGGAATGCCTCTCTAGCCTCTGCTGGTGCGAACAGCTTGTTGTTGTTGTCGTTGTCGTTGTTGTTGTTGTTGTTGTTGTTGTTGTCGTTGTTGTTGTGTGTTTGTGTGTGTGAAAAGGACTCTTGCGTATTATTTTCCGTTTGAAGGGTTCCTTTCACAACAATGAGACCGTAGCCTTCGGATGTTTTGCCTGGGCAAAGGACCAAGAAAAAGGGCCGTGAGAGGTGGGAGCGCGTGCAAGGAGGAGCAAGAAACGACCTATCAGACGGTTTCTGGCATTCGAAAACACAACCTTTTGCCGCCGCGCGGTCGAGACGCGACTCGCGTCAACACGCCACAAAACTGCGCTGTGACCGATGGATAACTAGTACTCTTTTTTTTTTATGTCTTTCTTTTTCTTTTCGCGCGAGAAGGAGGGATAGGGCTAAAGGAGTGGGGTGAGCATGCGTGTGTGCTACCCCTGGTCCCTGAATTGGATCCACATCCATCGATCCAACGCCAATGGCTTTTTTGTGTACCGTTTGAAGGCAGCCGAGACCATTCTAAGAGAACCAGATGGAAGCGAAACCACGAAGGAGAGTCGCAAGGGAGAGAGAGATGAGAGATAGAGAGATAGAGAAAGAGAGAGTCAGAAAAAAGAAAGAGTGAGGCGGTGTTGGCATTACAGGGATCCATCACGTCATGCAAGTGCCACGATTCAATACATCCTTTTTTTTTTTTTTGCATTAGAGTACGTGTACTCCATGGACTTCTGGTTCGTCGCCTTGCTGGTCCAAACGGGGCGGGAGTCTCTAACCTGGCCTTCGTTCATTAGGGTTTCGACACGCGTTGCGCGCGCTCCTCTCTTTGCAGAGCAGAGGTCAATGCTCTGCTCTCTCCACTCCTCCCTCCCTCCTCCCTCCCTCCCTCCCTCCCTCCCCTCCCTCCCCTCCCTCCCTTCCCTCCCCCTCCTTCCTTCCCTCCCTCCCTCTCATTCTTCTTCACAACCTCATTCTTGTTCTCCTCTTCTTCTGAGATCAACTCTTCTTCTTCTTCTTCTTCTCCTCCTCCTCCACAGCAACTGGTCAGCTTCAGGGGACCGTTTTGACAACGTGGCCACTTTGGTGGACAGCGCACTCTCACTGGCGGATAGAATTCTCCTCATTTGAGCTAGTCGATAGCATGGCGGATCAATCACTTGCTTCTCTACGCTTTCACCTTCTCCTATCATATCGAGCGTGGGCGCTGCCCCAATAAGCTCCATCATTCATGCAGCTATGGGAGTAGACATGCATTCTACCCCTTATTCTTGTTAAGAGTCGGGGTGCAACCGTCGAGGGATTATAACTTTGGGACCATATTCCCTCTCGACTAGCGGCTTACCATCGTTTCCATAATTGGGGCACTCAAAGGAGAGAGATGCTTTTTTTTTTTTTTTTTCTTCCTTCTGCTGCTGCTTGTTGCCTGTTGCTACACCTTCTCCTACCTCTCCTTCGGTGACTCCTGTTGCTGTTCCTCTCTCTGTAATCATCCTTCCTTTTCCTCCTCGCTCACCAAGCGCGTCGAATCTGTGCAACCATAGCCTACTCAGTATCGACGAGGCATTCATGCATGACCCAAGGGAGGTGGTTGGAGGGGGTAAAGGTTGTAGGAGAGGAGAGGGAGGAAGAAGAGAGTGAGAGAGTGAGTGAGATGGAAAGACAAGAACTTGTTTGTTCACTAACAATGATATGTCATTTCTCCTTTTTGCCCCTGAACAGGCCTGCGTTTCAGCGTGCTCGGTTTCTTCCGTATCACAGGAATGCCAGCCACCCACTGGACGGACGGGCACCTGCTCAGGATCCTTCCCAGGATACAATTATGACGAGTGAGGGAGATAATAGAGAGAGAGGCAGTAGGACAGGTACCAACGCGTAGTTGTGAATCATATGCGGGGGAAACTAATAGAGACGAGTACACTTGGATGCGCGCGCTCTCTCTCTCCCGATGAACGTTGAACAGTACACCTTGCCTCGTGAGATTATCTGTTTGCCTTGCGGGTCATTTCCTTCTCCACATCGATATTCTCAACACGAGAGATAGTCTCTTTTTTCTCTTTCTCTCTTTCTCTCTATCTCTTTCGCCCGCTCTCTCTCGTCTCTCTACATGACCGACCGAGCTTGTTATTGTCTTTTAGATGGGCCAATGGCTCGTCACCGCGATATGAATTTAAGAATACATTTTTCCAATCTCACAACTCTAGCGGCAATTAACTTTAATGAAGTCCTGGGATGGCGGCTAAAGTGTGCGACATGCAACAAAAAAAGAAAAACAGCATACCAGAGGCTTGTCTACCCGGGGATTGCATGCTAGCAGAGGGGCATCTAAGGAAAGAGGTGACAGACCTACGAGCTTCTATTATGAAGAGTACCTTTTTATCTTTGCGTGACGCCCTTCCTGTCGGATCTTGTTTAGCTGCATTGACGCAGTGGCTCTGAAGTGAGCTGTATTGTACCTTGGGTTGCTCCAGCCTGAGCACTCCAACCCTCAGGGGGTGGAAGTGTATGGCTGGTTCCCCTGCTCTCCAGCTCTGGCTCTGACAAAAGGACATTTAGAAGGAGAGGGCATTGGTCTGTCTTCAATTCATTATGCTAACTTGACTCCAGTCTACTTTTTTTTTTTTTTTTTTTTTTCACTATCTTTCCAGGGGAGTGGGTGACCCGGTCGGTGACCGGAAGCTCCAGGAAGGTTTTTTCCCATGACACGAGTAGCAGGAACCTTGTCTATGGGCCGGTGGGGTGACGGGGGGCGTGTGTAAATGTTGTGTATGTGTTGTGTATGCGAAAAAGAAAAAGAGTCGAGAGCATGGTACACAAGGGCACGGAAGGGTAAATGGTAAAGGATGCTCAGATTATGATGGGGCCGTTGGCTGTCTGCGGCGAGTGCGTGATTGCAGTTGGCGAAAGAGCGCCGTTTTTTTTTTCCTCTCTTGTTTTTTGGTTGGCGTCGGACCTCGGGCGGAGAGGAGAGGGAGACGAGAAGGAAGAGAAGAGAGTGGGTTCGGTCGGCAGAAGGGCCTGGTGCCAATACATCGTGTCCTGTGATGCCAGTCTCGGGCCAGAACAAGCCAGAGCGAGCCAGAGGAGACGGAGAGCGTCAAGGACCAAATGAGCAAGGACGCACAAACATGAGCAGGAGCATGCGCAGGATGAACACGATCCCTGTGCGACCCTTGGGTTGAGGCTTTAATCGATGGCGGTGCGGTGCGGGGAGGCACGGGCAGGAAACAACAAATTCACGGTTGCGGCTGTCAGACAGGATGCTCAAAGAGGGCTGCTGGACGGGCAAGGCTTCCGTTTTCGACCTGCCATATGCTGTTTGAGTGTGTGGGGGCCTTGGTTGATTCGGCCTTGTCTCTCTCTCACTCTCTCACTGGTACGTAGTGGTTCATAACATATTATATTTTTTCCCCTCTTCTTTCTTTCTTTCCTTCTTCTTTGTCTTCTTCTCTTTTGTCGTCCCCCTGTCCCTGTCCCTGTCCCTGTCCCTGTCTGTCCCTGACTCTCTCCTCCTCTTCCTCTTCCGTCTCCTCTTCTGACCCCTGTCCCTGCTTGGCTACTTCCAGCCATTCATCCATTCATCCATCCATTCATTCATCCATCCATCCATCCATCCATCTTCATCCTTCCTACCTACCTAACTTTATTCATTCATTCCCCCTTCCTGTCCATTCCCATGGATCCAACAACAACAACAACGCCCCCTCGGGCAAAACCCACCTCTAACGTCAACCGGACCACCACCACCGTCCCTCGGACCAACCCCACCACTACAAATCCTCGCCCCAAGAACCCAAATACATCCTCTTTATCCCCTTCACCGAATTCTTCGTCCTCACTTGTCCCCAGCTCCTCCCCTTCGTCCTCTCCAGAAGCCTCGACCTCGTCCTCCGGTCTGCCCGTTCCTGCGATTGCTGGCATTGCTGCCGCTGGTGGATTGATTCTCCTCTTTATCCTCTCTGTCATCCTCTGCAAGCGTCGTCGCCGGCGAATCTATGAGAATCGTCCCGACCCTTCGAACGATCCTAGCCGTAACCCCATTGACCCCAACGATGTCCTTCCTCCCGAGAACAAGTACAACCAGCGCACTCCCCCACTCCCCGATGGCGACTCTGGCTTCATCTCTTACCCACTTGCTCTCCGCTCCGGCGGTCCTGAGGATGAAAACAGGTTCCAGGATATTGCCCTTCACACGGACCCACGCACGGAGCAGACCCGGCGGGCGCTTGAACAAGAGTACCAGTCCTATGGTGAAAATATTCAGTCGCATTACATGCCCGATAGTCCCTCTCGGATGACAAGTCCTGCAGTAACAGGAGCTGTACCATTTTCGGATCCTGCAGTCGATGGTCAGGGTCATCCGTTGCGCACGGCTTCCTCTCCTGCAGCTGCAATGGCCGCTAGCCCTGCAGTTGTTGCTTCAGCAACAGCCTCATCAGAGACCCCGCTTTCGCCCTCGCAACGTGCACAGCGCCATCGTCAACAGCAACAACAACAGAACCAACCGCAGCAGAACCAACCGCCCCAGAACCAGCAACAGCAACAGCAACAGGTACAACAGGTACAACAGCAACAGGTACAAGAGCAACAGGCGCAAGAACAGTATCCAGCGCAGCACGTGGCGGGGAAAGAGGAGCCGCTCATCATTAATGACATGGGGAACGAGTTTGTGATCCAGACCAGCAACAGCAGCCATAGCAGTCCCCGCCACCGCCCCACTGATCATCACCACCCCCGAGACAGCAACAGCGAAGAAGGTTCCGTCGTCCAGTCGGAGCTCTCATACCTGCGGCCTTTTGCTCAACCGACATCGCCACGCGGCCCTGGTCCTCGCAACTACTCGCCATCGCATCCATCCTTGTCCAATGCTAGTCCCAGTGTCTATTCGACCGGCTCCAACTCATCGTCTCAACTGCCCTTGAACAGTCGTCCTGGTCCAGGCACAGCGTCTTCTGTCTATCCAGAGTCTGCATTGAATGAGGATGGTGCACGATATAGCCCTGCCATGGGTCCACGTCGCAGTGCCAGTCGCCCCAACCTTGGCCCTGGCTCCGGCCCCAATCCTGGCAACCCCTACCAGTCTCCTCATCAGGGACCATCCTATCCTTCTCAGAACTCGCCTCGTCAAGGACCGACCTACCCCTCTCAGAACTCGCCTCGCCAGGGCCCGACCTACCCTTCTCAGAATTCTCCTCGCCAGGGACCGTCCTATCTAGCCCAGAACTCTCCTCGTCAGGGACCCTCTCACTCTGCACAAAACTCGCCCTACCAGTACCCACAGAACAACTATCCACAGAACAATTACTCGCAGAACAACTACTCGCAGAACAACTACCCCCAGAACAACTATTCACAAGGCGGCTATTTTCAACAGCAGTACCCTCCGCAGTCTAACCAGGGCCATGGCTCTCCTGCCATGTATCCTCAACAACATTCGTCTCACCCAGGTCAAGTCCGCTCTCCTCCTATGAGTCCCACGAGTCCTTTGAGCCCTGGTCGTTCGCCTGGATTCCAGCCGTCGCCTAACCAGCGACCGCGCAATAACAATTATTAGTTTCTGGTTGGAGAATAGGAGACAGCATTCCTCATGACTCTATTTTTTTTTCTTTTTCTTTTTTTCATAATTATCTTTACAATTATTCGAAGCCAGCTTCTTTTCTTCCTCTCTTTCTCTTTTTCTCTCTTTCTCTCTTTCTCTCTTTCTCTCTTTCTCTCTTTCTCTCTTTCTCTCTTTCTCTCTTTCTCTCTTTCTCTCTTTCTCTCTTTCTCTCTTTCTCTCTTTCTCTCTTTCTCTCTTTCTCTCAAGTCCCAAGTCTAGCATTCGCCGCCTCACGCACGTCCCATTTCCACTGCATTGTATCTCCCAATCATTTCTTATATCTATAAAAAAAAATAGCTCTTTGTGTAATGACACGAGATTGATCCCTCCCACGCGTTGTGCGCCGCCCAAAAGAAACGGTGGGCTGAACTTTTTGAGAGAGACGAGAGAGAGAGAGAGAGACGAGATAGTGGAGAGAGAGAAAGTGTCAGTGTGTGTGAGTGAGAGAGAGAGGGAGAGAGAGTAAAGGGACTGCTGGGGTTTGTTCCATCCAGAACGGATTCGTCTCTCTCTCTCTCTCTCTCTCCTCTCTCTCTCACACTCTCTCTCATCCTTCTCACCACACCGCTCCGACCCCTCTTCCCCTTTCCATCCTCACACACAGACACCACACACACACACTCTCTCTCTTTCTCTTTCTCTTTCTCTTTCTTCCATCCTTCCATCCTCCCATCCTCCCATTCATCCTTCCATCCCCCCATCCCTCCATCCCTCCATCCCTCCTTCTATCTCAACTCACATGAACTTTTTACATTTCGGTACTTGCCTTGACATCTCTCTTCGCTCGATCAATTCGTCCGCCATCAAATAAAAGGGACTGACCATGCTCTATTATTCCGCGACCAACCCTCTACCTCTTGTGAAATAGATGCCGCAGGGACATTCTTCCTAGTAAAGTCCTTCCCGATGGGCACCTCGCCCCTGAGTCTCTTCTTGGGCCTGGTCTTCACAAGCGTTATCTGTATCTCGGAGCGGCTCGTCACCTCGCGCCTAGAAAAACTCTCGATGCAACTCTATCAGATCCAACATCAGGATACCCCACTACATTCACCGCCACCGCCTAGGACAATGCGGAACTCGATCACAACAGGATCTGGACCAGGAGCAGGAGGAGCAGGAGCAGGAGCAGGACAACATCATGCACGGTCCCGACATGGCCATTCCCGACAGCAGTCGCAGGTTCGACCACCTGTCGTTGGATCAACAGCAACGTTCTCTAAATCTAGTTCCGACTCGTTGGATCAAGATCGAGTCGCTTTTCCAACAGAAGACGACTCTCTCACAACAGGTCCTTCTGGGGCTCGGATCTCTTCACGACCTATCAAATCAATGTCAGGCTCGTCTGCAACGTTACTGCTTCGGAAGGTAGCCTGGTATGGACTGGCCAATCTCCTCCGCCTGTCGTACATGCTTCTGGCCATGAGTTTTCACTTTGGCATCCTAATGGTGATTGTATGGAAAACTTGGCTACCAAAACTACTCTCTGTGCTACAACTACGAATCACAAAATGTTATTCCATCGGCGCTACTCTTTCTCACTCTCTCACTCTCTCACAGCCCATTCCTCATGACTCCGTCAATGCTGCTTTTTTTTTTTTTTTTTTTTGCTCTCCATTTTTTTTTTCCAACGATTTGACAGGTTGCATCGTTGACGGGCACACAGTGCTGTCTAGACTTTGTTGCTCTACAAGGGTAAGAGTTTGTTCCTTTTGTTCTGTATTACTTGTGCAATCGTGATCGTCGGTTTCTTTATGCGATTCGCCAGAAAAGATTCGAGAAAAACGGAGGACACACTGGTCTAAGCGAGATTTTTTTTTTTTTTTTTTTTTTTTTTTTTGTAGATCAAGGAAACGTGAGAAAGCTGGATACGAACGCTTGGGCTGGCCCGAGGAAGAGGCGACCACCGATGCTATTGGACTTGAAGAGACTGCGCTTCATGATTTGGATGAGCTTGAGGATGACAGGACAGCGGCGGTGTTGGCGGCGCCATTGCATGGAAACGTGATGTTAACTCGATCTCACGACTGTGTGTAAATACAAGCTCTCTTTGATCTCTCTCTCTGTCATTTATTTTTCCCTTACTTTTTTTTTTTTTTTTTTCTTGCTCCTCTACACCTTGTACCCACCTTCTAATGACCTGAATAAAACGATCGCAAATACGTGGCGCTGGAGGACCCAAGTCTTTCTCTTCCTTTTTCTCTTCCCCCTCCCCCCTCCTCCTTCTCTTTCTCCCTGCTCTCGCCTCGGTATGCATGCCTGTGCATGCTACACCCGCAGGAACGGGCGGGTGACTGCTCTCTTTTTTTTTTTTTGCCCCGCGGACGTGACGCCACCACTTTCAGTTCAGTTCTCGCCATCAGGCCAGCGAACGATCTTGCCTAAACAATTCCCTTTCTCTTCCCTCACCCCTACGACCCACGCTCCCATCTCCTCCCGTTCCCGCACCTGAATTGAGATCATCCACTGCTGTTGTCGCACCCCCTACTCCCCACCCAACCCCTCACGCATCTGATCTTTAACTTTTTTTTCTTTTCGCAAAGCACACACATACGTACACCATTTCTCTCTCTCTCTCTCTCTTCACAACCAAGTGAATAGACTCGAAAAAAAAGGTACATGCCTCATTTCCTCCCCCGCTTTTTTACTCATTGTCATCTTGCTACGCGTGCTGTCTAGTCACGTCGTCCAATGACAAACACTCGCATGGACCATTCGATGCATGCATTCCCATCCCTAATTGGGTCGCCGTGGGGAACACTACACAGACTAGCGCCTCTTGTTCGCTCCATCTTTATTTGCTCGCTTCCTACTCAATTTGTACCAAGCTTTGGATACTGAGAAGAGGAAAGAGAGAAGGGGGAAGGGGGATAAATATAATCCCTCGCACCCCCAAAGAGCGAACAGGACGATAGGGAAAAAAAAAAAGAAAAGAGAGGAAAAGAAAGGAAAGGGAAAAAAAAAGAAAAAGAAAAAGAAAAAAGTGAGCCGCCACTAAAACGACGCCACCACGCCACCAATTATAGCTTCCACGCCATTTCCTCCTACAGCGACCCACAGAGGCAAGACCTAGCCAAGAGGGGATCACTGCGCTTGCACTTTTTCACACACACATACACACACACACCTTTACACCTCCCCCTCTTTATCTCTCACGGCTACGTTACTCCTTGACCAACCTTTATCTCTTGCTCTTTCTCTCTTTCTCTCTCTCTCTCTCTCTCTCTCTCTCTCTCTCTCTCTTACTCTCTCTCTCTCTCTTACTTTTCGCCACGCGACGTGACGCGCCTCTCAAAGGATACGCACGATAGCTCGTTGCCGTACCTTCATCCTGTAAGTCTCTTGCTTGTACTCTTTTTATTCTCGTCTAAAACTTTCGACTCACACAGCTAGAGTCCTAACCATGTACCCTGACCATCCTCTCTTGACTTGCGTCTATTTCTATCTTAGAGGAAACTCTTCCATGGATTCTACAGCAGTGTCGACTGACGCTGGGTTATCTGAATCTGCCAACCAGACAAGAGTCAAAGACACTGACACCGCTACAGCCGTCACAACAGCCTCTACCATCACCACAACTACCACTACCACTACCACTGCCACCACCACAATGACCACAGCTGTTGCTTCACCCAGACCGCTCTTGAGTGATGAAAGAGACATGGAGCCATCAACGAACAATGGATTGTATGCCCCTCACCACGAGACGCATATCTCTGAGCAAAGGAGTGAAGAAAGGGCCAACGAGTCAAAAGACACCCCCCCACAGAAACGGTCACATGAAGACCCTCCGTCCCCATGCTTAACAGTCCAGACGAATGAGGAGCAGCTGACCAGAGGAACCCAGGCGAACTGTCAGGAGCAAGAGCAAAGACAACAACAGACGACAAGATCACCTCCACCAGAGACAAACATGGTTCGAATGCAAGAACCTCAACAGCCACTAAAGGATCCTCAAACGTTTAAAGAAAATAGTTTGAAAATGTCTCCTCAGCATATGACACTCTGTCATGATGAACCATCCAAGGAAGAGTCACGGAGAGCATCCAACTATCAAGGCGAGTCTTTGGAGTCACAGCCTTCAAGAGAATACTATTCAGCCACCACAACGCCACCAACTATGATGGAAGTTGAGAATGAAGACAGACCTAGACCTTGCAGTCCACTATCACCGAGTCATGCTGAGCAACCACAAAAACAACAACAGCAACAGCAACAGCAACAGCAACAGCAACAGCAACAGCAACAGCAACAGCAACAGCAACAGCAACAACAACCAGAGAATCAAGATTCTTCTCGGACTCAAATGTCACCAGCTCGAGTTGATTCAGCCTCATCAGCAACCACAGAGCGATCCTCTTCATCCGTGACCAAAGACCAATTGTATGACGGACCCTCATCGCATCAGCAAACAGGTACTTTGGATGAAGTCCGGCCCTATGTTGACCGGGGACGGATGCCCATGGAGGTCGACGTCACCAGAGGAGCGCATCCACCCACGTATGTATCCCGACCTCGCTCACGTTCTCCATACTATTATCAAGGTTCAGATTTTGTAGAAATGGGAGGCGGACGACGAAGGCGACGCCTTTCTGCCACTCCTCCTCAAATGGAGGACAGCAATGGTGAACCGTTTATGGCAGGAGGACCCAAAGCAGGAGCTAAAAGAGATGTAACGATTCGAAAGGTACCCAAGGTGTATCCACCCCGTCGACCAAGGATGCGACCAATTCCGGTAGAACCCCTGACAATGACCATTCGAAGTGACAGTGCCTTGTCAACGTTAGCCAGTGCAGCGGTGGCGATTCAGGACCACAAGGGACCCTTGTCGACACTTGAGGTACCAACGTTCTCACCGACGCATTCGAACTCTGGAGGTGGGATGGAAGCTTTGACGACCACGACCTCGGCCCAAGTCTCTGTAGCGGGCAGTAGTCGAAGTGGTAATAGTGGCAATGGAAGTGTTGGCAGTAGCAATGGAGGTGCTGGTGTTGGCAGTGGAGGAGTAGAGGGAAGCAGTGGAGCAGGCGGAGGAGGTGGTGGTGGAGGAGGAGGTAATGGAGGAGGAAGCAGTGGAGGAAATAGTGTAGGAGGAGGATCTGGGCGAGGATCGACCAAGAGTGCGACGCAAGAAACAGGAGGATACCGATGTGAGTTGTGTCCTGGGGAGCGATTTGGACGAGTGCATGATTTGAAGAGACATCAGATATCGAAGCATAATGAAATGACCTGGCCCTGCGATTTTTGTCATCGACCATTTGTTCGAAGGGATGCTTTGCTTCGACATTATTCTGTCAAGGCAGCGAGACGGGATGGAGTACATCCGACGACACAAGAAGTTCATCGACTTCAGGAAGCCAAGGCTCGGGCCAAGCTTCATTCGGAGGCGAGTCGGGCAGAGGCAGCAGCTACGGCAGCAGCAGCAGAGAAGACACGATCCAAGGAAGGACAATGGCAGTCTTGAAAAAGAAAAGAAGAAAAAGAAAAGAAAAAAGAAAAAAAGAAGAAAAAAAAAACAACAACAAATGAAAGAAAGAATAATAGCATGACACTCGACAAGATTGGTGGCGCCCAGGGTGACTGTTCCTGTTTTATGTGCCTGAACAAAAAAAGAGATTCCGAGAATGAAAGATCTTGTCGGCGAAAAAAAAAAGAGATTACACTCCGGCTGCAGCATTGTATTTTTTTTTTTTTTCTCGTTTATCCTCATTTCACTCAAGGACTCTTTTCACTTTTTTCTTTTTTTTATTTGAAGAAGGGAAGAAAAAAAAAATGGGCCTGTTTTCATTCTTTTTCTCAGAAAGGCCTGTTCCAGCCGTGCCCAAAGAGACCCTATCATATCATATTGTAAGACTCAACAAGCATGGATGAGAAAAAAAAAAAAAAGGCAATGACAGTTAGGATAGCAATGATGCAAGAAAAAAAAAAAAAACGCACTGACCTCCTTTTTTTTTGATTGATTGGTTTTATCTTTTTGGACAGGAAGGGTTCCTAGCGTGCTATTACTTTCAACAGGCCATGGATCTGGCAGACCGACTTGATACGACATCGAGTACTAGTAATATCCAAGTCGAGGTCACGGCCCATTCTCGGAAGGACTGGAATGAACGAATGCTGCAGCTCGTCAAGGTAGCCCATTCTCTTTTCTTTTTCTTGCTCATCGGATCAAACGCCCCAACAGTAGGCCCCTTTGTCATTTCTCTTTCTCATTCTCTCTCTCTCTCTCTCTCTCTCTCTCTCTCTCTCTCTCTCTCTCTCTCTCTCTCTCTCTCTCTCTCTCTCTCTCTCTCTCTCTCTCTCTCTCTCTCTCTCTCTCTCTCTCTCTCTCTCTCTCTCTCTCTCTCTCTCTCTCTCTCTCTCTCTTTTTTCTTTCCCCAACGCATCCCACCTGCTCCACCATGCAACAATGAATCATACAAAGTGGCTATGGTTTCTCATCACTCACTCACTCACTCTCTCTCTCTCTTTTTCTTCTTTTAATAGGAAATCCCAGGTGCACAAGATCATCGCACCAGCCCAGTGGTGTGGGAGGGCTGTAGTGGCAAACCACTCCGTTTCATTGGCGGCTATGACAACTTTATGCAGCATACTCGGGAGAAGCATCGGGTGGGAGAAGCCCGGAATGTATAAGATGAGCAGGGAGAGGGGGTGGGAGGAAGGAAGGAAAGATGGAAGGAAAGAAAGGAGAGAAAGTAGAAATGGGGCACAAATAGAGTAACAATAAACAGGACAACAACAACAGCAACAACAACAACAGGATGGCGATGCATGGCGCAGCGGAGTGAAGAGACAGAGTTTTTTTTTTTTTTTTTTTTTTGTGGCAATGCGAAAGATTGGGATGAGCAATGTTGAGAGACCTGGGATGGGAGAATGAGATGGGGAGGAATGAATGGAAGAGAGGTTGGCTGAATTAGGGTCTCTCTCCTCTCCTTCTTGCATATCAGCCGAGCACCAGGAGAGTGAGAGAGTGAGAGAGTGAGAAAGAGAGTGAGTAAGAGAGTGAGAGTAAGAGAGTAGAAAGTTAAAAAAGAGTCTCTATCGTTTGCTCTCTCTCTCTCTCTCGCTCTGTTGGCCTCCACTTGTGCGTGTTCGAATAGCGACACTGCGTCTGACCTCTTGAGAGGATATAATTAGCTCTTTTTTTTCTCTCTCTCTCTCTCTGTCTCTTCTCTCTTTTCTTTTTCATCCATTTCACTCCATCTCTCCTTCCTTTCATCCTCTTCCATCCCCATCCCTGCCTGCCCTTCTCTCTCTCCATCTCTCTCTCCATCTCTCTCTCTCCCTCTTTTTTTTTTTTGTTCTTTCACTCAATCACCTTCTCTTTCTCTCTCTTTCGCATCCACCATCATCATGTCTGCCTACGGTGCCAATTCCTACGGCAACAGCTCCTATGGAGCGAATAGCTCCTATGGCCAACAGCAACGCCCCGGCGCTTACTCCAACCACAGCAACGGCAGCTATGGCAACAACCAGCAGCAGCAGCAACAGCAGCAGTATGGTAGTCAGCAACAATACGGTAGCCAGCAGAGGTCCTATGGTCAACAACAGGGTGGCTACAACAGCAACTATGGTGGTTCCTATGGTGGCCAACAGCAGCAGTATGGTCAACAGCAGCAACAGTATGGTCAACAACAACAGTATGGTCAATATGGTCAATATAGCCAGTATGGTGACCAACAACGTCCTGTTGCTGGTCAAGAGACTGAGGAGGATGTGAACAGGGTTCAACAACAGATCCGAGATACTCGCCAAGAGTCTGTTCAATCGACTCGCAATGCACTTCGTGCTCTCCAGGATGCTGAGGAGAGTGCAGGTCGCACCTTGAACCAGCTGAGTGACCAATCTCGTACGTCCAAGAAATTTCGGCTCTCTTAATATCTCTTAAAATGCTTGACCTTGCAGAGGAGAGAGAGTATGGGTGTGGAGAGTCTTGTGTGTTATGTGAAATGCTAAATGCTAAATACTTTTTCTTTTTTTTCTTTTCTTTTGGCTCTCGGTCTCCTCTTTTGGCAACAAACTTTTACAATATTAGAACAACTGGGTCGTATCGAACGCAGTCTCGACTCTGCACATATCCATGCCGACAATGCACAGGAAAAGGCCAGTGAACTCAAGACAGTCAACCGGTCCATGTTTGCCATTCATGTCAAGAACCCCTTCACGTCCACCAAGAAGAAGGAACGTGAGCTTGAGGAAGCCAAGCGAAAGGCAGCAGAAGAGATTGCTCAACGGGAAGCAATTCGAAAGGAAGAATATGATTCCAAGCAACGAGTGAATGCTGCGACGGGTCAAGGGCCATATGGACGAACCGCCAACAATGGTTACAACAACTATAGTTATAACAACAATGGACGAGGAGGACCTGGCGAGCGAAGTGCTTATAATTTCGAGAACAACGATGAGGACAATGCGATGGAAGCCGAGATTGACCAGAACTTGGATATGATGGGAGGATTGTTGGGAGGATTGAAGAGTCGAGCCTTGGCGATGAATGATGAAGTGGAGAACCAGAACAGACGTTTGGTTGATATTACGGGCAAGTCGGATGTGGTGACGGAGAAGGTTAGATATAATACGGACCAGCTTCACAAGATTGCCAAGAGGGGATAAAAAAGAAAACTGCCTCTATTTTTTTTTTTTTTTTATAGTCCTTGATAGTGAGGTAAAGAAGTAAGAAAAGAAAAAGAAAGAAAGAACGAAAGGAAAGAGAATCTCTCTCGGTAAACGGAGCAATGGTGAGGCAATAATGAATGAAGCCACCGTAAGGGGGAGAAAAGAAAGGAAAGAGAAAGAGTGAAAGAGTGAAAGAGTGAAATTGAGATTGGGAGAGTGAGAGAGAGTGAGAGAGAGTGAGAGAGTGAGAGCAATTATGAAAAAAGTTGGTCATGACTCTGGAGTATTTTTTCTGTTATTTGAGAGATGGTGGTGAATTGTCATAAAGTTGGTAATCCTAATAATGACCTGTTCGTCAGCTTTGGGCAATTTAGCGGAGGAAACTCTAGAAAGTGACCCAGATGAGAAATTAAAAAGAAACTACAAGTCAAAGGACAAAAGAGAAAGAGAAAGAGAGAGAGAGAGAGAGAGAGAGAGAGAGAGAGAGAGAGAGAGAGAGAGAGAGAGAGAGAGAGAGAGAGAGAGAGAGAGAGAGAGAGAGATCATCTTCTCAAAGAGGTCCCCTGTCCACATGGCGGCTACAGAGCCAGTCCCCGGGGCACGAGGGCGAAGGGACAGGTCTGGGGAAGAGGTGACCCTTTAATTGAAGCGACAAGTCCTAACGGGGAGTGGGGCAAGAGGGTGGAGGGTCATGGGCTTTTGGCAGAGGACAACCTCATTAACTCTAAACACAGGGGCAAATGGGCTATCGAGGACCCATACGCGTTCGAGAAATAAGGGAGCGGAAGAAAATGCAGTGCTATTATCCCTCTGGTAGTGCGGAGGCAGTAGAAGTCCTGAGGCAAAAAAAAAGGCCTCTGCATTGCTGACGAGATCGCAAAGCAATAGAGAAGCAGACAGACAAGGTCAATTAACCATCTACAATGTCAGACAGGAGAGACGGGAAAGACTTTATTGCATGGTTTGGAGTCTGGCAAGAAAAAGAAGCAGAACTACCAAGCATTCATGGCACGTTGCGTTTTGTCGCGCCACAGCGCGTCTTTTTTCTCTGCAGCCTTCTGTCACTCCTTCTTCCCCCATCCCTTGCGCTTTTCTTTTCTCACATCTGCCTCTTGCAAGTCTACCACCGCCTTGCCTCCGTCCTCCACCACCCTGTCATGGGAGTATGCGGCAAGGCAACATCGGGGTCTTTAGGAGTATGAAGCAGATGGCTATCAGTATACCGAACCATCTTACCCCTCGCCCGCTCCTGCTGACAAGGCTATGCCTTCGCTGTCTGCAGTTGTGCCAGGAGAGAATATGTATGAAAAAGAGAAAGAGGGGAGAGAACGAGAGAGCGAGAGGGCAAGCCGCTGGACGAGCGGTCGGGACGAGAATGTTTCCTAATCCATATAAAAGGCAAGGGTGCTTTGGATGTCCTGCTTTTCTCTCTACACACCCATTCTTCTCTGCTTATCTTTAAGCAGCTCTTTCTTCCTTCTTCCTTTCTCCCTCTGTCTTTACTTTCTCTTTCTCTTTCATTCTTTTTGATTTTTCCTCCCTTTCCGAACACTTGCTCTTGTCTACTCACTATTTGCTCCTTTATCTACAATCACAAACAAACATACACACGCACATACACATTCACGCACCTCTATAAACTCCACAATGGTTCGATACACCGTTTCAACATTGAGCATGCTCTGCCTAGCTCTTTTGCTTGCACAGTTCTCGACAGCACATATTGCCCTTCTCAGTCCAGCACCTAGAGGTGGTTTTGGAACCAAACAATACAATAAAGGTCAGATCCTGGGCCCCATTGGGTCTAGTTCGCAAAGGACTATGCCATGCAATGGCTATGGTCCTGGCCCTGTCACGACTATGAAGGCTGGTCAAGTTGTCAATGTAAGCATGAGAGTGAACTTACGAAATTTTTTTTTTTTTAAAAAAAAAAAAAGTCGACTCTACAACTGCCATACTCACCGATTATTTGTACGACTCTTAATTTATTCGATGATAGGTACGATTCTGGGTGTCCGAACTCCGTGGTGACCGACTTAAAAAGTTCCCTCCCAGTGGTCCAGAAGTTCGACAAGGTCGTCATGGAGGTGGTTCTTGTGAATTCTCATTGAGTACGGATGGAGGCAAGACCTATCACCTGATTGGCAAGTATACCAAGACTTGTCCCGATGTCTATTACGAATGGCCTGTCAAGATCCCAGACTCGGCCCCCAGTTGCGATGGACCACCTGGACAATGTTTGTTTGTCTGGTCCTGGATTTCGGGCAATGTGCCTCAGTTTTACCAGAACTGTGTGGACATCAAGTTGTTGGGCAAGGCAGGAGGCTCTTTGCCCAAGACGGGTATTACGATTGTGAATGTCCCTGGATCCAAAGGAGGAGTCAAGGCCATTGGAGACAATACCAACTCGAAGAGCACAGGGCCGAGTGAAAGTGAGAAACAGGCCAACCTAAACGGTGTGTGGAAGTAGAAAAGGGGAAAAAAAAAAAAAAAAAAAAAAAAAAAAAAACTCCCCAATTTTGAAGGCCTAGATGGAGCGATGGTCATTGGGATGTAAATAGGTAGCCGGGTTACCTGCATTGAGCATTGCTGGGCACTGCTTCTAGAAGAATAGAGAGGCACGAATAAAAAAAGGGTGCCATCCCACACAACGCACAGACACAGGATAGCCATGGAGAAGAGCGGGAGAGAGGAAAAGAGAGAGAGAGAGAGTGTGAGAGAGAGAGAGATCTTTTTTTTTTTTTTTTTTGCAAGCGACTGCAGGAACGGGCGTACAATGGATGCGATCTGTTGTACGTGAGAGGCACGGAGATTCAACCTGATCAGGGCCTGTGTCTCTCATTCAAGCTTTATCTGTCGGTCTGTTGGTCTGAATCTGAGAAAGGTTATTATCATCATCTTCATCTCATCTCCTGTCATCGGAGTATCCTATAAAGAGGCTACAGAGGGAGAGAAAGAAAAAGAAAAAAAAAAATAAAAAAAATAAAGAAAAGAAGAAAAAGATGGAGAAAGAAAAAAAAAAAAAAAAGAGATACAGAATATAAAAGGAAGCCTCGAGATATGTGTTGGACACAGATGAGAGATGATGATGATGTACTGGATCCCAAACGGGCCATGAAAAATACAAGAAGAGAATGGGATTCTCTCCTCCTGTGCTCTCAGATGAGAATGTTGAGAGAGAGAGAGTCAGAGACAGAGAGATGGACTGGACTGGCTCACTCTGTTCCTGCTGTTGCTCTTTTTTTCTTTCCTTCCCTCTCTTTTTTCTTTTTTTCTTTTCTTTTCTTCCTCTCTCTCTCTCTCTTTCTCTCTCTCTCTTCCTCTCTTCTTCCGTCCGCCCCATTCCTTCATCGACCTCTCCTCCATCCTCCATCCTCCTCTCTCGCTCCTGTCTGCCCATCCTGTGACGACCTATCCCGCCCCGGCTCCGGCCATTCTCCTCTCTCGCTCTCACTCTCACACACTCTCTATTTCTCATCCTCCTTGCCGGGAACAGCCTAAATAACTAGAAAAAAAAATATACAAAATATCAGCCAACCATGGGAAAAGGATCCCGTTCCAACATCGCCTCGCCTGTCAAGCAGGACTCGCGTGCCGTGTCTGCCTTCCCTAGCGACCCGGCCACGAGCACGGCCACGGCCGAGAAACCCTACTGGAAGGGCTTTACCTCGTCCGAGAAGAACCGGTCCTTGTTCAAGATGGACTATGATGACCTGATGGAGGAGCCACCGTATTTTTTCTTGATCACCACCTATCTCTCGTACATCATCCTCTCCTTCTTTGGTCATGTGCGAGATTTCTATGGTTTCCGTTGGAACAAGAAGGCATTTGCCCATCTGATGCCGTCGAATGTAGGTTATAGTTGTTGTTGTTGTTGTTACATCTATGTTTTTTTTTTTTTTTTTTTTTTTTTTTTTGGCTTTTGCCTTGCAGCATACCAGGTTTCTGTGTATACTCGGGGTGTTTGGTGTATGGACGCACAACAGGGCTCGAAAGGGAGAAAAGATAGGACAAAGCGGGAATGCAATCGTCCTTCTCCTCCCTTTGAGGACAACCCCATTATAGTCCAGAGCCAACCAAGAGCAAAGGGGGCAAGAGAATCGCTGGCTAACCTGTTCCTGTGGATACTTTCTCTTGCCCTATTTTTTTTTTTTTTTTTTTTTTTTTTTGTTTATCCTACTCTTTCTCCTCGTTCTCCTATCTCCCAAATGCTCTCCTCACTTTCTTCTTCCTCCAACAGGGATATGCGGCCCTGACCTCCGACTGGGACTCGTTCTGGACAAGGAACCTAAAGATGAGAATCGATGATTGCTTCTCGGTTCCCACCTCGCTCGTGCCTGGCAGGACAGTCCACATGCTCGAACGCTTCACACGCAACTATTGCCGATCATTCGAGTTTACAGGAAAACTCAAGGAAGTCGTCAACCTGTCCTCGTACAACTACCTTGGTTTTGCTCAATCCACGGGTCCCTGCGCAGATGCTGTTGAGGAGGTCCTCGGAACCCATGGCTTGTCCTGCGGCGGATCCCGGATGGAGGCTGGATCACTCGATCTTCATACAAAGACAGAGGAACTCGTGGCCGAGTTTATGGGCAAGGAATCTTCATTGATTGTTTCGATGGGTTATGCGACCAACAGTACAACGATTGCTGGCTTGGCCTCCAAGGGTTCGCTCATCATCTCGGATGAGCTCAACCACAACTCGCTTGTCTTTGGAGCACGTCTTTCGGGAGCGTTCATTCGCGTGTTTAAGCACAATGATGTCGAGGATTTGGAGGCTGTCCTTCGTGATGCCATCTCGCAGGGTCAACCCAGGACGCATCGCCCATGGAAGAACATTCTGTTGATTGTGGAGGGTCTGTACTCGATGGAGGGAACTCTGGTCAAGCTTCCTGAGATTATTGAACTCAAGAAAAAGTACAAGGTGAGTTGGAGAAGGGGGGAAAAAAAATTAGAGATAGGCTGTTGCTCCTTACTTTTCTCTCTCTCTCTCCTTTCCTCCCCTGTTTTCTTTTCTATCTTTCCCTCTCTTTGAACGCGTACTATACCGTGTGCGTGTGTCACTTTAGTCCCCACTTGCATCATCTCGCATCAAAGTGCCTTTCTAACTTGAATTTTTTTTTTCTTCCCCACGACACCCTAGTTCTTCTTGTATGTTGACGAGGCCCACTCTGTGGGAGCCATTGGCCCACGCGGTCGTGGTGTCTGCGACTATTACGGTGTGGATCCCAAGGATGTTGATATCCTGATGGGCACGTTCACAAAGTCGTTCGGAGCAGCGGGTGGCTACATTTGTTCATCCAAAGATGTGATTGATCGACTTCGACTGTACAACCATTCGTCTGTCTATGGAGAGTCGATCTCACCCGTGGTGTTGCAACAAATCTACACGAGCATGTGGTCGATTATGGGTCGCGATGGTACAGGCGCTGGACAAGAACGTTTGAGTCGACTTGCCTGGAATGCTCGTTATTTGGGAACACATCTTCGCAAGATGGGATTTATTATTTATGGTGATCGCGATTCGCCAGTGATTCCGCTTTTGCTCTTCCACCCAGCCAAGATTCCGTAAGCCTTTTTTTTTTTTTTTTTTTTTTTTTTTTTGCTTTTTGCTTTTTTTCTTTGTTGATTGGTATCTACGGATAATGGAATGCGCGCTTTTTTTTTCATACGCTAACTCTCCCCCCCTCCCCTCCTCTGTCCTCCTCTTTCTACCAACCCATTTTATCTCATCTTTTTCATTCTGAAACCCAATAGGGCCTTTTCGCGCGAATGTCGCAAACGAGGATTGGCAGTGGTGGTGGTCGGATTCCCAGCCACTTCAATTGTTGCTTCTCGAGCTCGATTCTGTGTCTCTGCTTCGCATACAAAGGAGGATCTTGATTTTGTGCTCCGTGTGGTGTCTGAAGTCGGCGATATCTTGAGTCTCAAGATGAGCACTCGCAAGGCTCTGGAGAACAGTATCGAGAGTTCGCAGTAAAGACACCAAAAAAAAAAAAAAAAAAAAAAAATGGAGATCAAGTACTGAATTGAGAATAATGACGAAGCAAAGAAAGAGAGAGAAAAACAAGGCACATACACACGAGGGAAAGAAATGGATCCTTTCCCCCCCCTCTTCCTCCCCCACACCTATAGGGATAACATGTGTCAATCTCCCTGAATATCTGATTGGATGTGCAAAATGGGGTGAGGGAGAGGAGGGGAAAAAGGAGTAGACATTGATCCCCATGGTTGTCCTATCTCTCTCTCTCTCTTTCGTTTTCGTATTTGCTCTCATTCCCTCTCTTCATCCTTTATCTCTCTCTCTCTTCTCTCTTCTCTCTTCTCTCTTCACTCTTCTCTCTTCTCTCTTCTCTCTTCACTCTTCTCTCTTCTCTCTATCTCTTCCTTCCCCCCCTCTCCTTTTTTTTTATAAGCATCAACATTGCGTAGACATAGCGCTAGAAATTTTTTTTTTTTTTGTATTTCTAATTTCACTCTTTGCAGAAATCAGTAGTAGCACATAAATAAACTCATACACAAAAAAAAAAAAAATTGTAAGGCCATCTATTGAGACTATTATTGAAAAGCTACATCAAACTTGGTCGCCTCTTTAGCTCCACCACCCGAATAACCCGAGCCTTCACCCGTCATAGAGATAATATCCTTCTCCTTGGCCTTGTGTCCACAAGTCTGGCATCGACCATCCTTTTTGATGAATTTTTGACAACAACTTTGACAATAGACATGACCACATCCCTTGAGAATCGAAAGTTTGGTCGTGTTAATAAATCCTTTTCGACAGATGGGACAAATCGATGATTCCTTGGCCTTGGTCTCTGTCTCGTCATGGTCTTCAATGGCCGTTTCAAACTTGACCGAGATCAGGTTCTTGAGACTTTTTTTTTTTTTTTTTTTTTTTGTTTTTAAGGATATGATTCCATTGTCATTGTCATCATGGGTTGATATCGACATTTCATCCAAAAGCACCAAAGTCAATTCAGGAAATAAAAGCGAGAGAGGGAGGAAACAAGCAAAATATTGGTTAGTCTACTAGACTAAAGAGAGGGAAAAAAGAGAGAGAGAGGAAGAGAGAGGGATGGAGAAACAGAAAGAGATCAAAGTTTCTCGTACCTGAGCTTGTGTTCTGTTTCGGTGGCTGTGCACATTGTATGAGTCTTTGTGGCCTTGAATTCCGTCTGCTTTGTCGATGGGGTCAAGGATGGCTATATATTTATATTTATATAGAGAAACGTCGTCCATTTCAAAGAACCAACGATAGTGCGGACAAAATTAGTTTCTTGTCCAAGAAATTGGTGGCTGAAATTTCTGCAAGCAGAGGGGAAGAGGGGAGGAGGAGGAGGAGGAGGAGGAGGAGGAGTAGGGTTTCTTAAACAATTTCACTTACAACCCAAAAGCTTGGGAGAATAGGTTTCTTTGACTTTGCCTGCATTTCATGATACAGTTACAGGGTTCCATTCCGATTCATATATAGATAAATAAATAAAAAGGATGCATTCATTTAGTAATCAAAAGAAGGAGCATTTTCCTTCCTTGGATCGATCTATCCGTCAAGAACAAATACAAAGAGAAAGCGAGAGAGAGAGAGAAAGAGAGAGAGAGAGAGAGAAAATACCTGGTCTTCAACAGCCTTGGCAACATCCCGGATCTCTTGTTTTGTCATCTTTTCTAGCTCTGTCGAGTCAAACTCAAAGGGCCTCTTCTTGGAGTCTATTATTATGAGATAGGCGCATCAAAACAGGTCATTTAGTCCCTGACGATAAATAACAACAGCAATAATAATCTAGCCAATCCAAAAGGACAAAAGAGTAGACTCTTACTACTATGGGGCGTGTCATTCGGCGAGGAAGACGCTGTCAAACTCTTTTTAGTCTCCTCTGCACTGCCTCCATTGATCTCCTTTTCCAGAGTGTTGTTCTGTTTCGAAAGCACGGAGGCCGACTTGGCCAAGACTCCCATCTGACTCTTTTCAAATTCATTCAAGATGATCTGTTGAGCCAATTGTTCCCTGATTTCTTGTTCCTTCTGGAGTTGTTCCTGTTCCAAAACCAAACGGTCTGCTTGACGTTGGATTTCGAGTTTTTGTGCAAGAATGTTTTCGTAGATACATTCTCGACAACTGAGATGACCCTCTGTGCAGCAGACGGGGTCCCGAGCCTTTTGAAGACAGAGGAAACAGGCGTCGAAATCCCGCATTGAGTCACGACCAAGACGTTGCTAAGGAAAGAGGAGAGTCGTTTTTTTTTTTTTTTTTTTTTTTTTTTTTATGGAATAGATCCAAGTGTACCATGATTGGAAGGGTTAGGAGAAGTGGTAGAGTATTCTCTACCTTTTCTTCTTGACCTTCTTTTGTTTGAATAAAAAGACAAAGGAGAGCCAGCTCTGTACCTTCTTGGTGCCATACTCAAGCATACCCCTCTCTGCATAGGTAAAGTGGCTGCGGGCGGTGTTGTTTTTGGAATGGCGAGACATGGTGCTTCGGGGGCTGTGTCAAGTCAACAGTCTTGTGCTTCTTGTTTTAGGAGGAGTTGAGTGGGCAATTCAAAAGGGAGAGAATGTCGGGATGCCGAGAAGAGAAGAAAGCGGGGGTTCTGTTGGATGGGATCCAAAGTCGAGAATGGCAAAGGAGGATGCCGAGAAAGGAAGAAGGACTGATCCGAGAAAGGAAGTGATGAGTAGCTTTTTTTTGTGGAGAACAGAAAGACCAAGAAGGGCAGTAAGGGCAAAGGAGAGAGGAGGTCGCATTGAAATTTTGAGAGAGACGCGCCTCTGAGATACTGGTAAAAGCCACTTGTCAGATCAGGACTTTGATATGGGCGATGAATGAATGCTTCTTTTGCTCCATGGTTCCATTTCATCCTCTAGACAAGACCAAACAACCTCTCAACAACTCTATTCGACTTGGGAAAAGAAAAGAAAAATAATAAACGCATCAGAAGAGTCGACATCAACACATCCATCCATTTATTCAGCACAACAACTATTTAGAAGGAGAGGACAATAATGAGTGTCCTTCTCGAAACCTCGGCAGGTGACATTGTCATCGACCTCTACACCAAAGAGGCTCCCACGACCTGTCTCAACTTTTTAAAACTCTGCAAAGTCAAATACTACAACTTTTGTTGCTTCCACAACGTCCAAAAGGACTTTATGGTCCAAACAGGCGACCCCACCGCCACAGGCAAAGGTGGCGAAAGTATCTATGGAGTCATGGGCAGAGACGCCTCCAAAAAGTTTCTCCCTGCTGAAATCCACCCACAGCTCAAGCATCGTGAAAAGGGAATCGTATCCATGGCTATCTCGGGTGCCAGCACAGGCGCGAACCAGGACATGAACAGGACCTTGGGCTCGACCTCCGACCCGAATGCCTCTTCAGGCGTCATTGGCTCTCAGTTCTTTATCACCATGGGCGAGAACCTGGATTATCTCGATGGCAAGTACACCATCTTTGGCAAGATTGCAGAAGGCATGGATGTGCTTGAAAAGATCAATGGCGCCTACACAGACCCAGAGTTCAGACCGTACAAGGACATTCGGATCAAACATACCATTGTCCTGGACGACCCTTTTCCCGATCCCGAGGGACTCGAGGTACCCGACGAATCCCCTTTGCCGACCCAGGCCATGTTGGACACAGTCCGAATTGGAGACGACGAAGATATCGAGTCTGTTTTGCCACCCGAGGAAGAAGAACGCATCCGTCGACAAAAGGAGGCTCAGGCAAGAGCATTGACATTGGAAATGGTGGGAGATTTGCCTTTTGCCGAGATCAAACCACCAGAGAATGTCCTTTTTGTGGCCAAGCTCAACCCAGCAACCCGTTCTGAGGATCTAGAGTTGATCTTTTCGAGATTTGGACTTATTCTGAGTTGTGAAGTCATTCGAGACAAGAAGACGGGCGACTCTCTCTGTTATGCGTTTATCGAATTTGAAAAGGAAGAGCAATGTTCAGAGGCCTATTTCAAGATGAACAATGTCTTGATCGATGACCGACGTATTCATGTCGACTTTTCACAGAGTGTGAGCAAGCTTCACAAGGATTGGATGGTGAAACGGATGGGAGATCGTCGTTCCGCAGGAGTAGAGGACTTGAATCTGGAACAGCGGTCAAGATACAGGGGTGAAGCAACGTCGCGTCGTCGTGGAGATGAGTATGATCTTGTCTTTGACAACGGCCGGGATAATGGACGTCGCTCTGGACGAGAAGATCGAGACAGGGATAGAGACAACAGGGATAGAGATAGAGATGGTGACAGGCGGGACTCGAGGAGGAGTGATGACCGACGCTCAGATCGAGGAGATCCACCAAGGCAATATCGGTCTTCTGAGGGATCGTTCAGACGACAGAGAAGGTCTAGGTCGAGATCTGCGAGTCCAAGGAGGAGAGTGGATGATGGCCGAGGTAAGGATAGGGAGTATTCGCGAGATCGGGACCGAGACCGAGACCGGGATCGGCTTCGGGAGCGGGATTATCATGGAGGTAACCGTCGTCGGTAAAGCTTTAACTTGAATAAAGGTCAGGTGACTAGTACTTTTTTGGAGAGAGAGAGAAGAAGTAGAAGGAGAGGAACCCTTTTTTGTCTCTGGGATCGGAACAGAGTACCTACGAGAGAAGGCTCCAGGAGATAGACGTCCGCAATAAAAAAAGAAAAAGGAAAAAAAAATGGGTCTGGGTAGAATCGATCGGTACTCCCTCTTCTTTTTTTCTCTCTTTTCTTTTCCATTCATCCCCCATCCCCACCTTTCCTTCCCTCTCTCTCTCTAACTCTCTAGCTCATTTCATCTCATCCTTCATCCACCATGAGCACCACACATGACTCCCTCGAGTCGTCTGAAGCCCTTCTTGCCCGTAGGGTTCGTCAACTGGAGCAAGAAAAAGAGGCTCTGCAACGAGAGATTGACGCCCTGAGACTGGAACAAGCCCAGGGGGCCCCTGTCACACCCTCCCAGGACGCTGCTCAGGCTGAGGATCATCTTCAGCCGTTTGAAAAAGTAGCTCGACTGACCAACCCCGAGATTGCTCGCTATGGACGCCAGTTGATCCTCCCTGGCTTTGGTATTCAAGGTAAAAAGAGAGAGAGAGAGAGAGAGAGAGAGAGAGAATAAGAATGACTGTAATTGCACAGCGACTGCGGTGTAGTCCACCATGAAAAGTCTTGGTATTTTAACACTTTGGATTTCAACTTTTGTTATTGCTATTGTTGTTCTTTTCAGGCCAAATCGATCTTCGAAACTGCTCTATGCTTATTGTTGGTGCAGGTGGGTTGGGTGCCTCATGTGCACTCTACCTTGGCGGCGCAGGTGTTGGAAGACTGGGCATTGTGGATCACGACACGGTCGATATCTCGAACCTTCACCGTCAAGTCATCCATAATGAATCTCGCAAGGGCTTGTCGAAGGCACACTCGGCTGCTACCTCTGTCCGACTGTAAGTTGAACGAAGAATAGAAAGAGAGATAAAGACAGCAAAGAAGAGCCCTTGGGACTGAGAATCCACGTGGCAGAGACTGAACTTTGTTTCTAATACCTCTTTCTTCTTTCTTCTTTGCCCTTTTCTCTTCTCGCACACATGCATTGTTGATAGTCTGAACCCACACTGCAAGGTCATTGTCCATGACTTGGTCTTGGAAAGCTCTAATGCGCAGCCAATCATTGACGCCTATGATATTGTGATTGATGCCACCGACAATGTTGCCACACGATACCTTCTCAACGATGCCTGTGTCCTTGGTCAGAAACCACTTGTCTCTGGATCCGCCCTACGACTTGATGGACAGTTGACCATTTACAACTACCGTGGAGGACCTTGCTACAGATGTTTGTTCCCTACGCCCCCACCTTCAGAGACAGTTACCAACTGTTCAGATGGAGGCGTTCTTGGTGTGGGTAAGGCTCCTTGCGATACTTTCAAAGTTGATTATGAAATAACAAACAAAAGAGGATATTTGGAATGAGCGAGTCGATCATCATACTATGCTGACTGGATAAAATGGATTGAATAGTACCGGGCATTATCGGATGTCTCCAAGCACTCGAGGCGATCAAAATTGCGGCCAAGATGAACGGTAATGCATGTCCTTTGACTTGGAAAGGATCTTTCAACAGCCAGTCGTTGTCTTTTCATCATTTTTGCTTTTCCCACTCAACACTTTTTTTTTCTCGCCTTTCTTTTTCTCGTTGTAGTGGATGACCCACCTACCATGACACTCTTCTCGGCCAATTCATCAACCATGTTCCGGACTATCAAGCTCCGAAAAAGAAAGAGTGATTGTGTTATCTGTGGAGATGCGCCCTCGATCACAAAGTTGATTGACTATGTCCGATTCTGTGGTAGCAGTGCAACCGACAAGACGCCCGATTTGTTTTTGATTCCTTACAAGGAGAGGTTAACATGCGAGGTAAGTTGGACATTCCGTTTTTGTTTCTTCTTTTATTTCTCCACACATTTTTATGTCGGAGCCCCGTCCGCTAAGCTTAAATTGCTGTTGCCTAATATGTGGTCCTCTCTTCCCCTTCCCCCCCCTCTTTCTCTTTCCCTCACTCTCTTTCTACTGCTCGACTCGACACGCTTTAGATGTACAAAAAGCTTCTGGACGAAAAGACGCCTCATCTCCTTTTGGATGTCCGTGAAAAGGTCCAGTTTGATATTTGCAGCCTCCCATCGTCTCTCAGTAAGTGTCTCATTGATCCCTCTCTCTTTTTTTTTTGTATACGATCCAAAGGTGAAAGGATATGAGAAATGCGATTAACTAATGGGTCTACTGTTGCTGTTGTTGTTGTTTTCACCATTTCCTCCCTTCTCTCTCCCCTCCCCACTCTGATTGGGATGACTACAGATATCCCACTCAAGAACCTTGCGGATGAAATTGATCAAGTCAAGACTCATCTTGCTGAACATCCTAATCAACCCGGTAACAAATGACTCTCATGGACCCCTCACCTCCAGCTTGAACAGGAGCGCCTCAGTGTCTTTCTCTCTCTTTCTTTTTCTTTTCTGAAATTTAACAACTAAATCTCTCTCTCTCTCTCTCTCTCAATTAATCAGTCTATGTCGTCTGCCGTCGAGGAAACGATTCTCAGCCGGCCGCAAGGATGTTACAGGAACAAAATATTACTACAGGCGAGATCCGAGATCTTGTGGGTGGTCTAGAGCGTTGGACTGATCTGGTGGATCCCGACTTTCCAAAGTACTAGAGTTTTTCTTCTTTTTTTTCTTTCTTCCCCTCCTTTCTCGCTTCTCTTCTCTCTCTCATATACATCCTCTACAAAAACCGACTTTTTTACACCCAATTTCCTTCGCATAGCATTTATACACCTTTTGTTCAGATTCCTTTCCTTCTTCCCTTCCCTCCCCCCTTCCTTTCTGAACCTCTTCTTTCCAATGACTCTTAATTTGGAAAGAAAGAAAGAAAGAAAAAGAATAAAAAGAAATGGAATGTATTTGTAAATTGCTATCCTCCCATGGTTTTCCAGAAACCAGAAAAAAAGAAGTAGAGTAAAAAAAAGCAACTGTCTATTACGAGAAAGAGGATGGGATGTGTGTGAGAGAGAGAGAAAGAGAGAAAGAGATAAAAGAGATAAGAGGGGAGATGGGGGGGAAGGAACTTAAAAAGATACACTAATCCACTTTTCTTGTTGGCGACAATGGGGGAACTGTCATCATCGACAACACCACCACCATTTGATTTGTTTTTGTTTTTGTTTTTGTTTTTGTTTTTGTTTTTCTGATCTTTTTTTCTTTTTCTTTTTCTTGGTCCCATCGTTTTTCAAGGTGCATGAGACTACGAAAGGAAGGTTTGGTATAAGTGGTCTCGATGACGGCCATAGAGAAAGAGTACGAGAATGAGTGTGAGAGAGAGACTTCATCGTGTCCCTCCCCTTAGAGAGGATAGAGTCCAAGGACCTCTCCGCTTAGTGACCCTGCTGACCAGATTCCTTGAGAGCCATCAACTGCTTGGAACGGAAGGTCTCGTAGTGGATCATCGAGGTAGTCTCGATCAAATCCTGAAGATGTGTGCGGGTCAAAAAGTTGCGAAGGTGGATAAACTCGCAGTGCTCCTCATTCTCAACTAAATTGAGGGGAGAGAGGGAGAGAAAGTACCGATTAGAAACGGGATTTCTGGCTGATGATACGATTTTCTCTAGCTTGTCTTTTCCTTTTGCTTACCATTGATAACACCCCAACGGTTCTGGCGAACACGGACGGGCTTGCCATCGACAATGATCGACTGTTCAGATCCAACCACGGCAAAGGGAATCATGGCCTGGTAGGTCTCATTCAAGGTCTGGTCCTGAATGTCATCCTCGTCCGATGCATATGGGTAAAGCTTGATGTTGTGGTGGATCAACTCGTCCTTGATCTAATAAAGAAAGGATCATTCGAGATGATACTCCTTGGTCAGTCCCTTTTTTTTTTTTTTTTTTTTTTAGAGTCCTGAAAATTCCGAATTCAATAAAGGAGAAGGAGAACCAAAGACCACACTTACTCTCTGCTTGAAGGCAAGGCGCTCCTCAATTGTCAAAGAGTCCGACTTGGCAATCACTGGGATGACATTGACCACCTCGGTCAACTTTTTGAGGACGACGATGTCAATAGGCTTGAGACTATAAAAAAAAAAAAAAAAAAAAAAAAAAAAAAAAAAAAAAAAAAAAAAAAAGAATCGCGCCAGGTATTAGTTATGTCGTCTGGTTGAGAGAATTCCAGGGCTGGGAGCCATTATTCTTCAGAGTAATTCAAGAAAAGACTTCGTACGAGTGACCGGTAGGCGAGATAAAGAACAAGCAGCAGTGGATACGAGTGTCCTGAATGAAACGATCGCGCATAGCGGTCAATTCTTTGCGAAGAAAAGCCGAGTGCTGGTCCTTGATGTACTTGACAATGGTATCCCAGCTATGCAAATGGGAAGGAAAAAAAAAAAAAAAAAAAAAAGGAGGGACACGGACGTTATTCATTGGATTCCAGGAGACAAGGGGAGATGGCCCTTCTTCCCCCTCCCCCCCTCTCTTCCCTCTTCCCATCTCTGGGATTGTAGCACATACCAGCCCTCGTTGTTGACCTGATCACCGTATCCGGGCGTATCCACAATGTTCAATCGGAGCTTGACGCCATTCTCGATAATGGCTACAGGGGCGGCACAAGTGAGCAGAGTAAAGAGAGAGAGAGACAGAGAGAGAGAGACAGATTAGTGAATGGTTCTCTTTCTTTTTCTCGTCCGATTCCTCCAGGGCCACTTTGGGACTGAATACCATCCTCTCTTTTTCAAGGTATTCAAGCAGCCTTTTCTTTCTTTCTTCCTCTCTCTCTCTCTTTCTTGAGCCGAGAAAATAAAATCGGTTGTCACCCTTGAAGAGTATTGAAGAGAGGCCTCCTTGCCAAGAAGCTCCTAGATTTTACTTGGATTTTTTTCTTTTCTTTTCTTTTCTTTTTCTTTCTTTCTTTCTTTTTACAGCATTCAAGCAGCATCAACTCCTGGAATGTGCAAAGGCGGGTCACTTTTCCCCCCCTTTATAGCTGTCCAAGTCCGGTCCAATTCTGCGAGGCGCCCCCGGGAGAACGGAGCTGTTCAAAGGAAATGCCAGGAAAAAAAAGAAAAAAAAAGAAAAAAAAAAAAAAAAAGTCGCCCTCAACCCTGCTCCTTGACCAAGATGCCTCGAAGGAAGAAGAGAGTATGGAGGGGGAGGGGGAGGAAGAACGCTCTTTTGTAGTAACAAAAGAACGAACGAACGAACAGATCGACCAAAAAGCGCAAAGCGTTCCGGTCTCCCCTCGGGCTCTTTTTTTTTTTTTTGAGAGTCGAGGTTTGTCTATCTTTTTTTTAAGAGGAGAGGATGGAGAGAGAATGAAGCTCGCTCGCCCGCTGGGCGAGAGAGATATGCATTGAAGAGCTCCCAAGTGAGGATGAGAAACCATCGGGCTGAAAATAGCCCCGCGCAATCCAATTAGGGGGAGGGGGGAGGGGGACATAGAAGTGAGTGCTGAATGAGAGAAAGAGAGAGAGAGAGAGAGAGAAGGAGAGGAGGGGCAGGGGTTGAGTTAGAAAGGACAAGAGGGAAAAAAAAAAAGAAGACTTACTCTCGGTCAAGGCATGGATCTCGACCGTCTTTCTTGAAGGCTCGTCTGGCTGAGTACGACCCTTGGACTCGATCAGGTGCGAGGCAAAGATGGTATTGACAAGCGTTGACTTGCCCAAACCAGACTGGCCTACAAATTCAACCACCATCCGTTGTTCGTTGAGTTGAGAAACCGTTGTTAGTCTTTCTTGAAAGAGACGTGACAGAGTCTTTCTCGGTCTGTGCCTGAGAATGGACCTGGTCAGGAATGCGCGTGGAATGAAAAAAGAAAGGAGGGGGAACTCACCAACAACCATCACATTGAACTGGAAACCGCGCTTCAGCAGCTTGCGTTCAATCTGAGAGGTGATGGAGTCAAAACCAACATAGCTCTGGAGAATGGGCTAGTAGAGGAGAGAGAAAGGCAAATGGCATGTTCCCAATGGTCAGCAAGGCGTGCATCTCTTTCGAAAAGACCATCCAAGAGGAGTGTCATTGTGGTGGTGGGAACCATTGAGAAAAGGGCCTCACCTGGGAGGGTTGTGCGTCGAGACTCATGGTGAAAGAGGTTGTAGTGAAGGTGAGAGAAAGAAAGAGATGAAGATGGCTGTCGGGCTGCGATGAAGAATAGGAGTTGAGTTTGGATGGGATGGGATGGGATAGGATGGGATGAGATGGGATGGGATGCAGATGACAGTAAAGAGAAGTGAATGGGTCCACAAGCTTTGGGTTTATTCGTTCGCTGAAATACCTCCCCCTTGCACGCGTTTACGACTTTTTTTTTTTTTTCTCGCCAACGGTCTTAATGCTCTCTCTCTCTCTCTCTCTCTCTCTCTCTCTCTCTCTCTCTCTCTCTCTCTCTCTCTCTCTCTCTCTCTCTCTCTCTCTCTCTCTCTCTCTTTGGTTCGCTCTCTTGCCTCGCTCTTAGAGCCAGAGCCGAGATAGAGTCTATGATCGGGCTCTAATCCTTTGAGCCAGACGATCCCTCGCCACTTGTCTAATGGAACCCCAAGTCATCTCAAGCTCATGGGAGGGGGGAGGGGGGAAGACGAGCTAAAGAGATTCTCTTCTGCAAGACAGTAGAAGCATAGTGCAAGGAATGCCTAGGGAAAGAAGGGGTTTCACAGATTTATCTGTTTTCCTTCTCACTTGCTGTAAATGGTAGTATCAAAAGACGCATGCCCTTTCATGTCTAGGATGTACTCTGGTCGCTTTTTTTTTTTTTTTTTTTTTTTTTTTTCGAACTATGATCAGTTCGCGTCTAGAGGAAAGAGTACGAGGCAAGCACAGCCTCTTTGTCTCTAGCGGCCCTGATGAGAGGGACTGATCACAATATATCACTTTTCAAGAGCAAGACTGGGTATATCTCATTTCTGAACCCACCACTCTGCTACTCTTCCCAATTTCGAAAACAGCCAATGTTCTTTTCGGTGATAGAAATGAAAAGAGACAGAAAGAAAGCTTATTCACGGATATTATCCGACGACTCCCTGTCAATAGAGAAGACGTTGAATCAACAATTGGCTTAACCCCGAACTATCGTAAAGGGAGAAGGGAGAGAGGGGGGGCTCTATTCTACAAAGCGGTTTTCTTGCGAAAGGCTAAAAAAAGAAGATTGTAAATTCACAGTTTTAAAGTCGACTGTCTACAACAACCTGTGGACCCTGCTTAGGAGGACAAGAAGGACGGATCACAAGCTGTCGTTCAAAGGCCACTTCCAGTACTTCCCAGATATTGTTTGCATACACAAACTCTACCTCATTCTGGACATTTGTTGGTACATCCGCCAGAACATCCTTCCGGTTTCGTGCCGAAAGAATGATCTTGCGCACTCCAGCTCGATGAGCAGCAATCGTCTTTTCTTTGATTCCTCCTACGGGCATGACCAATCCTCGAAGTGTAAACTCGCCTGTCATGGCTGTGGTCGAGGGCACTGTTTGGCCTGTAAACATGGAGACTAATGCACAGACCAAGACAATTCCTGCGGATGGACCGTCCTAAGAATCCACAAGCACATGTACAAAGAGTCAGTGATATAAATGAGAGAAAGAAAGAAAGAAAGAAAGAAAGAAAGAAAGAACCGGCAAGGTTCGAATGTTTACCTTTGGAGTACTACCACTGGGCAAGTGAATGTGCACGTCTGTCTTTTCCATTACGTTCTGGCCTTGATGAGGCGTCAATCCAAGTTCATATCCATGGCTCTTGATCCAACTCAATGCAATTTGGGCACTTTCTTTGATGACTTCTCCCAAACTACCCGTCAACTGCAAAAGTCCTCGACCAGGCATCTGTGATACTTCTACAAAGAGAACTCCTCCTCCAACCCCATTATAGGCCATCCCTGTCACAACCCCTGCAATCGGTATCCGCTCTGCTACCTCGCTGACATATTTTTCTTGACCCAAGATCGTCTCCACATCATCAAGTAATACATACGGCCGATAATCCATGACTTGACCGTGTTTGCTGTCGTCATACTCTCCACCATGAACATGGCTCGCCATCGTGATAGGGTAACAGGCATAGCCAAGACGATGTACAGGGGAACATACCACCTGTTCCCGGAATTCGGCATACTCAACAGCCTTGGATCGAACCACTGACGCAACCTCTCGTTCCAACTGTCGAACACCACTCTCGCGTGTATAACCTGTAGCGATCCTCATCAGAGCAGGTTCTGTGATCTGGACATTGCCCTGGTGAAGTCCATGGAGTCGGATTTGTTTTGGAACAAGGTGTTGGCGAGCAATGGCTAGTTTCTCGGCAAAGGTATAACCCGAGAGCGT
Organism: Mortierella sp. BCC40632; assembly: GCA_011634665.1. Lineage (NCBI taxonomy): Eukaryota > Fungi > Mortierellomycota > Mortierellomycetes > Mortierellales > Mortierellaceae > Mortierella > Mortierella sp. BCC40632. Next base: position 270,463 of record WAEK01000018.1, read on the forward strand.
AATCACTTCCATTCGATCCAAGAGGGGTCCCGGGATCGTCTCGATATTATTGGCAGTCGCGATAAACAAGACCTTGGAAAGGTCAAACGGAGTATTCAAGTAATGATCCGTCTAGTCATTGACAATATTTAAAAGAAAGACATGACCTTAGTATTTTGTTACTCAGCTGTCATCCCTTCTTCTTCTTTTCTTCTTTGTCTTTTCATTGCTCTCTTACAAAGGTACTGTTCTGCTCGGGATCCAGAACTTCTAGTAATGCTGCCGCGGGGTCTCCGCGATTTCCACGCGATCCAAGTTTGTCAATCTCGTCTAAAAGCACAGGAAAAGATGAATGAGTTTTTTTTTTTTTTCTCTCTCGCAACACATCATCAATATCAACTCTCTTGTTTCTCTTTTTCCTTCTTCCTACCAAGCAAAAACACTGGATTGTTGACTTCGCATTTTTTCAATCCATTGACGATAATGCCCGGGAGGGCTCCGACATAAGTCCGACGATGCCCTCGGATCTCGGCCTCATCCCAAACACCTCCAAGGGAAATCCGATGAAATTTTCTTCCCATGGAAGCTGCAATAGATCGGCCTAGAGATGTCTTTCCCACCTATCCGCAAAGATTGACCAAATCAAGTAAAAAAAAAAAAAAAAAAAAAAAAAGAGTGCGTCAGAAAACAAAAAAGAAAGGTCTTGAAGCAACCATTCTCTTGGACCCATTTTTTTTTTCCCATCCTGATTATCCAATAATAAGCTACTCACTCCAGGAGGACCCGCAAGACAGAGAATAGGTCCCTTGACATCGCCTCGCATCTGTTGAAGCTTGGTCACAGCCAGGTATTCCAGGATTCGTTTCTTGACCTTTTCAAGTCCAAAATGATCCATGTCCAGTTGTCGCCTAGCTCGTTCAACATCCAATTGCTCATGCGTCGACATAGTCCATGGCAAGTCTGCAATCCAATCCAAATAATTCCAAAGTACAATATACTCGGACGAGGCCGGTAACATCTTGCTCATCCGTTTCAATTCTCGATCTGCTATTTGTTGGACCTCCAACGGAAGATTGGCATCAGCCAGACGTTGGTCCATTTGTAAAAGGTCTTCATCTTGGCCCCCTTGACTTCCTGCATCCTTCTCTCCTAATTCTTCTCGAATGGCGCTCAGTTGTTGTCGAAGGTAGAGTTCTTTTTGTTTCTTGTTCAATTTGGCCTCGATATTAGTATGGATATTCTGTGAGATCTTGAGGACCTGGGGCAAAAGATAGTTGGTCAATGACTCTAATAAAATTGTGTTGATTTGGAAAGAGGAAAGAGCTGGCCATGGTCTTGTCATGATGCAAAAAAAAAAAAAAAAAAAAAAAAAGCACTTACTTGAACATCGCGAGCCAGAAGCTCAATGGCCTTGACAACCCGTTCTTTCAGATCCACAGCACTGAGAACAGCCAATTTTTCCTCATACGAAACTTCAATTGAACTCGTCAACAGATCTACCACCTGTCCCGGAGAATTCCCCATTAACTCCAGAAACCGTTGCAATTGAGTGAGAATAGGCATCGGTAACTTCAGACTGAGGAGCAAAGTGACGTATTCCCGTGAAGCAGTTCGCAAGGCCATGATCTGGTCTTGAAGGTGTTGGTCCGATTTGTCGACCACAGGGTCAGGCATGGCTTGGATTTCAGCCTCGAGATAGGGCGTTTGGGAGATGACTCTGCCCAACTTTAGTCGCGTGAGACCTGCGAGTGATTGTCGGAGGAGGCGCCAGTGTTTGAAATGGCGCAAAGGGGGGAACACAAATGAACAAAGAGCAGGCCATGTTAGTAATATCCTGTGTACGTACGTGGTCCCAGCATTGGTGTTTCCATGGCACAACCTCTTACAAGTCCACGGACACAGACGCACACACACACACGGAAAAAGTTTAAATTTCCTTGTGCTTTTTCATCAGCCCTGTGATCGAAAAAGTAGTGACTCGCCTCTCTCTCCCCCTTCCCCGCTCGGTTCACTCTTTCGTCCTTTTACCTTCAAGAACGACCACAAAACCACCCACGACGCGTTCCAATCGGACCAAGCGAGCTGCACAGCCGATAGGGTGAAGGTCGGAAGGATCCAGCGTCAAAGACATTGTCCCCAAAGGGTCCCCCCACGTCGAGACGCTCGAATGACGGTTGGCGCCTTGGGCCTTGGAGCCCTGTCGAGAGTTGTTCTGTTTCGAGGCACTGCCTCCTCGACGTCTGGAGGGAAGGATCACTGGGCCAATGCTACTCCCCGCGGCCGTATTTTCCAGATCCGGATGGATGGGGCCAAAAGGGGTGGATTCGATAAAAATCCCCTGTGAACTTTTGTCGAGAGAGGAGAACACACGAGGATGGCCCTCAGCTCCCGTTGATGGAGTAGTAGTAGTTGATGTTGTTGTTGTGGCTGTAGTTGATCCCATCCCTTTTCCAATGCCTGTTCCAGGTGAATCTGAACCTGGTCCAGTTGTTGCAAGCCCAAGACGATGACCATCCTGAGAACGACTTTTGTTTGAGAGAGGAGCAGAAAGAGTCATGGGAAACACGCCAATGACGGTCCTGCTGAGTTGTTTCGAGTCGAGCGTGCGTATTAAATGTTCCAGGACAAAGGTGGGATCTTGTTGGTTCAAGAGTTGGAAACGGGTAACGACGCCTGGCAAGAGGACTCTGTTGATGATAGGCAGGAGTGGGAGCCGGGTGGGAATCTTGGGCATTAGTGGGCCCGCGCCTTGTCGAGGCATTTTTTTAGCTCTGGACAGGAGTGAGGAGAGTGCGTGTGTGTCGGAGAAGGAATGAAGAAATGTGCACGGGCGATTGTCGGAGATGAACAAAAGGAATGGAAAAAGAAAAAAGGATGAATGGGAAACGGAAGCAATTGAGGAGAAACAGAGTTAGGTGGATGGATGGACAGATGGATGGATGAGAATCAAGAGTAAAAAAAAAAAAAAAAAAAAAAAAAAAAAAAAAAAAAAAAAAAAAAAAAAAAAAAAGAAAAAAGAAAAGAGTAGCAAGCAGGGATGGCGTCGCTTGCGAATAGATAAAAAAAGATGTCGTATCAGGTGCAAATGCAAGAAGAAGAGGAGTTTGTTCCCCCTTCTTTCTCTCACTTTCTCTTTCTCTCATTCTCTTCTCTCTCTATCTATCTCTCTCCACAGGCCAATGCACGCACATGCTTCTCCTGTTGTTTGTACTCTGGCTCTTGTCTCCACAACACCCCGCCTCATCTGATTGGCTGAACTCTGATGCCAGAGAACAGGGTCTTCCTATCCCATCCTGTTCTAGTCTGTCTTTCGCGTTCGAGTATGTTATATAGTCACATCTCTCTCTCTCTCTCTCTCTCTCTCCCGCTACTTTCTTCCCGCTGGTCAATGCTTCAAGGATACACCATTGGTTTTTTTTTTCTGATTTTATTTATTACTTGTTGAAAGAGAGAAAAAGAGATCGTTACTTTTTGGTGGTCATTAGCTTTTGAGTAGAAAGGCAAAGGAAGTGGGCTTTTTTAGATTTTTCTTTTTTTTTTTTTTTTTTTTTTTTTTTTTTTTTTTGATGCTTTTTTTTTTTTTTTTTTTTTTTCCCTTTTTTTTTCTTTTCTTTTGAAGGTGGAATTGGTCGTTAAAAGTGCATAGAAACAAAAAATAAAATAAAATAAAATTCAAAAACAAAGAGTGGAATGGTTGGGGAGAGAGGGGAGAGGCATTATGTGGATACAAATAGTGTTTGGGGATATAAAAAAAAATGACCGAGACGATTATATGGACAAAGAAAAAAAAGTGAAATGCTTATGCGACTGGCATCGCCGCAAAGACTTCGTTCCCACCATCCTCTTGCTTGGACAATCTCAAGAACTCGGATCGTTCTTCTTCACTCATCGATTCGAGCAACTCTCGGAGCTCTGCTTCATCAGCCTCATCACCTGCTCCATACTCTTCATCCTCACAGTACTCAACCGTCTCAAACTCGAACGAGGCACTGCTGACAGTGCGTTGTTGTTGGACGACAGGCTGAGCTGCGATTCTTGGCATGGCTGCTGGGGCCGTCATCACCATCTCGGCCTCCTCACGCTCAAGACGATCAGCAGGCATCATCATCGACTTGCTCGAAACTGCATTGGCGCTCACGCTCTTCTGAAGACTCGCCCTCGAGGGGAAACTATCGAATCGAACCAACGAATTGGTGGCCGACTGAGACTTGGGGAGATCAGGTCGTCGAGCCGAAGCATAGACAACTTCGGTCTCTTCGACTGCCATATTCTCCTCACGCTCTTCCACTTCTTCCTCACGGTCTTGGTCAAACTCGTTGTTGCGTCCTTGACGACCTTGGAACTGGTGGCTACGCATCACGGAAGCAGCTCGAGACAAGAGACCACCGTGCATCGAGTCCGACTCGTAGTCAGAGATAGTGGGGCTCGAGGGACGCGTAGGATAGAGTCGCAGGTTGGCATCACCAACAGCCGAAGCGTGCTTGAAGAGCATATCAATCGAGGTCATGTGTGGGATTCGGAAAGGTCGACCCTCTCCTCGGGTATTTGACGAGACCGCGGCAGTCTCCTCATCGTCATCGTCATCAAAGCTGTCATTGCTTGCAGTGGGCTCCTGCTCATCCTCTTGTTCCTGGTTCAGCTCTTGGACAGGCTCAAGCCCTGCGGGCATGGAGGATGGCAGAGCCGTGATTGGCGCAGATGACTGGGGGACCACTTGGATTTCTGACGATGTCGGAGTCATGGTCGAGCGAGCGCTCATCATCAAGATCGACTTGCGGTTGAGCTTGAGTTCTGCATGCTCAGTATCGACGCCATTCTTGGCGCCAACTACGACAGCATCGCGAAGGCTGCCACGGCGGCTCTCGACTCGACTGGGTCCATTGTCGGAGCCCTCGATGGGTCCGGTCATCAGGACAGACTGACGGATATCGCGTGTCACCTTGTTCAACGATTGAGCCGCCGACTTGGCGCGGATTCCCTCCACATCCTGCATGGTCAATCCCGCAATCTCCATAAACTCTCGGAACTCTTCATCGCTCAGATAGTCAAACGCTTCCAGAATCTCCATCTCCTCCACTGTCATGTCCGCATTGCGGTCCACTGGGAGACTTCCGTACTGAGCAATGGTGTCAGCGATCGCTGCTGCTGCTGCTGCCTCACGCTCCGCTTCAGCCTTGGCCTGCTCTGCCTCCTTGGCTCGACGAACCACTCGTCGTTGACGTCTTCGATCGCTCTCACGAGCATCGAGGGCTTCTTCGAATGAAAGTCCGCGGGCTTGGTAAACTTCCAACTCCTTGCGCGTCTTTTTGGCTCGCTCTCGACGAGGAGCTGCTGCCACGGGGACAGACGCTGGCACGGAAGGACGGGTCTGTCGTCGAACCACAGCTGGGACGGCTGCAGTCTGGATGGCGGCCTTAATAGACATACATCCTTCGACACGGCCACCTTGCTGGCTGTAGATTCTCATCTTGAGTGCCTGTCGTCGCTGCATAGCTTGCTTGTTAAAGTTGGTCTTGCGTCGCTTGACGGTCTTGGCGACCGCCATAAAGCTTTCCAACTCTCGCTTCTCGACAGCGCGTTGACTGATACCAAAGATATCGCCAGGCAAGACAGGCTGGAGTTTGAGCGAACCAGATCGGGCAATGGTATTCGACCGAGAGAGTCCCATCATGGGTGAACGTGGAGACATGGGAGACATGGGAGTGACGGGCATTTCGGGCGACATGGGTCGGAGATGCGAACTGCCCAAGGGAGAGGGTGCAGCTGTGTTGGTGGTGCCTGTGCGGGGTGTGAGCGGATAACCATTTGGATGCGAATGCGAGGCGGAGGAGGTCGATCGTCGGGGTTGATTCTCGTATCGGGACGAGCCCAGGGACGCGACCGAAATGGAGCGTCTCAAATCCCGAATAACGGCTTGAACATTCTCCTCCTCTTCTTCAGCAACGACATCCAATTGAGGGACGTGCGCATCCTCACCCTCGTCCTCGTCCATGTGAATATCCAACAACGAGATGGCATCGTCAGCCACAACGCGTTCCTTGCGGTCTGCATAGAGCGAGATCTCCTTCATGGGCGACTCTGCAGGCAAGCCCTGGGCGAGTCGAGCCTCCATCCGCAGGATTCGTTGTGCACCCCTGTATCCATGTTCGCGTTCCAAGGCGGCAATACGCTCACGCTCCAGAGCCTGTGCACGACGGTCCAACTTTTCTTGTAGTTGTTCCTCGGTCAGGTCTCGTTCTTCACGGTAGGCGTAGATGGCATGGTAAAAGGCACTTGAGAACTTGCGAAGGTCAGTAGACATCAAGTACCGAGTGTCCCAGTTGGGTCGGTGGTCATGCTGGCCAAAGCAGCTCGAACCAGGCACGACCGAGAGCTTGCTGTGGCTGATTTGATTGTCGCGTTGATGGTCGACTAGAGCACAGCATAGATCCAAAATTTCGACAAACAAATACCGGTTCAACTCTGGGAGCATGCCCAATAGCTCAAAGAAGAAGCGACCTAGAGAGAAAGAAAAAGAGCAGGGTTCAAGGAGGTTAAAGGAGGACGGGGGGGGGGGGTTGAGGTTGGAGAGTGAGGCGGCAAAGGGGGAAAAGGAGGCTGTTTAGAATGCATTTCGATTCAGGGGTTGACAGGCAAGAGGCTGCGCATAATACAATATCTGTAGGATGATATCCTCAAAAGACTGTCTTACCATTCGGGTTATGGAACATTTCCTGAATATGGGGTGGAATAAGGGGAGGATATGTCCTGGAAAGGGCTGTCGACAAAAGACCCGCAACTGTATCAATGCGCATCATTTTGACAGAGAACAAATGTCTCTTCTGTGGGTGGGCCAACATCGAGAGGGCCGCCTCGACTGAGGGGCCATGGAAGGGATTCCGGAAGAGGTGAGGGTGTTTAAGACCTGATGGAGCAATTAAGGATAGGGTTATTCAACGAGAGCAAGAGAGAGGGTGAGAAAGGTGTTAATTTCTTCTTCAGTCAACAAGAATGAATAGGAGAATAGAGAAGGTTTAGGGAGAGAGAGAAAGAAAAAGAAAGAGATGGGGCCAAAAAAGAAGCTTTGCATCTTGGTGTGACATGCATGCACCTCTCTGTGCGTGCGAAGAGTATGTGTAGCCTTGGAATGCAAGGAATGGGACAGGGCAACAAGGACCAGTGGGACAGGCAGGACAGTAGAGCGGTCAAAATGAGGTTCGCAGGGGTTGGGCAAGGGAGGGAAGGGGAAGGGGGGGCGCATGGATGGTTGCACAGTCAGGGGTCCCGAGGGACGGGCGCGAAGCGTTCGCGTAGGTCGGGCCTTGGCAAGGAAGGGGAACAGGATAGGGAGGCTGAAGTACTGATCGAAGGACGGGGGAGTTTGGTCCGATGGGGTGAGGAATGGATCTCGAGCACGGGGACGGCCCAATCACTGCCAGCACCTTTTGGTCTGGGCGGGACATGGCCAGCTCGGGATTGGGCTGAGACAAAGTGCATGATATGCTGCCGCCGTGGCCCAGATGCATGCATGGCGGTAGTCCAGAGCTCCAAGTTTCTTTCCTATCTGCAAACGCCGCAGACAAGGAAAAGGATCTTTTTTTTCCTGTCCGATTGCCCAATGGCCCTCATCCATCGGTGAAAATCGAGGCCCCGCCGATTTAAGAGGGCATTGTAAAAGAACAGGGGGAAGAGGAGAAAGGCATTCTGCCCCAAGGGCCCTCAGGTTGGGTTTACTTTACCTCGCAGCTTGATTTCCTCGATGCAGCTCATAATCACGCGGTGACTGAACTCTATCGGCATCAAGTCCATGACGGGCATCATGTCAGCAGCGGTCTTGCCGACATTCAGTCTATAGCCCCAATTGAATGAAAGAGAGAGAAAGGAATGGAAAGGTTATGTTTGTTGTCCAAGGTGAAAGCATCTCTTCGGCTTTTTTTTTTTTTTTTTTTTTTTTTTACTCCACAGCTGGTGCCTGCGTGGATAGGGTGTGTGAGAGAAGGGATGCAATGAGAGGGGTATATTGCATTTGACCCACTGCATTTGCTGTTGTTATTGCACGCAAATCGCAATGGTACGCGTGCTTAGACTATCCGAGAAAGTTCCCCCAAAGGAGGACTCTCTTTCTCTCTCTACAGTGCACGAGAGCATCGCCCAGGTTGAGGCGATGGAATAAATGGCCGCGGTCTACACCAGCTCTCGGCTGCTCACAGGATGAGGAAAGAGGAGCGAGTGACAGAGTCACTCCAAGAGCGCGCGCTGTTGCAGATGGAGCAGGGGAGCAGGGGCAGTGAGTGGATATTGGAAAGGTGTTTGGAGGGTATGGAACACGGACGGGTGTGAGAGGAGGATGGCCATGCATTTGCCTCACAGTTCGATCCAAAACAGCGCGGGTACATGGCAAATGATACGAGGTCCCCCCACCCTTTCTCTCCTCTTCTTCCGGGCCTGTCCCTGAGCACGGCCGACACCCGAACGCACGCGAAACCGAACGCCAAACCACATTTCATTGTTACGAAGGGTTCAGAGGTCAGGTTGATGGCCAAAGGCTGGGTCATCGCTGCGCGACTTTGTTGAGCTTTGTGTGCACGGCCAGGTCAGGGCCGAAGGACAAGACACCATGCACCATGCAGTTGGCCGTTTCTCTTGTTTGCCCGTTTGGGCCGGGAACACAAGGAGAGACATGGTAGGGGTCGTGCGATGGGGCTGCAATAATGCGCAATGTGGTGCAATGCAAACAATAGTGTATTCTATGCCGAATATATACAACAACCCTTGAGTTTGATCCTTTTCCTCTCCTCTCCCATTAGCGCAAGGTTCAGTCAGCGCGCCAAGGCCTCGCTATCGGGACAAGTCCGAGAGAGATGGCGAGAGCACTAAGTGGCAACAACACTAGAGCAACAACAGGGTATTCGGGGGAAGAAAAAAAAACGTGGCACCCAAAAGGCAGTCCAACTGAACCGACCGGGCCACTTTTCATCCCCAGCGAAAATGCGATTGAGAGAGAGAGAGAGAGAGAGAGAGAGAGAGAGAGAGAGAGTAGCATATTATGCTCACATCTACTCTCGGGCTAATATCGTGCATTGAAGAAGGGGTGGTAGGAGAAGGAGAGATAAGGCAAGGAAGAGAGAGAGAAAGAGAGAAAGAGAGAAAGAGAGAGAGAGAGAGAGGAAGAGAAGGGAGAGAGGGAGAGAGAGAGGGGAGAGAGAGAGAGAGAGATACTGATCTTTGCGGAGTTGCGTGTTCTACGTACCTGGACGATTGCCCCTTGATCATCGAGGGCATTTATCGACACTGGGGAGCGCAGTGGTAGTCGTCAAAGTAAGAGTGAAGAAAAGTTTGGACGAATGCAATTGAGGTCGAGTGCGAACAGTAGGAGAACAACCAGAGTTGGGACCAAAGGACAGAGAGGAGAGAGAAAGAGAAGAAAAGAGAGAGAAGAAAAGAAAAGAAAAAAAAAAAGAGAAAAGGCGCAAGCTAGTTGGTGCGGCGGAGGAGCGGAAACGACTGCCCTGTTGGAAAGGGGATAGAGAAGAGTGGAGCAGCGAGTGACAGGGGTCGAGGCAAAAGGGGGTGGCGGGGTGTGCTGGGAAAGTGTCAAAGGAGAATGGAGCGAATGCGGATGGAGCGAATGCTGAATGCAAATGGAGCAAGAATGTACAAAAAAAGGCGTGCGCGGGGCGGGTATATAGGCAGAGTGTGCGGATGCGATAGATTGGCGGTGGTAATGGGATATAAGGCCGAAAAATAAAAAGAGAAGAGAAGAGAAGGAGGAAAGAAAGAAAGAAAGAAATGTCGTCCCTTCGAGGGGCCGTGAAGAAATACGCGCGCGTCCGGACGGGCCGCTGCCATGCTGGGGGACAGAGCCATGGCACCGCCCGCTGAAGAACGAGGCCGCGACTTGGTCTGTGGTTCGCTGAGCTGGCTGCTCTGCACCCCGTCTGCTGCGTGCTGCAGCCCTTGGTCTGCTCAAACAGACCCAGCAACCTACCCTTCTCCCCTTCCGTCTTTTCGCTACTTTTGCTCTTTTCGCCATCTTGTCCTTTGTCAAGAAAAAAAACCCGCATTGCCAGGGCAACAAAGGGGATGCACAAAAGACCAAAAAGCGCTTCTGCCCCTCTGGGCATCGCCTGCCTCCCCGGCCAGCGCGTCGCCCCGGCGCATTGCGATTCTTTTTTGCTGGAAAACCCACAGTCTTATCCTGCCAATTCCACGTCTGCGCCTTGCAGACTCGGACAAAAAAACAACACGCACACACAAGACCTCAGGAGTAGAGGATGACCTTGCCGCGTCGACTCGTCCTCCATCGTCCCCATCGATCTTTCCTCCTTTGCAAATACATATTCACACATTTTACACACTTTTCTCTCTCTCGATTGTCCTTGCCGCCCACATTATTGTGTTCCATGTTACGCAACGAAGGGGGCCAAGAGCACATCTCCTCCCTTGCCCCTACTGTAGCCCGATGCTCTACCGACTCTGTGAATTAGTTGAGAGCAACTGTCCGAGGCCCGGGCCTTTACCTGATCCCTTTTTCTCAGTCTTTCCTTATTTCTCTCGCTTTCTCTCTTTTTGGCCTGGGGAACCAGGCGCTCGACCCCGATGGAAGCTCTCTATTTCTCTTGGCCCGTAAGAGAGCGGATGGCGGGCAGAAAGACAAAAGGTCTCAAGGACAGGCAGTTGCACAGGACATGCAACGGAGTCATAGCCATCGAGCAGGTGGCCATCTCTCTGCTCAAGTGCATTCGAGGAAAGGAGCAGGATAAAAAGTCGATGAGTACTGGAGAGGGTGGAGGAGAGCGTGTGGTGAATGGGAGGGGACATGGGCCAGAAACAATGGCAATGTATCCCTGGGCCTTTGCTCTCTCTCTCTGGTTTGCTCTCAGAGGGATCTCTTTCTACGGGCCACATCGGTCCTCTTGACATCCCGACATGTTAATATTACCTAACAGAGTACACTCGGGTACATAACTATGTAGTTGAACTCTTGACGGCCCACTCTTCTCGGCGTCTGTGCCTGCTGCGCCTGTGTCCTCTCGGGGAAAGCAAACGCTCGCCAGGAAGGCGTTGGTGGTGGTATCTGCGCGAAGCTACTATTGACTGGCCGCATACTCGGCATTGACGGACGGCACAGAGGGAACCACGCTCCAAAAGGGAGCGAGGAGAGCTGTTCCAGCAACGGGTGAACGGTGTATCCGTCGACTGTCATGGCCTCAAGAGATGGTTTGTCCCAAGCGCCATCCATTTGTCCATGCAACTAAGCAAGGAGTCTCCGGGAAGCAAAAATAGACTGGCCTCTCTGGCCCTGACGTCCAGACAATGAAAAACTCCCGCAAAAAAAAAAAAAAAGTGCACCATGCATTTCGACGGGTCATGTAAACACAGCGGTGGAAAGCCCATGGCGCATGTCAAGCTGATGGGTCATGACCTCATGCAGCACGAATCCCTGCAACGGCCATTGGCCACAAGGGCCAGAAAGCAGCAAGAGAGATCGAAAGAGAGATCGTCTTTTGCCTTGGTGGAAACGAGATGGCTTGACCGCCCGCCCTGCCCGGAAACACTGCAGACCAGATGAGTGACAAGCTCAGTAGGGAAAACGGGGCCTGATGCTCCTTGCTCTTGCAAAGAATAAAAAAGACGGAGCAGCGCTGGGAGCCTGGAACTTCTGCATCAAAGGATCCCATGACACGCATTCATTTTGGTCAGTTGGAGACATCTTTTTTTCATATCCAAATCGTGCTCGAGCAGTAAAGCACGAGCTGTGTCAGCATTCCCTTGACCCATCGACACCATGCATAAATCGAACGAGCAAATAGCGTGTTGTTCGACAGGGAGGAAGAGAGAGAGAGAGAGAGAGAGAAGAAGAAGAAGCAAGCTTGGTGGCCATTCGGGCGCATTTCGAAACCATATTTGGCCCCTCTCTTTCCCTTCTTTGTTGTCTAGCAAGCTTGAATCAGTCCACAACATCCTCTTTCTCCTCGGCCATTTTTGTCAGTTCAGCGCCCACATTCGCTGCGTTCCTGTCCCTGTCAGCAGAATGACTAGTCCAGTCGCGTCGACGCGTTCCTCACCAGGCCACATCTCTCTCCTTTATGGCCGTTTAGTCCCGTTGCCGCTGCAAAAGACCGAGTCAACAATAACTCCTTTTTTTTTTTTTGTTCCTCCTTACGCGCCCATCTCCCTAGATATGTAGGCATACACAAACAGGCATACTCTCTCCTTCTGATCTCTCTCCCATTTTCACTAAACCACACTAGTATCCTCTGTCCTCTCCTCAGTGCCTCAGTGTGATTGCTCGAGGACATCAAACACTGACAAGGGTGAAGAGGTCCGACCGGAAGAGCAGTGTCTACGGTACAACAAGGAGGGCAGTGAGAGAGAAAGAGAAAGAGAAAAGAAAAAGAGAGAGAGACGAACTCGTCTGATCCAAATTTGCGTCCTCATATACCCCTAACTCAACCCATCCCCTAAACCAGTCCATTTCCCAACTCATATCTGTGCAAGTTGTCCTACTCAACCCTATAACCCTGTCGCTCTCACACACACAATACACATTTCTCTCTCTCTCTCTCTCTCTCTCTCTCTCTCTCTCTCTCTCTGGTGAGCTCATTGTCGATAAATGAAGCGATTTCCCGATGGATAGATACTATGCTATGCTCAAAAATCTAAGATCCGCAATAATGGGCTGTCTTGTCATCCTCCTCTCCGCTCAAGATACCTTAACAGGTCCGCAGTTTCCTCTTTCTCTTTCTCTGTCCCCATTCCTTTTGGGCCCTATTTTATCGTCCTCCTATTCCTTCAATCTTCTGCCAGCTGCGGCCCGAGCAAGGTTGGGTCCGACACTTGGCCGTTATTTCATTGAACTCCAGATTAGGTCTATGATAGACTAGTGAGCTAAGAATCCCTCTAGTGTTAGAGAAACCTAACCTTCGCCGCTTTGCACCGCCTTTTTCATTCATATCAGAAACAACAGATATTACAAAGTCAGTTTTTTTTTTTTTTTTTTTTTTTTTTTTTTTTTTTTTGGGTATCAAGCTTTGGGGAAAGGAAGAGAGAGAGAAAGAAAGGTAATCTTATATGAGTCGATGATCCAGTCATATTAGTGCTCCTGAAGAGGATTCAGGGAGATATATTGAGGCAATGTTCTGTTTTGTATGAAAAAAGGTCGCGCGACCAATTTCCATCCTGGGGAGAGAGAGAAAGGAGAAGGAAGAAAGAAGAAGAGGAAAAAAACCTGCTCTCAGAGACCTTGCATTCGCGTCATTGGAATGGGTGTAATAACAGCGCCATTTGAAAAAAAAAAATCAACGCGCTCTGTTCAGTTTGAGTAGTAGTACATGTTAAACCCAGGGAGACCCGAGGAGGAGGCCATTGGCCAGGTAAGAGCTCTCACCCGCGTGTCGCACACCAACTGCCCATTGTTGTAACTTGAGGCGTGTGTGTAAAAGGGTACAGGTCAAACGGTATATGACGGGCTAGGGCTCAAGCCCTGGGTCACTGCCATTTGACTTTTTCCTATTGGCAAAAAAGGGAGAGAGAGAGAGAGAGAGAGAGAGAGAGAGAGAGAAAAACAAACAAGATGCCCACGCTAGAACTGTGCGTTGCTCGAAGAGCACAGTTTTGTTGTTGCTGTTATAAAGATGCCCACATTCTTTTCTGGAAATTTTTTTTTTTTTTTTTTTTTTTTTTTCAAGTCATCGATCTCTTTTTTTGTTTTTTCTGCGCAGAAGACTGGATGAGTACCTCACGTTGGATACATTTTTACAGAAGTCCAACATGCAACAGTACAATGGGAGAGAGGGAGAGAGCACAGGAAACAACGTGTTGGGGGGTAAAGAGAGCATGGTGACAACAATTGTTTTTTTTCTTGGGAGCGATGGCAATCTACAATGATGCAGCTTGTGTTCCCAAAGGACCTGCATGGCATCTGTCCTTTGGGACCGCTCCTCTCCTTTCTCTCCCCTCGGGTCAAAATTTTTCTCTCCCTTTTCTCTCTCTCTCTCTCTCTCTCTCTCTCTCTCTCTCTCTCTCTCCCCTGTCTTTGTCTTGTATAACGCACTCAGTAACTCACCCTCGTACAGACATGCTGAGGCTCTTTTTGAGTGTTTGTGCATCTTTGTTGAGGGTTATTTCGGAATGCCATGCCATGAGGCGTCAAAGCAGTGTGCGACAGCTCCCTTCTAGTGGAGGGATAGAGCAATTGAGACCCCATGGTGACAGAGCACACGTTGCTCCAGGATTAGGAAGGAGCACAAAGAGCGATCGGCCTTTTTGTTCCGCGGTTGCAGATCCTTTGGAGCAGAGAGAAAAAGAGTAGTGAAAAACAGAACCCCATGCTCCATCCCTCTTGAAGAGGCTGTAAATAGAGACTGAGGAAACCAAAGAAGGTCCTTGTAGACTATGTACAACACAATGCTGTGTCATCTGCGGCCCATGCCTTGCTGCACTTGTCCGCGGTTCTCTATTCTTATTCTCGGCGCAAGACTGTTCATACGTAGTCGCCTCCAAAAAGACTTTGTTCAATCTTGTTGCTATAAGAGGGTAACTACACGTTGCATCTGAGACATCACAGCGCGGGGACGACGCGTCGATTCTCAGTCTTCCACTCGTAAGGTTGTCCACGCCAAAAACGAGATCGTTCTCTTTCTTTCTTTTTCTTCTCACCCTTTCAAGGGGGGAAGGAGCTGTAAACACCTCGTGCGGGTGGCGTGGCCTGGCGTGTCTACAAAGACGTCCGAGAATTAGGCGGGTCCATGCTTTGAATTTCTCACCTTCTAATGGACTGTGTGTTTTACAAACACGCGTTTACAATCTCTTTTGCTCGCTCGACCCCAGCGTAAATACCCCCATGCAATCCCCCGACCCCCCGAGGAGCGAGAAGAGAAGGAGAGAAAGAAGAAAAGAAAAGCACCTTCTGTATCCATCCAAGAAGCACTTGTAAAAGGAGGTGCCTTGTCTGGGGTGCTTTCTCAGACTGAGATGGACATGCAACTTTTTTTTTTTTTTTTTTTTTTTTCCTTTTCTCAATGACTCTTTTCTCTCTCTCTCTCTCTCTCTCTCTCTCTCTCTCTCTCTCTCTCTCTCTCTCTCTCTCTCTCTCTCTCTCTCTCTCTCTCTCTCTCTCTCTCTCTCTCTCTCTCTCTTTTACAGCTGTTGTACTCCATTGGGACACGGCCCATGGGTTCTTTGCCTCTTTTCCCCTTTCCCTCATCCTCCTCACTCCTTGCTCCCCTTTCTTAAACACGCGTTTAACGACTATTTTTTTTTTTTCTCTTGCTCTCTCGCTGAGACTGCATGAATCGAATGCGTGACAAAGCAGCGCATCGCACTTGGTCAACGACGACTGGGCCCAAGGAATTGGACAAAATGGTGCGTAATGCTAGTAGCGTTGGGGTACAGCGTTGGACAAGGGGCCTCGTCTTCCTTTCCCCTGCTCCTTGACCATCACTGACATCGTTTGTTTTTTCCACGGTCTAAAAGGGCATTTTTTTTTGAGATGGACAAAGACAACACGCCCCATCCCATCTGCCTTGTCTTGATGCCCATGGATGAGCGTGTATGCTTTGTGTATGTCTGTGTGTGTGTGTGACCCTGGGGCAGATGACAGGAGGGGGAAAGAGATGGTAGAGGGCAAGGCTACGTATGCTGGGAGGAGTGGACGGGATACAACAGGGGAACCGTAAAAGAGAGAGAGAGAGTGAGTGAGTGAGAAGAGAGAGAGTAAGAGAGAGAGAGAGAGAGAGAGAGAGAGAGCTGATGTGAGAGAGAGGTTAGGAGAGAGAGAGAGAGAGTTTGTGTGAGATGTGTGTCCACTACTACGTACTGCCAGGGACAGGGAGAGGGTGAGACGCTTCTCTCTCTCTCTCTCTCTCTCTCTCTCTCTCTTCTCGTCTCTTCTCTTTCTTCTCTTCTCTCTTTCTCTTTTCTCTTTTTTTTCTCTCTTCATTTCTCCATTCTCACCCATTCCTACCCACCTACACTGATTGATTGATTAATTGATCAACCGATTTGATCTCTTTCTCTCCTTCTCTCTCTTCTCTCACTCACTCTCTCCTTCTCTCTCACTTCCTCCTAACCCTTTTACTCCTACCCATCACTACATCCTCTCCCTCCACAACTCTACACTGCCAACAACTACGACCATCGATCTTTCGTCGCGCCTCAAAGGCCGCATCTTCGTCCTCCGCTCTCGGCTGTATCTGTGCCGTCGGAGGATCCAGCCTTTTCTTCTTCTGCTTCCTCTTCCTCCTCCACATACACATACACATTCACATACTCTCCCTTCCCTTCCCCGCACCTCGCCCTCCGTCATCACCCTATCCACTCCACTCTTTCTCCGATATCCCGGCACTCTCCTATAATGCATTCCCTAGACCACTGCCCACTTCGTACCTTCTGTTGTATCGCCACCACGGACGCGGCTCCTCACCGCATCCTCGATGTCGACCGCTCCGCGCTCGATCTTATCCTCTCTTCTCTCGGTCTTCGCACCCCTCCCACTGAAGGCTCGACCAGAGAGGAGCAAAGAGATTGGGACGAGTGCCGTGCACTAATGGCCATGTTCCTGCGTGGTCAGGATGTCAAAGACATTCTCTTGCCTGACCACGACTCCAGTCTCGTGTCCCCTGCCACTGCCCACTCACCCGACCTGGCACTCCAGTCATTCGTAATCTCTCCAACTCTTTCCCAGGCATGGCAGTGCTTTCTCTCTGATCTCCAGCTTAAGCAGCACCAAAGACAACAACTGAAGCAGCAGCAGCATCGCTCGGACATCCTGCAGCGTCTCCTGTACACAACTCAACCACAATCTTCACCCCAACACTCAGGACACACAGGCACCCGACCCAATCATGCAAGGATGTACCCCACGAGAAAGGATCACCATGCAAAGCTTCGGTCTGTCCCCAACCAGCGACAGCGTCCTGTCCACGTCCATAGCTGCATCCACCCACACATGCCCTTTGCTTCCACCCCAGCAACAACTGTCTCTTTACCGCCCTCTCCCCCGTTATCCTCTACCGAGGCAACACACACTGCAGCAAAGGTACATACGCCCGCCGAGGGTATGTCGCACACCGAGCTGATTTCTAGAATGCACGGCAACACGAGTCAAAAAGGGAGCAGCAGTAGCCCTGACTTGGATAGGAGAGAGCCTAGGAGAGAGCAACGCGTCCACATCCATAGCTGTGTTGACAAGAAGAATGCTGCGAGGTTGGAGACGGAGACTGACAAAGCTGAGGCAACGTCTGTCTCCTCATCCTCTCCCTCCTCTTGTGCGTCTGCGTCTGCTCTGAACAGGGACAGCGTAGATCACGCGACTGTGGGCCCTTCCCCTTCCTTGACTCCTTCTCTTTCCTTGTCTTTCTCTGAGGCATCCCCTTTCTCGTTGTTGTCACCACCGCCGTCACCGCTGGCAGCAACAGTCGCAGGGAATGTGGAGGAGAAGAAGGGTCAATGCTGCAACAATAATGCGCATTGCAGCCTCAAGGGCTATACCAGAGAAACCAAAGTCACCTCCACTGCAGGAATGAGCCAAGGAACCAATCGAACTCAAGACGCGTCTCCCAGTCCCGATGTTACCAGCTTTGGTAACCATGGTCCTTCAGTCTGGGAAGCACCAAGCCAATGTCGGCTCTATGTCCTCAAAGATGTGACGGCGATCCAGCGGTTGGCTGTCGCAGCGAGGAAACAAGTAGGGCTTCAGCAGCAGCAGAGGCAGCAGCAGAAGCGACAGTGCCTGGAGGCGGATCATTCCAATGGTTCCAATGGTTCAAAGGGTAAGGACCCAGGGGGGGAGATACGGAGAACAATGCATATTTGTTGTCATTTAGCAGCGGGAAAGCAACATGAAAAGCACCAAAAGAAGAAGAAGAAAAAAAAAAAAAGGGTGTTGTGTGCGAAACGCGAGACTCGACTGTGGGACAAGAGAGCATTCTCTCACGTCGTCAGTTCGTGGAATGTAGAAGCGGTGACACATGTTCCTCCTTCACCCCTACCATCCACTCCACTCCTCCCGGCCACTCACTCCTGACTGGAGCGAATCCCTAGACCACAATCCCTTTTTTTCTTTCTTTCTTCTTCTTGACTTTGGACCATCTTATTCATATTTTTTTTTTCTCCCTCCTTCTTTCTTTTCTCTTTGCTCTCCGCCCCTTTCTCCACCCCCTTCTCCACACCATCTCACGGATTTTTATAGCTATGGATTTACCCCACAGGGACTCGGATCCTGGCCTACTCCTGCTCCAGGTTACCCGATTCGGCACCGTCGACCATGCCTTCTCCATATCTCAGTCACAATCGTCGTCAAAGACCCTGGCACACATCTCTTCCCCTCCACAGACCCCCTTGAGCATGAATGAAGATATGAAAGACTCGGTACAGGACACGCCTTTGGTTGAGGCCGTCGTGAATACCTCGGTCATGTCTCATGTGCACCCAGACGACCTTCGGGTCCTCTGCCGTGGCATGGATGCCGTTTGCAAAGAACAATCCGCTCTCTTTTGTGTCCGATGGAGACAACGGACCCCTTTAGGAACTCTTTCACAAACGTCCAGGCACAATAGAGTTCCGTTTGACAAGAGTGAAAAGGTTGATTTCAAGCGGGAAGTGACCGCTCCTACGACCACTGAGATGACCATGGACCTGGTGGAAACCCCGTCGAGGATGATAGAGTTCAAGGGCGGACTGTATGAAGAATGGGTGGACCCTACTGCTCAGGGCAATAGCGCAGTCGGCTCGATCGAGGCCATCCCCGAAATGATCTGTCACTGCGCATTGGGCACTAGTCGAAGACGCCAGTACCAACCTCCACACCCACCAACACCAACACCACCACCACAGCGACGACAACGACGCGCGAGTGTCCTCAGCCTAGCGCCTGAACACGAGGACCCGACAAATGAAGAGCACTATACTTGGACCGAGGTGACAGGCGTTCTTTCGAATGGCCAGCCGCTTTTGGTCGTCCGACCCTTGAGTCTACAGGAACTAGTGGAGGGCTGTGCAGACCCGATGACCATCCTTTCGACAGACCTTTCTGCTTGCCGTTTTAATCCTCGACTTGAGAACTTTAGAGTGGCATCATTTGTCCAAGCGTTTGTTGCAGCAGAGAAGGCAAAGGCTGCTACAACATGCTTCGCAGACGCTTCACAGGGTCTAGGCCAAGAAACATCACAGCGACCTATCAAGGTTCATCAATCATCCCGCCAACAGACTCAAACGCAGGGACAACAATGGAAGACTCGGTCCAAGCGGATGGGTGCTGAAGAAGGTCTGCAGATGACACCTAAATGGTCCAATGTGTCCGCACTCACTAGCCTGACCTCGACCTCGACCTTAACAGTAACGCGAGGCAATACAGGGCGCAAGAAGACCGAGGGTGGGGCCAAGAAGCCTCGTCTGACCCATACAACGATGGACCCATGCGGTAACAATGGCATGGCCTTGACAATGAATACGGCGGCCACGACCACGGCGGCCACTGCTCGAGATCCCAATGCTCGATCATTGGGCGAGTTGGTGAGAACAAGCTTCATGCCGACCGTGCTCTCATTCTCCTCTCTCTCCCTACCACTTTCAAACTCGGCCTCGACCGAGACTGGTCCCTCATCCACCATGATGACTCTCCCTTCCTCCTCCTCCTCCTCCTCCTCCTCCTCCTCCTCCTCCTCCTCCTCCTCCTCCTCCTCCTCCTCCTCCTCCTCCTCCTCCTCCTCCTCCTCCTCCTCCTCCTCCTCCTCTTCCTCCTCCTCATCATCATCGTCAGCCATTTCATTGACTATCGAACCACCTACCTCTTCTTTGGCCATGTCTTCAACACAACGTCATCCATATCAACATCATCCTCATTATCAGCACCAAGGGCCTTTGACTGTCTTTATGACCATTGCGTTAGATGCATGGAAGCAATGGATCCAGACGGTCCATGCCGGTCAGAACCAGTTTCAAGACTGGTGTGAGTATCTTTTGTTGGCAGGGATCGATCATGCTCTCGAGTGTGCGACCATCAGTCTGAGGTTCATGGGTCTTGAACCATCAACGACCATGCCAATGGCAACGATTACCCTGCCTGCTGTGACGGAACATCGAATGTTGATTGAAGAGTTGAATGAACTTGATGAGGAAAGGACTGGTTTCCATTTGATGGATGTGGATGCCCCTGAAACAAGCGATGCTGCTGATACGGATACGGACATGTCACCTCATCCATCGAGTACCTCTACAGCTTTGACTCAACAAAAGAATACACTCACGGGTCTGAATCGTGCACACAAGCTTTTGGAACAACATTACCCAAGTTTGGAACGACATCTTGTTCGTCGGTTCCTCTTTGCCAGGGATGGTTGGCTGGGCCAACGGATCCGAGGCCGATTGGAACAGAGGTTGGATTTGGTTGCTGACCAGGTCCTGGACTGGTGGGAATACCTGGACGGTGTTCGTGTCGCAGGCCAGTCGCCACATTTACAGCAGCAACAGCAGTCAGAAGGTGCTAGCATCACTATTGAGTCATAAGTCCAACTCTCTTTTTCTTTTTCTTTTTCTATTTGCTTTCCTCCCTCCTCCCTCCTCCCTCCTCCAACTTTGTAGATTATCTTTTTTTTTTTTTTTTTCTCATTTTTCTTGAGCCAACTTCTCTTGCTCTCGCTAAAAAAAAATTGGCGGAAGAAAAAAAAAAAAAAAAAAGAGAGAGTGGGCAGAAAGATGAACTCTTTTCTCCCTATGTAGTTTTATATTCCTCTTCTCCTCCTCTTCCCTTCACCTTCTCTTTCTGTACAACCTTTTTGAAGTGCATAAACATTCGCAACCTCACACTAGAATCATATACCTGCTATATTGACCTAAAAGGCAATCTAAACGAGAAAAAGTGAAATGACAATAGGACATTTTTTTTTTTTTTTTTTTACTCTAAAAAAACAAACTCGTTCTACAGAAATTGAGAAACTCCAGATTGGACATGGTAGCCATTAAAGAAATCCTTGGCCAAGAGTTTCTTCTTGCCCTCAAATTGAACCGCACCCACTCCAATCCGAGCTCCATCTGCACAAACAATCTGAAGGTTTTGACTAGGTCGATCGAAAAAAATGGTTCCTGGTGGTGGAACTGTGGAGGAGGTGGTGGTGGTGGAGGCATCCTGGGTATTCTCATCCTGGATCAGGACAATGTCATACAATGAAATGGGGACGGACTTGGGTTCGGGCCCTTGAGTGGTCCACAGAGCCGTGACAGGGTACTACCAGATCATAAATACCAATCCCAAAAAAAATAAAGGTCAACAAGGTTAATGAAGTGTCGAGGCAAAAGGAAGGAGAGCAGCGAGACAATAAAATAAGAAAAAAAAATTCATTGTTACCCTGAACCCGTTTGCACGATGCAGTCGTTCAATCTTGGCAGCATCCCATTTGGACCATTGGGCCTTGGAAGCTTCGCGGCTGATCTTGTTAGCCTTGGTCACCTTGGATGGATCCTGAGCTTTTGAATCACGCTGTCACCAGAGAGGTAGGGGGGATTGGGGGGATAGGAGAGGTAGGAGGTGATGGGCAACACATTTACATTAGGATCGGAGATATTTTTCCAGCAGATCGAATTTGCTCCGCATTTCAATTCCATCCCACACGATCTTTTTTTTTTTTTTTTTTTTTTTTGCTCATCTTTCATTTTCCATCTCTTTTTCTCCTCCCTTTCTGTAGTTCATGATATAAAGTACCTTTCGTTCATCAAAATGACAGACAACATCCACCACCAACTCTCCTCCTTTTTTCGCCAAAAGCGCTTCAAGGCTCTTATAGGTCGGAGGTGGATTCTGAGGCATATCGATTTGGGCTTGTGCTAGGATCTTGCCTGCATCAAACTCATTTGGATCCAGTAACTGGACCGTTACGCCAGTGGTCTTGTCATCGTTGAGAATGGCGCGCTGTAGTGGAGCCGATCCACGGTATCTAATGGATAGAGGAGTACGGTGGATAAAGGATCAGCAACTCTCGTATGCCTGTTTCCCCCCAGCCCCAACCCTTGCTGTATAATCTCTCTCTTCTCTCTCTCTCTCTCTATATATATATATATATATCATGTTTTTGCTGTTGTTGTCATTTGTTTGCTGAAAAAGGGAGGAGAACATACTTTGGCAAGAGAGAAGGATGGACGTTGATACCCGCCTTCTTGAACCGGCGAATGACATCGTCGGGCAAAAACCAACCAAAAGAAACCACTACACCAAAATCCCAGGCATCAACGGTTTCATCAGAAGGAAATGTCCATGAATCAAATCCTGTCTGTCGATCGGGTGAGGCAAAGGTTTTGAGGCCATGTGCTTTTGCTAGGAGTGTCAAAGGCGCTAGTATAGGGAGAAAGAAGTTGGTTAGTGGATGGGGAGTAAGGGAGAAAAAGAAGAAGAAAAAAAAAGTATCCTTCTCTCTCAATCTCTCTATCGTCCCGGTTTGAAAAGATACTCACAATCTTCGGCATCGCGTTTTGATTTCTTTGTTCGTTCCCTTGGAGAAACAACATCGATCCTTTCGATAACCGATCCAGGTCTGTCTATTCAAAAGAGGGGAGGATTGACGTTAAACTTTGAAGGAAAATCCATTAAGAGCATCAACTTTCTTAAAGATCATAAAATACACACACACACACGCGCGCGCGACATTGGTGGACAAGAATCAAGAAGGCTGGTTTTTTTTACTCTTTTCGGCAATCAGGGCTTCAAGATGAGGAACAGAAAAGGAGTCACTGCCAAAGAAGAGGACCTTGATCTTATCATCCTTGTCTTCAGAACGCGACGTTTCCGAGTTGAGCCACCTTGACGATCCACTAAACCATCGAGCACGCGTCTAGATAGGATGGAGAGGAGGTGTGGGTGTGTGTGAGCAATCATAATATGCGTAGACAAGGGTCTTCTCTCCTCTGAGAATAGACGATTGACTCTCTACCCTTTTCCATGGAGACAAATGAACGGAAAGTCGCATGAAAATGAGAAGGGTACTACTTTCTCACAATACCATGACATGACATGACAGTCCTGACCCTAGTCCTGTCCTGGTGGCTGTGCGGACTCCAATGGTTCTGTTGCATGCAGACCATGCGGACATCCATCCTCGCGACTGCATTTCTTTTTCAGCTGATTCGAGTCCACTCGGGAAAGGGTGGTGGTATTACTAGGAACCTTTTTTTTTTTTCCAAATGTCCTGTGGTGGCTTTTTTTTTTTTTCTGTATCTACTCTTCTGTCTTCTCTTCTCTCCCACCTTTTCTATCCGATCCTCTCTCGTCTGCAATAAAAAACAACGGTTTTATTAGGCGGTACGATATATATACTACAAAGGGCAATTGGCCGCGAGTCCCGGGTAAAAAAAAAAGGGAGAAAAAAAATAGAGGAGGAGGAGGTCCTGCAGATCTGGGAAGAAGTTTCTTTTTTTTTTTTTTTTTTTTTTTTTTTTTTTTTTTGGGATGGGGAGGGATATATTGCAAAGTGTCCAAAAAAGAAAAAAAAAAAAAAAAAAAAGAAAGTTATACAGACACAGCAGGAACAGTAGCGGTCGTAGTTGTGACAGCAACCGGCGCTTCACTATGTACGTCCTTCTTCAACTTTGTTTCTTCCTCATCCTGCTCCTCCGTCGCCGTGGTCGCGGATCGGGGTGAAGCCAAGGCAGCAGTGGTCTCTGCATCTGCATCATCCGAATCCGAGACAATGATATTCACCGGAGAGTTGCAGGACATGGCCTCCTCTGCCAAAGCCGCCTTGTCTGTCTCTTCTTCTTCTTCCGTTGCGGCAACGACTGCCGCTTGGACCACTTCCTTCTTCGCCTCTCCGTTGACCTTTTCTTCAGTCTTGCCCTTGGTCTTGGCCGCTTCCTTTTCTTTCGCACGGCGCTCTCGCTCCTGTTCTTCCTCGGCAGCGACCAGTCCCTCAAACTCATTGACCTTGCCGAGCAAGTCACTGCTTCCATTGATGCCTCCATTCAACCACAACAAGCTGTGCGAGTTGCTCAGTCGGAAACTTCCTGCGGGTGAAGAAGTTTGGAACACATGTCCCGATGACGTGGATACTGTTCCGTAGAGCGAGTCTCTCAGTCTCGGAGAAGGGGGTGCTCCGAAATGTCCGAATCGAGGCGAAGGAGGCGAGGAGCCTGAGCGAGGGGAAGGAGGGACCGAGAGTGCGGAACAGATCGAGTTGGCTCCAGAGTCGGTTTGATCCGCCAGGAACTGACTCAAGAAGTCGACGATCAAGGGCTCCTTCATTGAGTTGAGCTTGTACTCTTCCAGAGACAGCTTGCCGTCATTGTTCACATCTAGATCGTCAAAGATACGCTTTACGAGTTCCTGAATCTGGTGGGTTTCATCTTGAGTTGATCCGGCGACAACAGAATGCTATGTAATTGAATGAATCCATTGTAGAGGAAGGAAGAGAGAGGGGGAAATGGGAAATGGGAGAAAATTCAGAACGACGCCCACCCACCTCAGTTAGTCTTTGGGATGACAGGACAGAAAGAGATTGGGCAAGATAGACAGAGAGAGAGAGACAATATAATCAATAGAAATGACAGTCTAGCGTCGTACCAGCTGAGTCATGGCCTTTTCCAGTCCCGGGCGTGTGATGTATCCAGCATGGTCGATATCGTACAACTTGAACGACACTACAACAGTTGTGGAAATAACACAACACAAATACAAGGTTGCAGAAATAGAGTAGGGGGGGAGGAGGAGGAGGGAGAAGAGGATACTCCAATCGTTAGTCAATGCTGAACACGAGCCATACCACTTTGTTGCTTGTTCCTCTCTTTCTCTCTCCCCAAAAGAAAAGAAAAAATAATAATAATAAATGACCCTCTCCCTCGCAACTGTGTTCCCCTTGTGGATAAAGAAACGCCAAAAGATTCACAGGATGGTGCCCAGACCGATAGAGACACAAACACTGCAGAAAATGAAGGATGGAAAAATGCTTACGCTCGAGCTTCTCGTCGGGTGTTCCCTTCATAAAGACGCTTAGTCCCTCAATGAATTCTTTAAAGTTGACGCCCTTCGAGTTGGGGTTTGTATCAAAGGCCGAGTACAGCCTAGTCAGGAACACATCATCCAGCGGAGACGAATGCAGGATGCGGCGAAACGTCTATCATGCGAAGGAAGCGAGTGGTCGAAGGTTAGTCCTGTCTGCTTTTTTTTCTTTTTTCTTTTTTTTATCTCCATCTCGGCCAAAACGGCGGTAGGCGTCCCAGAAGAGCCAAAAGAAAAGGATGAAACGACATCTTTTTTTCATCCTCTCTCTTTTTCTTCTTTTTCGGCAGTAATAAGGAAAAGCACGGCTATGTAGGCCGGACCAGCCTAAAATACTAAAGTGTTGTGAGCCCTTTTCTCTCATTCTCCTGAGCTCTGTTTCCGCTCTCGGGAAACGTGTTTGCACAAGAGCGTGTAAAATGCGCTGTGATGTCGATGTATCCATGTTACCGGAGAGCATCTTAGGTCATCAAGAAGAGAAAGTGAAAGAAGAACCATGGGAGAGTAGAATAGAAAATAAAAGAGAGACCCGAAGGAACAAGCGGCTGACAGGGCAAGAAGAAAAGAACATAAAGGAAAGGGTTTTAAGCATTGACGACGGATGGAGTGAGAGGCGGAGGGCATTGGGCGTTCGTGCGGAGATTCTTCACATCTTTTTTTTTTTTTTTTCTTTTTTTTTTTTCCTCTCTGTTAGTCGGTCATTGCACACGAATATGGTTGCGTTCTCCAGGTCGCCCACAGTTGATCCGATTGGGGAGGAAGATAGAGAAGGAGGGCTTCCTGTGCGCCTTGTACACACACAGAGACCCGATTCCTCTTCTGTCTTGACATGTTTCCTTTATCACGCCATGTTTTGTTCAGGGCAGGAAAAAAGAGAATACCCTGGCCTCAAGCCATTCGTTTCGAGTCTCTCCCCTATTGTGCTGACCAAACCAAACAATATGAAAGTGGGCACAAACAATAGCACGGCAAATGATGCCAAAAGGAGCATGTCTGGGGAATGAGCCATTATCTCGTTGCTCTCTGCTGCGAGAGAGAGAGAGGGAGAGAGAGAGGGAGAGAGAGAGGGAGAGAGGAACCGTAGCTCGGTCCGTTGCAATTGTTGGTGATGATGATGGCTGTGGATTAGTGGCCGAGAGAGAATGAGAGAGCCTATCCTCTCTCCTCCGCCTTTCCTCAACAGTTAGAGCAAGAGAGAAGGGCAAAGAGGAAGCTTGCTCATGTGTCCATACATAGCACATCTTGTCCACCGAGCACCTTGTAATCCACAGATGAGATACGCCAACATCTCAAAAAAACCTCGTGTCCGTTTGTTGTCACGGAACAAAAGTCAGACAAAGAGGCATGAGAAAAAAAAAAGGGAAAACGAAAGAAACTGCCATCCACCTGGGTCTGACATCTGTCCTACTGTTACCCTTTTGGTGTCCTGCGAAAGAGAAAATGCAAAGGAGGAGGCGTGGAGGGGGTTGGAAAGATAATGCGTGCCCTCCACTTCTTCTTCCTTCTTCCGCCTTCTTTTGTGCACACACTACATGCGCATGAAGGCCAAAAGGAACGACGGTCGACCGACAGGAAACTAGAGAGTTATTTTCGCATTCCCGCCTGTAAACCCATGCCTGTTTTTTCCCTTCCTGTTCCCATTCTCCTCTCCCCTCTCTTCCTCCCTCTCCAAATAGACCCTCTTCTGCACGGGTAAAGAAATCCTCATTTTTTGTTTTTTCGAGTTGTCCACGCGGAAAGGAAATGAGCAAGAGAGAAAAAAGGGCAGTATAGGAGGAAAAAGGCGAAACGCCTTGTGGCCCAACAAGGGACAACAAAGAAAATCCCTTTAGTCCAGCCAAAAAAAAAAAAAAAAAAAAAAAAAAAAAAAAAAAAAAAAAGACAAGTAGTGGAGAGCGCCGAGAGCAACCATGAATATAGAAAGAAGAAGAAAAAAAATAGCAAAGAGCAAAAGCAAAGAGCGCTGGCCTAGAGAGCAGGCAGGTAAGGAGGAATGAAAGGAGAGAGAAAGAGAGAAAGAGAGAAAGCAAGGACGGGCAGAGGAAAGGGGGGAGGAAAAGAGAAAGCAAGAGGAATGTAAAAGACTCAAAGACACTAGGGCTTTTTTTTTTTTTTTTTTTTTTTTTTGCGTGCTTTTACCTCTTTGAACTGAGCCTCGGTCAGGACAGAGGACTTTGTCGCGTTCGAGGTCTTTTCAAACTCGCGTCGAAGTGCAGTAATCTCTCGTTTCGAGACTGATAGATGAGAGAAAGAGATGGAAAGAGAGAACAGTGGCTGTGAGTAAAAGCTCCTTTGGAAAGAAAAAAGGAGAAAAACAATGGAAAGGAAAGGAAAAGGGTTGCCTTACAGTGGGTTCGTCGCGCAAGGTCCTTGTTTTCCTTGGAATGCTTTGCTCCCATGGCGGTGTCTGTGGATATGAAGGTGAGGTGAGGATGAGCGAGGAAGATAGATAGAGATAGGGAGAGAGAAGAGAGAGAAAGAGAGAAAGAAGAAAGAGAGAGAAAGTAGATATATTAGAGAGAGAGAGTCTCCTTAGACGAAGGAGAGAACAAAATGGACGAGATGGAGAGAAGGGCACGAAGGATCGATGAAAAGAGAGATCGACAGAGGGAGAGATTGAGATTTAACGCTTGTAAAAGTGAGCCGTAATTGGCGGGCGGGCGGGCCGCATTTTATATATAGTCAATTTTATTTTATTAAAATCTCTTGAGATAAAGAAATAAAAAAAAAAAAAAAGGCAAATGGGAAAGAGATATATATAAATATATTATATTATATATATATATATATATATATATATATATATATTAGATATTATTATTATATATATATATATCTTATATATATATAGGCTAGCGAGCGAAATGACGGATAAAAGGGAAAAGGGAAGAAAAGAAAAGGAAAGGAGATGATGGATTTGATGTAAAGAAGAGAAAAAAAGTCCCAAGATGGAAAAATAAAAATAAAAAAAAAAAAAAAAAAAAAAAGAGTTTGGTCGTGAGGAGGAAGGTTAGTGGAGAAGAGGCAAAGTGGGGATGATGACTTCAGCGATGCGATGCGGATGAGAAGGAGAAAGAGATGATGATGCAAGAAAAGAAGAGAGAAAGAGAGAAGGAGTGAAAGTAAAAGTGAGAGAGAGTAAAGATATTAGGCTCCGACGATGCAATCATGCTACCTCTCTTTCCTCTTCCTCTTCCTCCTCTCTTCCCTTTGCCCGTTCATTAATAGGGGGTAAGAAGAGAGAAAAAGAGTTCATTAAGAGAGTCCCGGAAATGAGAGTTTATGAGGCCATTAATCACCTCTCTTGCCATCCTTCGCCGCGTTTCAGCCCTGGATTACATCCGCCGCTCATACCCCCCCTCCTCTCCTCCTCCCTCTTCTTCCTTCTCCTTCTCTCTCTCTCTCTCTCTCTTTCTCTCTTTCTCTCTTCTCTCCTTCCCGCGTGGACTCTTGTTCCCCTTCTCGCCCACAATCTCGCTTACCACACTACCCTCACCCACTTTCTTCTCCTTTGGACCAACTCAACTTTTTTTTATTATTTTTATTACTTTTCCTGCCTTCCCTCGGATACTCCGACTTGGGCAGGGCCTCTCGGATGCCACAAAAGACGTACATGTCTCCCGGGGGGTGAAAAATGTGCACCTGACATGCCCGGCAAGAAACCTGCATGGTCCGGTCCTTTTGGGTGATGACGATCGGAAAGTCCAGCACATGCTTCTGGGTGACCAGGATCACACAGGCACTGCCCTTTTACTCTGCATGAATCAGAAACACGCACACAGAGTGAAGGGGATAGATATAGAAAGAGAAGAGAGAGCACAAACCGAGTTAAGGCTGGCCGGGGGGGGAGGGAGGGAGGGGAGGAAGAAGGCTGCGCCCCTTCTGGGCTTCATTCGATCCGATTCAAAGAACACACATCCGAAATGCACAAGCTAATGACTCCATCTTGTCTCCTCGCCAGAAAGGGAAGAGAGAAAAAGGGGGGGGAGGAGAAGAAGGAGAAGACCATGTCAGTACGTAGACCATGAAGGAACCCGATCAACGCGCCGGGTGCATGTGCCCCGCGTAAAAAAAAAAAAAAAAAAGGGATACTGGGGCGCGGGCACATACCAGGACCTGCGCTCTGATGTCAGTCCAAGTCAGCCGTAATTTTTGGCTCGTAAAAAAAAAAAAGCAGAGAGAGAGTGAGTGAGAGAGAGAGAGAGAGACGCATGTATGCATGAAAACAAAATCGGGCTGCGTTCGAAGCTTTCAGGACATAGCTCTTTCATTTTTTTTTTTCACGGGACCTCTTTGCATTATTGAGTTCTCTTTCAGCCCTCACACCGTCATCTGTATCGTGAATGCAACAAAAGGGTCTTCACTCCATCATCATTGAATTGATTACCTCTTTGGGATGCTTTTTTTTTTTTTTTTATTATTATTATTATCATCATCATCATCATTTGGTTCTGGGATGTCATTTCAATAATATCCTCTCTCCTTTCTTTGGTCACTCCTCGGAACCACTTATTGTGCAAGACGGGTCCATCAAGAAAAAAAAAAGAAAAGAAAAAAAGAAAAAAAGTCAGCACAATATCAGACGGTCAGCTAGTCAGTCTGGGAGAAGGAACGCTCCGTAGCTTTTTTTTACTCGATCTTGGTAGCCTGTCCAACGAGCTTCTAACTAGAGCGAAACAATAGCGGCATACAACTATAAAAAGGGGAAGGGCGGGCGGAGAAGAAGAGGAGGAGGAGGAAGAGGAAGAGGAGGATGAGGAGAAGAAGAAGAAGAAGAAGAAGAAGAAGAAGAAGAAGAAGAAGAAGAAGAAAGAAAGAGTCGGAAAAAGGAGGACAATGGGGAATCTTTGACCAAGGACAAAAAAAAAAAGAAAAAGGGGGAGAAGGAGAGAGATAAACCAGAACTCTCCCCTACAATGCACCATCCATCTCAGCGTCGTGTTGACTTTGGCTCTGGTTCTGACTCGAATCAGAGGCTCGGCGACTGTTACCGCTCACCCTTGGTTCCTTCCTCAACGGGATCCGAAGTCCTTGATCAGCCAGTATCTTGGAAAGCTCCGTCGATCCTAAATACATAAACAAGAAAGAAAAACATCCACACACACATTCTCCATATCGTTAATCCTACAAGGAAGAATAAAAAAAAAACAAGAACAAGAACAAAAACATAAACAGGCCGAATTGGCTGTAGGCAGAATTGACTGTGTGTAGGCAGCTTACCCGTCATGCCCGGGAACCGCTTGGCGGTATAGATTGTAAAAGGCTCCGAAAAAGCAGTTGCCAGGACGGAAGATGTCCGCTGTCGAGGTCTCATTTCCTGACCCATCAAGGGCAAGATCGTAAACGAAAACTTGAGCGTATAGACACCCTCCGTCCGGACACTGATATCTGGAAAGGCAAAATATATCCCCAGCTTATTATCGGATCCTCTTAGAACCGCTGCCGAGGCTGTGATCGCACCTGTCAAGTTACGACTTGTGATCGGTGGTGGTAAAGTCAACGGAACCGGGGCCTGGGAAGATGAAGATGAAGGCGTTGGGTGTACAGCTAATTTTAAGACGGTCATGCTGCTGCTGCTATTACCACCATTGCTACTCTCATTGAAATGGCTACCATGGGTACTTAAGCAGCTTTCGTTATTTCGAGTGCTAGATTCGGTATTACCTGCACTATAGTTGATGCTGTTGCTTCCGTTGCTGTTATTTTGATTCATGGGCTCCTGTGAAAATGTAAATGAATGTGGAGGAAAGATTGCCAGGGAAGGGGAGGCAACCATTGTGCATTCAGTTATTCTGTCTGCCGAGTAGATGTCTGCCTGGACAATGAACATGCCCACATCTACACTCCCTGGCTCGCTATTGTTTTCAAGTATTTGTGAAAAGAAGAGAAGGAAGAAAAAGAAAAAAAGAGATCAAGGTTAGGGTTCCAAACATAACTGAGTTTGGCAGCACTGCCATTCATCCCATCTGCTCTTGGACATACCTTAGGTTTACAAGGGACCCATCTGCCTCCCGGATAATAAGTTTTAGGATAGGGGGTGGATCCATTGGTCGACGGTCCTGTTGCAGCGGAGATCCATCATGGAAAGAAAGAAAAGAGAAGAAGAAGAAAAAAGGGTGGTATAAGAGAGCGGCGAGGTCAGAGAAGGTTTAGATGGGCGGAGCAATTCTATTCTTATTAATAGCCAAGGAATGATTAGGGGGAAACCCGTTTGGATGGTTTACCTTCTCACCAAACCCGCACATGCGTGCATGGAGAGGCTGCTGCTCAACCACGAGCTCATAGGACCTATTCATTCGGACATTGTCCATCGAAAAGTGTTACGTACTCAGGGTAAATAGTATGATCCAACAGAAAAAAAAAAAAAGTTGCGTGCCCGATATGGGCGGAGTTGAAAATTTTAGAGTCGGCGGAAGGGCGTCCGTGCGCGTAACGGTCGGATCAGTGATCAAATGGGTTCAGAAGAACAATGAACTTTCTCTTCCAGCTTGCAGCTTGCTTCTCTCTGATATTGCTCCCCGTCAGTGATCTGCCCCTTGTCAAAAAAAAAAAAAAAAAAAAAAAACGTCACCCCTGGAACTATGTCCTCCTTTCTCCTTCCTCCCCCTCTTTTCTTCTCCTTCTCCTCCCTCTCGTTCCTTGCAGGGAGGAGTAATCAGGTAATCAGGTTTGGAGGGATGGCAAAGTTTCTGTCCTACCTTGAATTGCAGTCCATAGTTTTCTTTCTCTCTTTCTTTCTTTTTTAAATTCTTCAATTTTTCTTTCTTTCTTTTTCTTTCTTTCTTTCTTTCTTTCTTTTTTTTTTTTGTGTGCGTGTGCGTGTAGGTTCGTTCTTGCAAGAGTGTATGATCCCCGGTGGTTCTGCGGGTGTCCTTTGGAGTACTGGAGCAAGGAGAGAAAAACGAGGGGGTTAGGAACTGTAGATGATCAGTGAGTAATGGAAAGTACTCTACATAATGGTCTGGGAGAAGAAGGAAAGAAAAAGAGGGGGAGAAAGGTAGTTTTCCCGACCTCTTAAATAAGGGACGAGAGAAAGAGGAAGAGTGAGAGTGAGAGCGAGAGAAAGAGAAAGAGAAAGAGAGAGAGAGAGGAGAAAAGACAAGATCTAGTCCGAGAAGTGTACCAGGCTGCAGCATTGAGGTCATTTACTCAGAGGGGCAGGTCAGAAAGTAAAGCCATATGCATTTGGATGCAGGATTCCGTGCAGTGGGCGAGTAGCCATGCAATATGCAGGACATAAGAACCGATGCGACGGATTGGATGGGTACGATCTGGTCACTGAACTAAGGTAAGAACGCACGCATTTTCACACGTACTCTCAAAAAAAAATTGTTCGAGCCCCGGCCCACTCGTTACCAGCGCCTCCTGAAATCAAGATGACCATGACACGGCTTTTCTGACCCTTTGTGCCGCGCGTGCACGCGGTCCACACAAAGGGCTGATGGGCGAGAACGATTGGGTCATTTTGAGGATTGTGGAGAGCTTTCCGTTTTTGCTCGGATGAACTGTTGAAAAAGAACAAGAAAATGGTCTTCGAACTCACTCGGGCTCGGTGGTTCTGAAAACCGCCGGAAACCCGACGCGGGTACTCCGTGGGGAATGCGAACTACTGGAGTAAGGTGCCATCTCTTTCAAGTAATTTCTCTTCCCATTTTTCTCTTCCCATTCCCCCCTTTTTTCTCCTCCCATTTTTTTTTTTTTTTTTTCTCTTTTCCTTTCCTTCAACACACGCAAACACACACTTTTTCTCTCTCTTTTTTTCTTTCCATCTCTCTCACACTCTCTCTTTCCCATCTCTGCACTCTACATTCCGCACCCAATTGATTTTTTCCTGCTCCCCTTGTTCACTAAAAGAACTGTCCATATGTCGATTTTTACCCTGCAAACCCGATCTCGTGGACCAGGCACAACAGTAAAAAAAAAAAGCACACACGCGCTGGTGTTGGTCTTTCTGCCTTGTCAGGATTGGACAGGTGAGGGTCAAGGAGTCCTTGATCAACAAAACAAAGGAGAGAAGGAGTATGAGGGGGGGCGCAAGGTAGCATAGGACTCGACGGGGGGAGAGGGAAGAAGAAACGATTTCGGTTGAACACGAGGAGGTGTCTGATGCCCTTTCTTTCTTTCTTTCTCTCTTTCTCTCTCTCTCTCTCTCTCTCTCTCTCTCTCTCTCTCTCTTTTGCTTGCTTCCCTTTCGCCGCTTTTGTCACGATAACGAAAAGGACAGGACAGAACGCTGCGGAAAAGGACGCTGGCCCTCGATAGAGTAAGAATGGACCAAAGATCAAGTACTCACCCTGTCAGGACATGGTAAGCAGGATGAATGAAAAAAACGTGTGGTTGAATACCAATGTGTTTGTGTATGTAAATGTGTATGTGTATGTGTAAGTGTATGTGTGTATCAGTGTGCATGTGTGCTGAAGGTTTGAATGCCTGCTTCTCTATTTCTCTTTCTCTTTCTTTCTCTCTCTCTCTCTCTCTCTCTCTCTCTCTCTCTCTCTCTCTATTTTTTTCCTCCCTCTTACATTTTTTTTTCTCTTTCCGCCTTCCCATGTTCCTAACCGTTCCAGCCAGAAGCGGAGCCACTCTCTGGGGTCGTTTTTCAACCTTTTTTTTTTTTTTTTTTTTTTTTCGAAGGTCCTGCACTTTTCCCTTTTTGCCCGTTCTGTTATTCCTGGAATGCAGGTGGGACAGGCATGCCATCCCACACATGACACTCTTGCCCCTGCAACCCTACATCAGGCAGATGTACAGCCCTTGATATTCTAGAACTTTCGTGTTCGTACCTTTGAGCTAGACCTATTTTTTGCTTTCTTTCTCTCTCTCGCTCTCTCTTTTGTGCCTGTGCTGCTTGCGTGCCGGTTAACGGAAATCAGGACCGCAGTTGGAGCTAGTCGAAGGGCTGACGTGAGGTAGAGGGGATTAAAAAAAAAAAAAAAAAAAAGAGAGAGAAAAAGGGAAAAGAGGGAAAAGAGAGAAAGGGCGATCCGGCTTGGTTGTCGTCGATCGGATAAAGATGTTCAGGATCAAAGGAAACAAGGTGTGGCTGTCTGAAAAAGGGGAGGGTGGCGATCAGGTCTGTCGACACAAGATATCTTTGGTCGAGTAATGCACAGAGAAGGGCGGGAATCAAGAGTGATCGCCGCGCGCGGCTTGTGTGCCTGAAATGTCGCTTTTTGTGCGAGGGTAAAAAAAAAATCTCGCCCACGGTCCAATCGACGGGTTGCTGGACTGTCGTATGAGGGGAGAGGGAATCTGGCGGTCGAGTGATATGAGGGAGGACCGCAGGAGTACCAGGATCAGCTCCGATGTCTTGCTATTGTCGGGGATGTGGAAACGGGGCCGTGGAAACTGCGCAGGAAGAGGCGGAAGAAAATTAGGCGAGGACAAGAGTGTTGGAAAATGGGTGAGGAACGTTGAGGTGATGTCGCTCAAGAGGAAAAAAAAGGGTTTGGACTGAGAATGCCTGTGGTGTTGAGAACTATATTTCAGACTCTTTAGAAGGTGTGCGGGACCCTTTTAAATCAATTTGTGCATGAACGAATGGTAGTTGCTAAGCTGAAGTCTTTGGGATCGCTGCAGTTGAGCTAGTCAGCTGGGTAGCTCGAAAGTCGGAGGTGGAGATGTCGATAACAACGAGAAGAGGTAGATGACGGGCTCGTTCTCCTCTCCGCTCTTTTATACTGGTTCTTGGCCTCCCCCTGCCTTACCAATCCTTTTGAAAATTTCGGCAATTTCAAATCCTTTATTTGCCGCCTCTGATCCCCTTGTCTCTTAAGCCCATCTCGCCACTCAGGACAGCTCACACAGCCAACTGGTCACGGTATCTTCCAAAGCAGGGTTCTCAGCCTTTCTGAAGGCCTTACTCCGCTCCAATGCAAGTTGGAGAGTGGGCAATATTTTGCGGAGGCATTAAGACTAGTATAGCCTGGGCTGGAATTTTTTTAGCCTTGTTCCTTTTACTCATAGTTTGAAGCCGCCTCATTGTACGTTTTTCAACCCTCATTAATCCCACCTGTCCCTTCTTCTTTTCTTCCTTCTTCATCTTCTCTCTTCCTCTTTTTCTCCCTTACCCCTTCTGTTGCCTGTCGTTGTTGTCATTTGACGACTTTTCATGCTGTTATTTTATCGACCTTCATACCACCTTCCGCCCACTCTCACCTCCGTCTCGCCGCTCAAATTGCACCATGTGTAATTGTAAAAAAGAAACAGCTATCCTCTCAGAAGGATAGACCTCGCATCATTCTACCCGTGCAGCTCCTCCTTTCGCCCCCTCCCCTTGAGCAAGTGAATTACGGGGAAAAGCACAGGCAAAAATGGAAGAAGGAGGCAGCGTCCTTCTCCCACTTTTTGAACCCTCTGCTTCTCCTCGCTCCAAGCTTGATAAGGATGGTCATCAAGACCCTGATCGAAGTTATTAGCCCCCAAGGGATTAGTTTGGAGAGGCGCAGATCTAAAAGGGCCCGAGCCTGATATGAATACGAATCTATTGACAGATGAGTGACATATCGAGGGTGAACAAGAGCAGGTATAGGGACACAGAGAGAGCAATAGATCCAAAGGAGGAAATGTGGAGTGGGAGAAGGGATGGGCGGACGAAAAGGGAAGCCGTGCGGCGATGCTCTGTCGACATCCTTCCCTTTTTCTGCCGTGCTCCCTGTTGTCACCTTGTCCAAAACCCTCCTCTCTCTCTCTCTCTCTCTCTCTCTCTCTCTCTCTCTCTCTCTCTCTCTCTCTCTCTGTGTGTGTGTGTGTGTGTGTGTTTGTTTGTGTGCCTCTTTCTCTCTCTCTTTCTTTCTCTCTCTCTCTATCTCTCACTCTCTCTATCTCTATCTCTCTCTCGTCAACACAGACTCTATCTCTTTTCTCTCCCTGTTCTGTTACTCCCTGTTGTAACTCCCTGCTCTTTCCTGCTCATTTTCTGCTCATCTTCTGCTCTTCTATGCTGCTCCCTGTTGTCCTTCCCCCCCTCCTGCTCCTCCACCCCATGGGATCAAGGCACGGCCTCTCCTCAAATCCAGAGCCTGTGCAGAGGAAAGAGGTGAATGGTATGGTTGGTCCATCCGATTCTAGTTTAAAAAAAATGGTTTTTGGCTGTATTCCACTCTAGTGGATCCCTATAGGACCGAACCACTGAATGACCATGGGTCCTCTATTACGGCATCAACTCCAATCCCGCCCGAACGAAGGTTTTTATAAGTTCCGAAAGAGAGAGAGAGAGAGAGAGAGAGAGAGAAAGAACTGTCTGAGAAGCAAACTCAAAAACAACAAAAACAACAAAACAACAGACAGATAGATGTGCTTTGGTTCGGTTCCGCTCAGAGAGCTCAGGCGATGCAAAATAGATTGGTTAGAACGAACGAGGGGAAATGTGCCAATCGTAGGGTGAAGGGTGAAGGAAGAGAGTTGCGTGAGTAGGCCGTTCGGATGAAAGATGCATGGGCGCTATCGAGAAAAAAAAAAAAAAAAAGAGATCTTGTCATAATGTACTGACTGGGGTCCATCCAACTTCCTCAGAAACACGTCTATTCGTCCATAGATTTTTGTCTGTGTGCTGTGTGTGTGTGTTTTTTTATTTCTGCCCGCCTTCTCCTCCTCCTATCCTTTTCCCTTCCGCCTCTTCCTCTGTCCAATGGCTTGACTCGCCCCGCTCGCTTACGAATAAAATCAGGAAAGAGGGAACAAGGCTCTTCCTCTCTTGTAGAGAATGTCTGATCATTAAAGTGTCATGGGTTCTGGAGTGTGCGCGAGGATAGTGAAAAACTGAGGTACTCTCTCTTCAGCGCAGAACTGTATTATTGTGTGGGTGTTAGTGAGAGAGTAAGAGAGAGGTGGAGAGTCAAAGGAGTAAAGAGAACGATGCATGCAGTCAAGGGAGAGAGAGAGAGAGAGAGAGAGAGAGAGCAAAAGAATAGGATAGATAACAAATGTCAAAAACGGCATTTTTTTATTTTTTTTTCAGTAGACGTCTCTTTCGTCTTTGGAATATGACATAAATGCATGTTTCCTCTCTTTTTTTTGTTTTGTTTTGTTTTGTTTTTACCATATAAAAAAAAAAAAGGCATGCAGGCACCTCCTCCCTCCTCATGCTGCCTGTTCTTAGCTATTGGTCTTTCAGCTCCCGAGCTCAAAAAAAAAGAAAGAAAGAAAGAAACTACCTGTGCATGAGCGAGCCATGCTTGCCGCGTGGCTCAAGAAGAGCTAGAGCAATACGTGATCTCCCAATTCATGCAGACGTCCCTCCCCCCGCCCTCCCAAAAAAAATGGATCGTACCATGTAACAAGTGCTGGTAATCACTTTGGACTAACGTCCATTGGTCCTGGAGGTAACGTCGGGGAAATGAGCTCCGGTTCAAGGCCAAGCACAGGAGCTGGCAGGAAAAGTGCTATCTGCCCAAAGATCGACTTGATGAGGACGGGAGACGGGGAAAAGGGGGGAGAGGTGCAGGGTTTCGTTCCAAACAATCAAACACCCCATGGGGAGATATATCGGGGTAACACAAGAGCTCAGCCGCATACCATTGCCTAGGGACGTTTGCCTTGTTTATTATTTTTTTTTTTAAAGATATTCATATCTTGGAAAAGGGTAGTCATGGCCTTTGCGGAGCCCCAGTCCTCTAGTGCCTCCCAGCCTAAAATGCTCCGGGCTCGTGTCCAAAACTTTCCTTATCCATGGCTACGGTCGTCGCTTTTGGCACCTTTGCGACGTCTCCGCGTCTCATCTTCCTGGGGCTCATGCAGAGCGGTGGGTTGCATCTCAAGACCGGGTGCTCCTATGCCTATCACAGAGGTAGGCCCCATGTCCTCGACGGTGGACTTGGGCTCTGTTCTAAAAAGCTCCTGAATCGCCTCCAAGTTCAGGCCTGCTGTCTCGGGGACAAGGTAATACACGAATAGCCATGCGATGACTAATATCCCGGCATAAAGCCAAAATGTGCCAGTTGCTGTTATCCGCTGAGTCAGCGTTAAGAATGTCAAGGAGATGATCAGGTTGCCAGCAAAATTACAGGCTAAGGAGAGAGAGAGAGGTACAATCCGGATGGATTGTAATCGGTGAATATCTATTTACCCCCCAAAAGCCATGGCAAAAACAAAACAACCCAAACCATCAAACCATCAAACCAAAAAGGCCCCTGAACCATAGGCTCTTCGCATTACCTGTGGCCATTCCTGTCGCCTTTCCACGGATATCAAGTGGGAAAAGTTCGCTTTGAATAAGCCATGGTGCATTCCCAAGACCCAATCCATAAGAGGCGACATAAAAGACAAGACTTGCAAGAGCCACCCAACTTCCCGCCATGATCCCTTGAGACCGATTAGGACAAACACCACTGTAAACGGGTCTCTTGCCATTGCCATCCCATCCCATATCCTGACAAGTATTCGTCTCATCCTGGAAAAAGCATCGGTCGTCCGTCAGACAAGCTGCACAATTACTTTCATACTGGATACACGCATCTTGCTTGACCGTAAAGCCAACAATCTTGATGAAAGCAACGCCGAGAACGAGCAATCCCGCAATCATGCCAATCATTGTCACTAACAAAATCTTTCTACGACCAACTCTGTCAATGATCTTGATAGCCACCACTATTGGTTTCACAAGGACGAAAATAAATGGTTAGGTCCAGTTTGCAATTGTTATGATCTAGATCCTGCAAAAAAAAAAAAAAAAAATACTACAACGAACGAGTCAACTTACTGGTCATAACCATATTGGTTCCTGCGATGAGCAGCGAAAACAGGGTTGCACTCTTAGCATTAGGGAAACCAGCCATCTTGAGAATAGTTGCCGAATAATACATAGCAGTGTTGAATCCTGACAGTTGCTGCCATGCCTGCATTCCACAAGCAATAATCAAAGGTCGTCGCAAATCCTTTCTTAACAAGTCGCGGTATCGGGTCTTGTGACTCAGTTCAAGACTTTCCCGGATACTGTCCACTTCCTTGGCAATGAAACCATTGTCCTCCTCTCCAGTAAGTCCCATACAACGTCGAAGCACAGCAGCTGCGCCCTCAACATCACCTTTCTTGACCAGGAACCGTGGGGATTCTGGCAAGAAGGGAAGAGTGACTAGTTGAAGAAGTGCAGGCAAGGCCGAGATGGCCATCATCCAACGCCATCCATTCGTGACATCGGTGAGGGCGGATGAGACGAGGTAAGCGACCAATTGTCCTCCTGTGATCAACAAGACGTTCATTGTTACAAGACGTCCTCGATAAGCACTCGGGGCAAGCTCTAAAAAGGATTTCAAATCGGACCAAAACCATGGTTACACACGCAGTTTTTGGATAAACCAATGTGAACAGAGAGACAAAGGCCAAACGGATCCAAAAAGCAAGGTTTGGTTTCTCTTACCTCCAATGTACAAAGGGACTACAAGCGCAGCCAGACCTAAAAGGGTAACAAAAGTCACTGGTTAGGCTCACCACATTGTGGTAAAAAAGAAAAAAAAAAAAAAAAAAAGCTCAAGAGTTGGATGCATATTTGGTCAATTACCCACGCCAACACCAACAACAACGCGACCGAGCAACAGAAGCCAGTAGTGGTGAGCAAACGTCATAAGTGCCGCGCCAACAACAAAGATAACAGAGGCCAGTAGAGTCACGGGTTTGCGTCCTACGATATCCGAGAGAAGACCAGCAAGTAGACCTCCGATGATGGCGCCGAGGGTCGTGCCTAAGCAAAAAAAAAAAAAAAAAAAAAAAAAGACACAAGAGAGTACGAGATAAATTGTAAGATGATCACCCTACTGGTCAATGTCGCAGCGAAACGAGGTTTAGGCAAATGTTCCCAGTCAAGAACCCATAGCCGAGTGGTGAGAGGAGAAGGGGGTATGAAAGAAAATCAAGGGAGCACAACGAGTTCCCCCCTCCCCCTGCACATGCCAGCAATGTCGTGTGAAAGCCAACACCCAGCGTCTCTATTTCCCTCAATGTATCTCCCGATCGTGCAGAGAGAGCGGGAGCGTGCAAAAAAGCAAGGAACTAAAAAAACGGCCACTCCGTCCTCTTGCTCTCGCTCTCTCGAATGTCCGACCTGGGAACCCGACAAAAAAAAAAAAAAGAGACACCACCACTGGTTAAGTGGGGTATCTCCAGGGCAACACAGGTCCTTTTTCCAAAGAACCTCATTCTTCTGAATCTCTTTTTTTAAAGCTTACCTCCAACGACGAACTCCTGCTGTTGACTCGAGAGACCAAACTCTTCCTTGATGGGCAACAATGCACCTGCAATAACTCCTGTATCATATCCAAAGAGGAATCCACCGATTGCTAGGCAGGTAATCAACAGATAGAGAAACTTTGTAGGAGAGCCCTCTCCAGGATTAGGGTGTGTTTCCTCAGTGTTGCTGCTGCCACTGCTGTTGGCGCCAAGAAGGCGATCATCCCGACTAGTAGAGGAGCCAATATCGATGTCGTTCTGAGGCTTGGAAGTCATGCCATTTGGAATGCTGTTGACACTGCTCCGCGCACTGTGTGTGCGGTAAGGCTGGCTGGTTACTCCTGCGGTTGCGAGGGAGCTGTCGTGGAGTCCGTGCCCTGGTGTGTTGCTCATGATGTCGTCCGTTCCTTGTTTGTTGTTTAGCTCTGGCACAGAGGAGAAGCTTATTCTGAGCTAGCACATACGAAGCCAAGCGTAGCGAGGCGAGATTGTGAGGAGGGGGAAGAGAGGAGGAAGAGGAGGAAGAAGGGAAAGAAAGGAAAGAGAGAAAAGAAAGAAAGGAAAGGAAGAGGAAGTAAAAGGGAGAGGATCGGAGTGAACAGAATGGGTGGGGGCAACAGGGGAGGGGAGAGCAACCAACTGTGCCAAGGGCAAGGGAGAGGAAAGGAGAGGAAAGAGACGTGGAGTGGGATCAAGTGAGTTGTAAGGCGGAATAAAGATGTTCTGAGCCAGTCAGTGACGGTCCCATTGTAGTGTACACATACCAGGCAGAGCCGTCTGGATCAACTTTGCACACCCTCCTCTTGAGCGTCTCAATGTATCCACCTAAACACACACAGGCGTGCTTGCAATTACTGAATCGCCGTCTATCTTTCCTACCCCTAATGTCGTCACTACACCACCACTGCCAGAGCACTCTTCTCTTTTTCACTATTTATCATCTTTTCTTTTTCATAGGGCGTTTGGATGCTTCGAGACAGTAGCTTGATTCTCTGCTGAGTACCCGCTCAGATGCTGCCCATACACACCATCTCTCCCCTCTAATGTCCTCTTCTTCCTTTCTTCTTCCTTTGTAGACTCGAGCCCCCCTTCCTGAAAGAAATCAAGGGCAACAGATCCGCTCTTAGTGGAATTAGCACACAGACTCAGCCACGGCATTTTCTTGGTGGCTTTGATGCGACTGTTGTTTACAGGATGGCTTTCTCTGGGGGTAACCTTTGAACACACACAAAAAAAAAAAAAAAGTAAAAAGGAGAGCATTCTCTTCCATTGTCTATTTGTCCTTGTGCGTCCCTGCAGCGACTTCCATCTGCTCCTCTCGCCTCAACCAAGCAACTCTTAGTAGTGCCAGAGCCAAGTCCATTCTCATCTCAACAGCAGCAGTAGTAGCAGCAGCAGCAGCAGGACGCCCTCCCCAGTAACCCCTTCGGACAGAGGAACAAAACGCCACCACCAGTACATACCGAGCCGTTTCTCTACTTGTTCACCGTCACCTTCACCCCCTCCCCTTCTCTCCTCTAATTCATCGCGCCATCACAAACAACTCACCATCATGCCACCCATTGCCAAATTCAACACCTTGGAGCGTGAGAAGATCTTCAAGAACCCCTCCGACAAGAGTTTCCAGACTCCTGCTCTCCAAGAGTTGGTCGCGCCCCATATCGAGTCCTTCAATGCATTGATGGACTTTGGCAACAAGTCAGGTCTTCTTGACTTGGCTCTTCAGGATATCGGTCCCAAGTCTGTCTTTGACAAGAAGGATGGTGGCCTCGGCAACAAGCTCACCTGTAATACCCTTTCTTTCTTTTTTTTTTTTTTTTTTTTTTTTATATTTTCTTGACCATTTTTTATCTCTGGTAACTGGATATGAACGTATTGGACAAGCACACAGATCAATGGTTATTCATCTCCAGTTTGCCTCTTTTATTTCTGATCTCTCTCTCCTTATGATGATTAGTCTGGGTGGACGAAATTATGCTCAGCAAACCTGCTCTCTCCGAGAAGGAGCGCTTCTCTTCAACCCGCCAGATCTATCCTACAGAGGTATTACATGGAGAAAGAAAAAACAAACAAACAAACAAGCTTGAATCTACTCTTCAATAGGATAGGGGAGCTTGTAGGATACGACTCTTCAAGGAAACTCACCGCTTGGCTCCATGTCTCTGTCGACTCTCCCCCTTCTTCATCAACTCTAGGCAAGAGAGAGATTGAACACATACAAGGGCAAGATGCAGGCAAAGCTGGCGTGGCGCGTGAACGATGGCCCTGTGGTGGTTGAGACCAAGGACATGGGTATGGTTCCAATCATGGTCCGGTCCAACCGTTGTAACCTCGAGGGAGCCTTCCCCAAGGAGCTCGTACGACACCATGAAGAGTCGGAAGAGTTTGGAGGTTATTTCCTGGTCAACGGTATCGAAAAGTTGATCCGTCTTTTGATTGTCCCCCGAAGGAACCATGTTATTGCCTTGATCCGTCCTTCGTTTGCCAACCGTGGACCAACCTACTCTCACTATGGTACCGCCATTCGTTGCACGAGACCGGATCAGACCTCGCAGACGAACACAGTTCATTACTTGACCGATGGTGGCAGTATGTTGCGTTTCGCCTGGAGAAAGCAAGAGTACTTGGTTCCCACAATGTTGATCCTGAAGGTTAGTACAGATATTCATTTATGAGGGTGTTACTGAGGGGATAGAGCAATTGACTTTGTCAGGGTTGCATAATCAAACTAATAACGAGTGGTATCCCATTGTCCGTCCCGTTTTTATAGGCATTGATCAATACCTCGGACAAAGAAATCTTTGACCACATTATGCAAGGAGACTTGAGCAACACATTCTTGACAGATCGTGTCGAGTTGATGCTTCGAAGCTTCAAGGCTTATGGACTCTACACCCGTGAGCAATGCCTTGCCTACCTCGGAGACAAGTTCCGTATCGTCATGAACTTTCCCGAGGACTTTACAGATGTTGAGGTTGGAGAGGGTCTTTTGCGCAAGATCATCCTTGTTCACTTGAAGGACAACCGCGACAAGTTCAACCTTCTCATGTAAGTCATTCACCTTCTAACATAGTGTTGCTCTCTTTATTTATTTATTTTTGCCGAGTCAAGACAGAAGCCCATTGGCCTTGTAGGCAAGAGATGGATGACTAACTGTGAAACGATGTTCTTGGAAATGTGTTTGTGGAATTTAGCTTCATGATCCGTAAAGTATACGCTTTGGTCGCTGGAGAGTGCTCGCCTGACAACCCGGATTCGCCACAGCATCAGGAGGTTCTTTTGGGAGGATTCTTGTACGGTTCTATTATCAAGGAAAAGATTGAAGACTGGCTCAACGCTATCAAGGCTCAGATCACACAGGATGTCCGTCGCAATGTCTCTGGTGTCGACTTTATGGATAGTAAGTGGGGGGGGGTACCATCAGCTCTTTGATCTCTCATGCTCTTGTTCTTTCTACGTTTGCTGCTATTTTATTCTACAGTAAGGATTCAGAACTACTCTTCTCACCTCTCTTTCG
The DNA here is from genome assembly GCA_011634665.1 of Mortierella sp. BCC40632. Classification (NCBI taxonomy): domain Eukaryota; kingdom Fungi; phylum Mortierellomycota; class Mortierellomycetes; order Mortierellales; family Mortierellaceae; genus Mortierella; species Mortierella sp. BCC40632. Next base: position 314,082 of record WAEK01000018.1, read on the forward strand.
TCTTCTCTCTGTTCTATTTCCAATCTCTACCCTTTCCTCCCAATAGACCGCTATGTTGGAAAAGTGTGCAAAAAGGTGATGGGACACCAGGATATTGGAGCCAAGATGTCGTACTTTTTGGCAACAGGCAATCTCGTCTCCAACACAGGTCTGGATCTTCAGCAGGCAACCGGTTACACGATCGTTGCTGAAAAACTCAACTTTTACCGTTTCCTGGCCCATTTCCGGTGTATCCATCGTGGTTCTTTCTTTGCGGAGCTCAAGACGACAACAGTTCGTAAGTTGTTGCCCGAGGCTTGGGGTTTCTTGTGCCCTGTCCACACCCCCGATGGTTCGCCCTGTGGTCTGTTGAACCATTTGTCGCACACATGCAAGGTCATTACCAAACCCTTGGATGTCTCCAAAGTACCAGCAATCCTTGCCTCGTTGGGTGTCACACAAAAGTTTGTCCCTGCCCACGGAGAGGACACTGTTGTGGTTCAATTGGATGGACGGATTGTCGGTTACTGCAGCTCGAAGCGTGCCAAGGAAGTCGCAGACAAGTTGCGTCAGTACAAGGTCTCGGGCGAACACAAGGGTGCTATCCCTCTGGATGTCGAGCTTGGTTATGTCCCCATTTCGAACGGAGGCGAGTATCCCGGTCTGTATATCTTTTCGACTCCCGCACGTATGATGCGCCCTGTTCGGTACTTGGAGAATGGCAAGACGGATATGGTGGGATCGTTTGAACAGGTCTACATGGAGATTGCTTGTATGGACGATGAGGTTCGACCAGGCGAGAGCTCACATCAGGAGTTGGCTCCCACAAGTATGCTCAGTATCTTGGCCAACATGACCCCCTTCTCGGACTTTAACCAGTCGCCCCGTAACATGTACCAGTGTCAGATGGGTAAACAGGCCATGGGTACGCCCGCCACAGCACTCAAGTACCGTACGGACAACAAGATGTATCGTCTGCAGACGGGTCAGACGCCTATTGTGCGACCGGCTCTTCATAACCACTACGGTATGGACGGATTCCCCAACGGAATGAACGCTGTCGTTGCTGTCATTTCGTACACTGGTTACGATATGGAGGATGCCATGATTCTCAACAAGTCTGCACACGAGCGTGGATTCGGTTATGGTTTGATCTACAAGTCCGAGATTGTCGATCTTGGAGACTTTAGAGTCCGAGGCGAGCCTGTTCTTCATCACTTTGGACTTGGTCTTGATGCTCCCCGAGCATGGCGCGAGAAGCTCGACAGGGATGGTTTGCCCTGCATTGGCGTGACCCTCAAGGAAGGTGACCCATTGTGTGCCTACATTGATGATACGACTGGCAAGACCTCGATCAAGAAGTACAAGGGTCTTGAAGAAGCTATTGTTGATGAGGTCCGCCTCTTGGGTACGGACAATGGTGAGGGTGAACTCCAAAAGATCCATATCAAGTTGAGAATCACGCGTTCTCCCATTATCGGAGACAAGTTCTCATCCCGTCACGGACAGAAGGGTGTTTGCTCTCAAAAGTGGCCTGCGGTCGATATGCCCTTTTCCGAATCGGGTATTCAACCCGATGTCATTATCAACCCTCACGCTTTCCCATCTCGTATGACGATCGGAATGTTTGTGGAGAGTTTGGCGGGCAAGAGTGGAGCACTTCATGGAATTGCTCAGGATGCAACCCCGTTCACGTACAACGAGAACTATACTGCTGCGGATTATTTTGGAGAGCAATTGAAGGCTGCGGGTTACAACTACCATGGTAACGAGCCCATGTACAGTGGTATCACGGGCGAGGAGTTTAAGGTCGATATTTACATTGGAGTAAGTCTTTTTTTTCTTTGCCAGTCTCAGTTTGTCCTTCTCTATCTGCTTCTCTTATCATGACAACAAACAGTCGCTGACTCTTTTTTTTTTTTTTTTTTTTTGTTTGTTTGTCTCCTATTTCTTTTGTGAAAAATAGGTGGTCTACTACCAACGTCTGCGTCACATGGTGTCGGACAAATACCAGGTGCGTACGACAGGACCGGTCCATAACCTGACGATGCAGCCTGTCAAGGGTCGTAAGCGTGCAGGAGGTATTCGTTTCGGAGAGATGGAACGTGATTCGCTTTTGGCGCACGGTGTCTCGTTCTTGCTTCAGGATCGATTGATGAATTGTTCGGATTATTCGTTGTGCACGGTCTGTACAAAGTGTGGAAGCATCACCTCTTCGGTTTCGTCCTCACCTGGAAACAGTGCCAACTCGAGTGGTTCAGGATTGCGTGAGGTGGAGTGCAAGACTTGCCGAACGGGTGCTGGTATTGATCAGATTGCATTGCCTTATGTGTTCAGGTACCTGGCCACAGAGTTGATGTGTATGGGTATCAAGGTTTCGTTGAAGACTCAGCCATAAAAAAAGAAAAAAGAAAAAATGAACGTTGAAGTCTATGGAAAGAGGAAGAGATCAAAGAGCATCTGTTTAGCTACTACTCTACAACTGCAGCTGCTGATCGAAACCGACAAAAAAAAAAAAAAAAAAAAGGAATACTCTGGTAGAGTTGGGCAAGGCTCAAGGATATATATAAAAAAAGAACAAAACGTCTATTAGCATTAGTTGGTCCATTTATTTTCTGTCTTTTAGAAAAGCATTTTCATTATTTTTTTTTCACATCATCGAAAAAAAAAACGTGTAGCATGTCAACCTTTAGCTATAGAGCTTCGAGATGTATCAAAAGAACTGAGGCTCCGGCATTTTAGGAAAAGGGAAGGACTCCCTTCTAGCCTAGCAACGTTTTCTTCTTCTTCTTCTCCTTAGCGTACACAAGTCACAGGAAGGTCTGCAAGTGCGATATATCCAACAGAGCACTCTATCTTTGTCTCTCATTCTTTCCCATTGATTCCGCCGTCATACTGGAAACTCGTTCTTCCAGCTCTTGCCAAGTCTCTCACTCAAGCCTTGGCCAAGACTTGGTGAGGACATCATGGGGCGCAAATTACTAGCGTGCGATGTGGGGATCTCGGCTGTAAGAGTCTTCTATCCCAGTGAGCTCCCCTAGGAACGGGACTGTGGGAAAGAGATTAGGTATTAAGATTTTTTTTTTCTTTTTTTATTTTGCCAAGAACAACAACAGCAGCAACAACAACAAAGAGGTTCTATTCAGAGAGGGAGGGAAAAGCGTCTTGGCGGTCAATTGCCATTGCCACCAAATAAATGACGGCTTGGTGGGCTGTGCTCTAAGTTATTATTCCTACACTCATATGAGTAGTCAAAGAGCTGGTGCCTGTCAGGCAAAAAGCAGCAGATCCTAGGATCGACTTTTATTTATTTACTATTATTTTTTTTATTGTACATTAAGATTATCCTTCCTTTGCTCCTTGTGCTACAACGAAGAAGGGGAAGGGAAAGGCAAGAAAGGGGGACCCTCTCTTTGGGCGGACATCGAAAAAGCTGTTGGTTCTACCAGATCTGATATCTCTCTCTCTCTCTCTCTCTCTCGCCTAGATTCTTGAGAAGGGCAAATTGGTATCCACCTTGAGCAAAAGAAAAGCTGAGGAGTATGAGATACTCTTTTTTTTTTTTTTTTTTTTTTGGAGAAGCAGCTATGTATTTGGAGCTTGCAATTGAGAAACCCAGATCAACGGTAAAAAGAAGGCCCATGTTCTACTGAGAAGGTACATGATAGCATCTCTATGCGTGTGACTGACTTGACGTGGATGCTTGGTGTGTTTTTTTTTTTTTTTTTGGAAGAAAGGGAAGAAAGAAAAGAAAAAAAAAATAGGGCTAAAAAAAGTCAAGAATATTTGATTGAAAAAAAAAAAAAAAATGTACCTCAATGGCCCACAAAAGTCTCCTTGAAGAACCAGCCCCCATCTTCAAACAATTGGTCCGCCTAGGCAATCCAAGTTCCATGCCACGAAAATTCAGCGACATGGGTGGTACAGAGCGTCATAAAGATAAAAGTAGAGAGTTTACACCCTCAAGACAAATAAAAAAAAAAAATCTCAATGATACCTACTAGAAAAAAAAACCAGATGATGGCACTCGACTCGATCTCAAACTGTCTTTTGGAGTATGTTCCTCCTATCAACAACACCTTTACTTTGAGGAAGATAGGCACTGACCGCTGAATTTTGGGAGAAAGAGGGGAGAGGGGAGAGGGGAGAGGAGCTAAAGGTGGAGAAAAAAAAAAAAAAAGGTGGTCAGGAGAGAGGAGAAAAGAAAGGAAACCTGTCGAGGTGGTACTAGCCACGAAGGTTAATGTATGCAACTCTAGAAGGAAAGAAGTTTTTTTTTTTTTGTCGCCCGATGGGTCCAAGGGTTTAAAAGGTGGATGCATGCGCTCATTGGCTGGATGTGAGGTGTACCTGTATGGTTACAGGCTTTAAATACGCCAGCTTTTTTGGTCCTTTTTTTTTCTCTCTTTCGAACTTGCCTCCGATAAACCCACCCCCCCCTCCTCCATCTCTCCTCCATCCGTCTCTTCTTATCTTTTTATCTCGCTTCGGCAAGAACCCCCCCCCTCCCCACTTGTTCTTCGCCTTTTTTTTTTTTTTCTTTCTTCTTGAGGTTTGCTAGGTAAAAGCTGTCTTTTTGAAAGAAGTGAGGAATGGAGTGACTTTGAATTTTTCCAGGAAATCTAATCTTGGCTAACCTTCTCCCCCTCCACACACACACACATTCATAGTCATGTGGGGTCTGTCATTTATCGATACTTTTCTACCACTTTGGATCATTCTCTGCATGGTGGGTGGAGTATTGATCGGATACTATGTTCCCAATGTCGAGACAGTATTGGACGCTGCCAAGTTTGCGGACGTCTCACTTCCTATCGCCATTGGTCTCTTGATCATGATGTATCCAGTCTTTTGTCGAATCAAGTATGAAGACCTAGGAGAGCTCTTCAAAGGCAGGTTTATGAGAAATCAGATCATTTTTTCTCTGGTTGTCAATTGGATCTTGGCTCCCTTGTTGATGGTGGCCTTGGCTTGGATGACCTTGCCAGATCTTCCTGATTATCGGAGTGGCGTGATCTTGGTCGGCATGGCTCGATGCATCGCCATGGTACTCATCTGGAACCAACTTGCAGGAGGCAACCAAGAGTTTTGTGCAGTGACTGTAGCTGTCAATTCACTTCTCCAAATCGTCTTGTATGGACCACTCTCCTATTTTTATGTGGTCATTATCGGAAAGGGTCGAACATTCAACATCGACATGTGGATCATTTGTCGAAGTGTGTTGATCTATATGGGCATTCCACTCTTGGCTGGCTTTTTGACTCGATGGATCCTACGACGGTTCGAATGGTACCACAAGACATTTGTTCCTGCCGTAGGCAAACTCTCGTTGATTGCATTGCTCTATGTGATCGCCGTCATGTTTGCGCTTCAGGGTCGTGAGATTGTGAACGATATCGGGAATGTACTACGGACGGCGGTTCCATTGATTCTTTACTTTGTGATAGTCTTCCTGGGTGTCCTCTATTGGTGCTATGCAACCAAGGTTCCCTACGAGATTGCTACGCCACAGTGCTTTACGGCTGCATCCAACAACTTTGAGTTGGCTATTGCGGTGGCAGTCGGTACCTATGGCGTGAAATCCAAGGAGGCTCTAGCGGCAACTATAGGTCCTCTGATTGAGGTGCCTATGCTTGTCTTTCTTGTGTACGTGATCAAACACGTCCGAGGACGTTGGTATCTTTCTATGGAAACAGCCCAGGTCGAGTCCATCCGGAATGATAGCGACGTAGAGTCAACAGCAGCAGGGAAAGAATAAAAATGACTATTATGATTATTGTTGTGCCATCTGCACGGCGTTGCTTGAATGTACGTGGATGCACAACATCATACAAAGTCCAAAGCCGACGATCGTCCACAATGAAGCAGAGGGAAGAAGAAGAAGAAAAAATAGAGACGCCGCTTTTTTCTTCTTTAAATAAGCTCTACGCGGCGTGAACGCCCTGGGATCGGTGCGGGAATTTTAGGTTTTCTCTTCTGAACAGCATGCTTATTTTGTGTGTCTGGTTCTCTCTTGCGCTCTTCTCTCTCTCTCTTTCTGTCTCTCTCTCTCCCTCTAGTTCTCTCGACCCACTCCACCCCCACTCATCATCGGTCACAAAGAATAAAAAACTGCCAGAAGAAGATTGTATGCGTGCGCATGTATGTTGAATCGAGCATGAGAGGAAAAGAAGAAAGGGGGTGAGCAAGCATGACAGACTCAAACTGACAAGTGATAAGACGTGGACCAAAAAAAGAAAACGAGATGTAACCAAGGTGGCCCAAATTGAAAGATACCATTGTCCGTGTACGAGTCATGCTGATCGACTTTGGGTATCCTTATTCCTCATTCATCCTTTCTCTCTATCCATCCCTCTCTCTCTCTCTCTCGATTCTTCCTACTTACCAACCTACATCTGAGGCATCTTTTTCTCAGCTTCTTTCGATTAGTCTAAAGTCGATTTATTTATTTTTTTATTTACTTATTTTACTTTACTAAAGGAAAAAAAAGAAAAAGAAAAAGAAAAAGCAAGCCCTTTTCAAAACTCACCAAGGTTGGCTTCTTGGCCCTCGTTCTTTACACTATTTTCTTCGCCTGCAATTCCTTCTCCACCTGCGTCACTCCCAGATTTAGTCTGCTTCGGTGGCAGAGGCGGAACCGATCCCGGATGTTTGGCTCGTTTATGCCGCAACAAGTCATGTTGCCTCGTAAACTTCCAGTGACATTGATCGCAAGGAAAGGGTCGTGCCGTTGTGTGGGTCATAATATGCGATCGAAGATTAAACGGCCGCGTGAATCGTCTTTGACAGACGGGACATACATGAATGTCAGTGATCTCGGGGACCTGGTCTGGCTCTAACAAATGGTGGAAAAACTGACGATGAGGTGGGAGGGAGGATGAACTATAGACAGAAGATGTTGGGGAGAGTGGTTGCGGATAGGGCTGGATCGGCTGTGGGACTCTAGGATGGAGGTGATGGGAGTGATGTGAACTTGAGCTCTGATGACTATGATAGGTTGGTAGCGAAGGTGATGATGAGGAGAAATAAGGATAGCTTCCAGATGATGACCGCCGGCGATCATGACGTGAAAAGTGATTGACTGGAACCAGTGGGGAATTGGGAAGGGACGACGATGAGGACGAGGTTGTCAGGGCCATAGCGGGAGAGGATGGACTTGAGAACATCGTATGTGGCGATGCTTGTGTCCCGACCGAGGTCGTTGCTGGGGTTGTGCCAAAATTTGAGCTCGAGCCTGAAGTTGGTCCCAGAGAGAATGAGGAAAGAGTCGCAGGTAATGGCGAAGGTGCTCCTTGGCACAAGATCGGTGTGGTCATCACGGATGTGTGAGAGACTGCTACACTGGTTGGTTGGTGGTGGTGGATGGACATCGACTCCATCGGTACCGAAAGCGATGTCACAATCATCGAGCGCGGGCGTGCTATCCTTTCGCGCGGGGGTATTGCTGTTGACGTTGTTGCCATGGCTGTCGCTGCTGTCACCGGCACTGTCCCGACTTGTTCAAACAGCGAACCACTGTGATTTTGACCTTGCTGAAAAGAGTTTGAGTTCAGGTCAAATGAATGACTGAGGCTCGGCGCTGAAGGTGATGCGGCGCTTCCTGGATCGCCGTGCATCGAAAACACTTGACTCGACTGGTGTTTGTGCTGGTGCTTCTGTTGTTGTTGTTGTTGTTGGTGCTCAGACAGAGAACGCAGTGCGGCGTGGACAGGCAGAGTCGAATGGATCTCGATTGGGACGAGGTCGACCAGTGCACTGGGGTCGATCGGCGAAGACATTGTAGAATGAAAGTTGTACTGTTGTTGGTGTGGCGTATTTTGTTGTTGCTGAAGCAAAGGCTCGGTATTCTGGTAAAGGGGAGAGCTCGAATTCGACGGCAGAGACGAGGCCATCGGAGCCATGGGAAAGAGGTCAAAATCGTCTGGGATACCAGAGCCAAGGACGTTCACTGTATCTACAAAAGGGCTCTCTACCGCAAACATGGAGGAAGAGGATGATGGCGAAGCGGAGGACATGGTAGGTGTCGGCTGAAGCTGTTGTTGCTGTTGTTGGCTTTGGCCTGGAATCTGTTGAGAATCCATAGAAAAGGGGAAGGAGTGCATGATTAGGTTGCCGCTGCTGCTGCTGCTGCTGCTACTAGGATGATCAGCAAAGGCTGAAGAAGTCGACGCAAAGGCCAAGAGATTTGAAGCCGTAGTGTCGACCGCAGAACAAGTGGCAGTCGAAAGATGACCCTGTGGGTGTCCGGGGTGCTGAATAGGCTGTACTTGATTTGCTGGGCTTGAACGATCGTGAAAGTGTTGTCCAAGAAAAGCACAACCAAGAGGAGAAGTAGGAGGTGTACCTAGCCCAATCTGGGCCATTTCGTATTGCAGTCGCTGCTGTTCGAGACTTGAATTGTCGAGTTGGTGGTTTTGGTCCATGACACCGCAGAGGAAGTCTGCTGGATCGAAAATGACTGTAGGTGGAAACGAAGACTCGTAGTCTGTGGGAGGAGCTGATGTGGACATGGAGAGACAGTGGTGGTGGTGGTGGTGATCATGATCATGATCAAGATGATGATGAAGAAGAGGAGGATGACAATTCTCGTTAGAAGGAAGCTCAAACAAGGGCATGTGGTCTAGCAGATCCATGGTTCACAGAATGCGACTGCCGCGGGGCTGAGATGGGGCGATATAAAAAATGTAGAGTGTAGGGTGGATGCAGCAGTTTGATGGGTACAAAATGAAGCAAATATCTATGGTGTAGGATAGACAAGAGATGGGGAAAGAGAGAAAGGGAGAGAGAGAGAGAGAGAGAGAGAGAGAGAGAGAGAGAGGGCTTGCTGGGTAGATGGAACAGGGCTAGGACTTTAAACAAGCATCTGGGGTGCAATTGTAGCGGGGTTTTTATGCAGGTCGCGCTGACCAGAGTTTTTTTGTCCGGCACGGCAGAGACACGGTGTACAAAGTGAACAACAGTGGATACAACATTGGATACAACAGGGACGGAGAGAAGCTGCGGGCAGACGATTAGGGTGGGGATAGGAAGCCCAGCCAACATACCAGCCTACCCAAAGCACTGCCATCACAGGGCAGATCTGTAAAAAAGCTCACGAGTTGTTTCGAAGTAATAGAAACAACATCTGGTCGGGATCGGACGAGTCGAATCTGTGTGGTTTGCGGTCGCGCCGAGCTCGATATCCTGGGGGTGAGGAGAAGAGAAGGCGGAGAAAAAAGGTTGTGCAGGAAGAGAAAAGTCTATTCACATGCGCTCGTTTCCAAATAGGGAGACGAAAGCACCCATCAGCGTGGCCCGAGAGCGGCGGTAGAGAATTGGTAGGACCATCGGTCCTCAGTCCTCTTTGTAAGATGGACGCGTCCAAGCCCGGCTGGGGTAACAGTGACAATGGACGGTGTTTGGAAGTGAAACGAAGAGAAGGGCCCGTTGCTGGACGGACGCACAAACGTCGATCGCACGTGGAGCTTACCAAGGAGAAGGACGATAGAGTTGGACTGCAGGAACCGGACTGGGAGAGGTGTGGGTATAAAGTATATCGTTTGGGCACAAGCGTGGAGTGAAGAGGATAGGATGAATAAGGTCAAGAAGAGAGAGAGAGAGAGCGAGTGAAAGAGGATGAAGGCATGCACTGAGGTAAATCAAGACGTAGGTTGTGGCTAAAGAGAATAGAGAGAGAGATAGAGAGAGCGCACAAGAGAGCGATAGAGAGAAGCGAGAAGAGAGAGATAGAGAAAAGGCGGATGAGGCGGGGACGTGTCTGGAGAGTAGGCAAAAGGGGCGATTGCAGTGGGCGGAGAGCATGCCTTTTATACTTTTTTTCACTGGTCCCACTCTAATTTTGTTCTGACTGGTCTCGATGGTGCACAGTTGCCACTAACCGTCACCGCCACTACTCAAGCTCATTTTCCTCCTCTCTACTCCCCTTTCTTTACGCCTACCATCACTCCGCCCAGACCCTGTACGTGTGTGATCACTGCGAAGGCGGCGCTCTGATCCTGCAAACCAAACCAAACCCGCAGCAAATGAAGAAGAAAAAAAAAAAAAAAAAAAGAGACATATGTCCCGCAACCCAATCCTCCACCACTCTACTGCGGGGCACCGGCGGGAACGGACAGGGTGACGGTTGTTAAAAATTAAATGCTGCAGAGCAATACCGGCGTCCACTCCAGAGTCGTAGTAACTATCCGGTTCTCCCGGTGTCCCGATCGGGCGAAATGGTGATGCCAGAAAGAGTCTCATCCACTCTGTGGACGCTCTCCCCTTTCCCGGCTTTTGCCTGACTAAATGTTCCTGTTGGTCCGACCATCTCCTGCGTTATTTGCTGCGATTTTTTCTTAATTCAGACGAGAGCCGACCAACGTGGATGGTTACTACTGCGATCGATGTAGAGGGAAAGGAGGGGCTAAGGGAAGACGAGCAGCGGCTTTCCATTTTGTCATTTGTGGTCAGATTGCACCGACAGCATGTCTCTGACAACACAGCGCGCATGGAGGGTACTGACTGCGGGCCGGAGCTAGGCCCTCATTTCCATGAAGAGAGCGCCAGATTTGCCTTGTCCTGTCCAATTGCTCCTATTCCTCCAGTCCCTCCATCGGGCAGTCTCGTCCTCCGCCCCCGCTCATACTGCAGGAGGGAAACAGGGCAACTCGGTCGATTGTGTGGAAAAGGTAATTCTTTGCGCCTGCCAATCCGTGCTCCGGCCAGAGGGACGCATTGTTGCGCTGTCGGTGCTCTCTTGGCACGTTCCCTTTTTCGGGTGTAGCAGCGCCTGTTTGGCCACAACCTCCGTGGCCTTCTCTCTCTTTTTTTTTCTTTTTCTTTCTCCCCCCCCCCCTCTGCCTCGACTCTAGTTCACATTAAAGGCAGGGAGGTGAGGGTGACCCAAAATGTGCTACTGACTGTCACGCCAGATGAGCATCACACGTTCCTAGCTCCAATCCATCTTTTTTTGACTTTTACTCAACCAATTGACCGACCGGAGTAACAGCTCAAAAAGAGAATATTCAGAGCGGCCTGTCCCGGCAATCTTCGGCAGAGAGAGGTTGCCTTTTTTTCTACTCAACGGCGTGTCACTTCCGAGTCGCCTCTGATTTTTCTTTTACTTCGTTTCTCTTCCGCTTCCTGAGCACGGCATTTGGGCTCGATGACATGGCCCCCGCCACTTTCTTTATCCCACATTTCCTTTTTTACATAGCCATGGGTGTACCATCGGGCTCAGCCCGAAGCGGCGCGGCCAAGGACGACGATCGATGGTCGCGGCCAAGACTCAATTGGGGCATATTGCCCCTCACTATTCTTCCCTAGTGTTCCATGAGAAGGATGCAAAACCGGTTGTTCTCGTCAGCTTACATGAACTTGTGAGGCCAACGGAGGCGCTCATACGTGGTGTTGGTAGGACGAGGATGGAGACGCCTCGGAGTTGAGTTCCCCAAGAAAGTGGAAGAGTTCCTTTTTCGAACAAGACCAGAAGACAACAGGTGTTGCAGCGAGTGCGACGAGCAGCTTCTTGGCAGCCATCGGTCTGCAGGGGTGTTTGCTCCCTGGCGGTCAACTCAAGAGGCCAAATGCGAAAGCCCAACTCTTGGTATTGAGGAAATGCCCGGCGGAGAGATTGGGTGTGTATGTGTATATGTGGTGTTGAAAATGTGTATGAGGCTGTGAGCGTGAGGAGCTGTTCGCACCTCACCCCTTTTGCAATCTGCTCTCATTTGGAGGAGCGATCCCTTGGCAGTCAGAGTCGACATTGTCTCGACAGTGCCCACGGCACGTTTGTCAGACACATTTCTTTTGTGTAGACACCAACCGCCCGGGCCTGGCCCTGACCATGATTCCTTGGCCTTTTCCTTTTTCTGTTCGTGCTCTCGTTCGATACTATTCCTGTTCAGCTGTGTACCTTCATCATTAACTCAATTCTCGGTATGTCCCCCGTCAAAAGTAAGCATTCCCTATTTTTTTTTTCCTTCTTCTCTTCTCCTATTCCTTAATCTTGTCGTGTACACTCTTGGCCATGTTTGTTCCTACCCTGTTTTTTCTTTTTTTCTCTATTCTTCTTTTTCACCGGCTAATCTTCATCCCAGCAATATACTGTAAACTGGTCTAGCTTGCACCGCGCCCCAATACTCTGTCACCACCTGTCATTCTCTCCACCTCTCATTTTTCCAAAACTATTCCCTCTTACTCCTTCGGACCAAAAAGAGAAGTATTCTTCTCCTGTGAACCCTTTAGCTCTTTGCCCAGAACGCGCGGCAACAGCCCACATCAGACAAACAACCTTCTTCCTGCTTCTACCCCGGAAAGTCGGTTGCCGCGGCATAACAGGCTCCACTGCAGGCACAGGGTCATTCGATTCTCTCCTCCTCTTCCTCCCTCCACTCCCAAAGTGCACTCTCTATGCATTAGCAACTATTGCTTTGCCTCAATTGAGGCTGTGAATATAGTCTATTTTTGACTTGACAGGTCTTTCTCTCTCTCTCTCTCTCTCTCTTCTCTCTACCGCTAATAGCCTCACCCGTGCCTCTTCTCCTCCTTGTCCTCCTCATATCCGAGACGCACGATTTGTAGATGGTGCATCTTACTTGTCATAGTCTTCTTTCTCTACAGGACAGATGATACCAAGCCTCTTTGAACCTTTTTGGTTCAGACCAAACGCCCAGGAAGGAGAATTTCTTTGGGGGGAGGGGGAGAAGGAGGGAGCGGATGGTAACACGGCCTTCCAATAATCCATGCTCAGATCAGGAGTCACCATGAAGGAACGAGGGAAGATGGGGGGAACCAAACATTGATAGCCTTTCCATAGATGGACGCGATCGGTTTGCCGGGCGCCCGTTGTATACCATCCCCTAATAATCTAAATCTTCTGGGCTTCCACGATACTCTCCTCCCCCTCACCTTTTTCACATTCTCTTCTTCGCCATGACTGTTTTTCTTGACTCTCCACTTATTTTTTTTGCTTTTTCGGTTAAGGTATGACGCGAGGCTCACTCATTGCCATTTGTTCCTTGTCAAGTGCTCTTTTTATTATTGTTATTTTAAATGTCAAGAGAACAAGTGCTGAGGAGGCGACCACGGATTTGACGACAAGAACGCCTCTACTCTTTTGTCTCTGCCTCCTAAACATTTATCCTCTCTCGAGAAATTGTCGACTCTTTGGACTTTTTTTTTAATCAATCGCGCTTCTGCCTTTCCCCTCCTCGTCTTTTTTTTTTTTTTTCTCAACGTCCATTCTCGTAATGCCTCAGGCCCACAGCCACACAGCTTTCTATTTTATTTTTTTTATCTCCCTCCTTTTACTGCCGCGCTACTACGCCCAAGAGAATGAGAAAAGGCAGAGAGGGGGCTGGGCAAAGGGTGCAAAGGATAATAATTAGCCCTTTATTTTTTTTTCTCCCTCTTTGACCTTGCCGAAAGGATACTGCCCCCCCCCTCCCCGGAATTCGGCGGCCGGGGTGCGTGCGGCCCCTTCCTTTGGTCAAAGGCTCTTTGTGTGGCAGCGCGTTCTCGTGCTGACTCACCCAACAAGGAGAAGGAGAGAGTTCAGGAAAAAATAAAAAATAAAAAAAAAAAATAAAATAGAATGAGCACACACCCGAAGACGAGGAAGGATCTTTCTGTTCTTGTCCCCCATCTCTCTTTTTTTTTCTTTTTTCTTTCTCTCCGCCATTGTCACACCCGCTAGAGGCGACCCGACCATCTTTTAATGCCTAATTAGTGCAGCCATGGAAGGGAAAAAAATAAGGGAAGGGGGAGGGGGGGAGGACGGGGCCGGGCGGGGCTAGGATAGTGCTCTCTGTTTCGGCGCCATTACCAAACAAAAGGCCGGTGCTCTCCGAATCGCCGGAAACGCGTTCACTCGCTGGTGTCTCGCCTGTCTTGTTGCAATTTTTAAAAAACCGGTATGTGTTGTGATGTCGCTTGCTCTCTCCCTCTCTCGCTTTCCCATCCCCCAACCTCCACACATCGACAAACAGGGTCAAGCGGGTCGGAAAAGGAAATATTATCCTGTTCCTTGTCGTTGTTCGACAACGCTAATTTTATGAACGCATCGTAATCGACACAATACTGAGAGCATTTCGTTATTTTCCGTATGCCGCCCTGCAGGGGGGATGGAGAGACATAGACAGATGGAGAGGGGTGTCCCCCCAAAAGGTCCGTGAGGCGTTGGATTTGTCGACTTTGGGGGAGGAAGGGAGTGGGAGGGGGGACACACAACACGCCCACACACATACACTCACACGCACTCACACGCACACGCACGCACACGCACGCACGGGGAGGAGTAGCCTATTTTCAAATAACAAATGTGTAGCCAGGGGAGAGAAGATAAAAAAAAAAATATGACTTGAATTAACTTCGGCAGGACGGATGAGCTTCTTTTGGATACGCTCCGTCCTGTCAACACTGACGTGACGAATCGATCGCCGTCCCAAAGTGTACGCCACATCTTCTTTGTGCCCACAGCAACGCCTTTCTACCTTTTCTCCTTTCTTTCTCTCTTTCTTTCCTTTTTTTTCTTTTCTCTCTTTTTTCTTTTTCTCTCTTTTTCATAATACATTAAAAAAAAAAAAAAAAAAAAAATACTACTAACTTCTGTCACTTCTGTAAATATGGTAAACGGCTCGTGATAATCAAGATACTGTGTGCGCTTGCATGCCTGTGTGCGTACACATAATGTTGTAACTAAAAAGACAAAGGAGAAGGGGGGGGAGGAGGGGGGGGAGAGAGGAAGAGAAGGAGAGAGATCACCAGGGACTACAGATTGCCGAGATACTTGCCAAGAACCGACATTGTCAACACCTTGTACATATTCTCGCCCCTCAAACTGACAATACCATCTTGTACATCTACACCCATCAATGTTCCCAGTGCACCTCGGTGCTCGCCTGACAACACCTTGACACCATCGTTCTTGAGAGGTGCAACCGCTTTCAGGTACTGAACTGGAATTTGGACCGTCTTTTGATCATTCGCTCCGCCCATCATCCGGACATCACACATCGCCATCGATGACAAAGCACTCCGTGGTGGGACTTTAGCCATCCGTCCATGCTGATCATTATACTTGCCTCCCTCGAACGAAGACCCATCTTTACCAGTCGACACCTTGACCTCAATATCTGTGGTTGCCCAGTCGTATGATGCTCCAGCTCCAGCGCCACTCGATCCTGATCCATTGGCCCCTGTCCGGGAATCAATACCCGAGTAATCACCTCCTGTAGGCATAAAGGGTGTCTGAGGGAAATGGCTCGCAGGCGTCATCGGTGCTGAAGGTCCTCCTGCTGGTGTTTGTGGTGTCTGATTGGCACCAGGCGTGGCAATGGACTGCATCCTTGGGCCCGAAGCCGCTGGAGTGGCTGCTCCTGGCGTCGCTACGCTCGCGCCATGACCAGCTCCATTGGTGCTCGAGTGTGCACCCGATCCAGACCTTCCTCCTGAGCCCAACGATGAAGCAGCGGGGGTTGAAGGAAAGTTGTTGTTGCTTGGCGTGGACGCAGAGTCGTAGCTGGACGAGGGACCGGGAGTGTATGGGTAATTCGAATAAGGCGCAGGTGAGGGAGCTCCAAAAGGTCCTGGAGTTGCTACGTTCCTGCTCATCCAGTCGCCACTTGCAGCAGGTGTTTGCGGGAATCCTCCACCTGATCCAGAAGATCCATGGTCATTCTTCTCGCCCCATGCGTTGTATCCGCTACCGCCGTTCTGTGCATTCGATGAGGAATCCGAATCTCCCCAAGCAGAGCGAGCAGGCGTCCGGCTTCCTGCATCCCAGGCAGAGCCGGGTGTGCGGCTTCCACTCTCCCATGCGGACGAACCACCATAACGGGGTGTCTTGGAACCTGCATCCCAGGCGGGTGTCTGCGATCCATCTGCATATGGGTTGGGTGTTCTCGCATTCGCGCTCCATGCAGGGGTCTTGGAACCAGCATTCCAGGCTGGAGTCTTGGAACCAGAGTTCCATGCAGGTGTACGGGATCCCGATGGGTGCATGGGGGTCATATCGCCTGATCTCATTGGTGTCATGCCGCCATAACCACCATAACCACCATATCCACCATAGTTTCCTGCACGAGGCGTGCTCGCTCCAGTGTTCATCTCTGGAATATTAGACACAGGCGTAGTTGTGCCATTGGGGCTATCAAGTCAACAGAAATCGCACCAATCAAAAGGTTAGTTTTTGTTTCAGAAAGCACGATCAACAAGAGGGCCACGGGGGGGGGGTGAACTTTTTTACAAAAAGCGATACGTACTTGGAAATGGCCAGCTTGGCCTTCTCGACAGTGATAATACGACAATTGGTGTGAAGTTCAACACGCGCCGTGTTGTCGGATGCATCCTTCACAATACCCAAATATCCTTTGTGAGGTCCTCGAATAATAGTCACCGTCTTGTCAATCAATGGATCACGGCCACCACGTCCTCGTCCCATCATCATATGACCACCGCGTCCGCCACGTCCGCCAAAGCCTCCTCGGTTCATGTTCATCATGGCGGGGTTCATTGTGTCAAGACGCATGCCTGGCTGAGCACGACTCTTGGATGCCATGCTCACAAGCAACCGGGTCGATTGTACAAAGACTCCATTGTTCTCCATGTATTCACGGTTGTACAGGAAAGCAAATGACCTGAACAAATGCAAAATCTTGCCCTCACGCATCTAGTAAAGTGACAGAAAAACATGATTAATTTGATGACTAACCATGGTAGTACCAAGGCGATCAACAAGCTTGTCCTACTTACAGATCCGCCGATTTCTCGGACAGAGTCGCCGTCTTGAATACTGTTGCCCTCGGCATCGGTTGCAATAGCCCGAGATGAATCCCGCTTCTGAGTGATGAGATGGGGTTCGACCTCTCTTGTCAGACCACTTTGATCAATGATTCTAGCAAATCCTCGTTCAACTTTGTAGATAACACCGACAGTAGCAGCACTAAATACCGAAAAGAATGTCAAATGGGTCAGTAAACGGCTCTCCCACAGCACAAAACGAATAGACAAGATACCATAAAAAAACCCGGGATTTTCGACATACTCAAGTTGAACAAAATCGTGGGTCTCGTATAGTCCTATCGTGGCAGCTCCACTGGTAACATTTGCAGCCATCTGAAGATCCTTCGAGAACACCTGGATATCTTTGACATTCAAGTCCGTGACAATTGTGACGACGCTGTCCTCGATCTTGATAATCAATCCAGTTTCATCCTTATATTTGCCGTTCACAACCTTGACATGATCTCCTTCCTTAAACAGCTTACGGAGCTGCGTTGGAGGGAACTTGAGAATATTGCCCTTCAGATCATCGGCAAGGGGACGAACCATAATCATATCCGAGCCGACAGAGTCGACCACACCATGTACGTTCTTCAATTCTCCCTCTGTCACCTCAACCTTTTCACCCGGCTGGAAGTGGCTGGTCACAGATGCACTCATGGCCGACAAAGCAACTGCTGACAAATCAATACCACCGTCCTCCTCTCCAACGCCTCCCTTTGCAAACTTTTGGATTTCATCCAAGGTTGGGTTAATGTTCTCGGTGATCAAACTTGAGATCTTCATATCTTTCTCAAGGTATCCCTCACGGAACATCTCTCCGTTCCACATAAAAACTCCACGGCCACGTGCAATCGGCTTGTTCAACTTGTCCGCCTTTTCGGCCTCTCTCGCGTTGAACAGCTTGGGTGGTGGTCTTCCTGCAAAAGGGCTGTTGACGGGTTTGCGCTTGTTGTTGGCCGTCAAGTAGGATGAATCAGTTCTCGGAGTCATGTCGAGACGAGGGATAAGCTTCACCTTTGCCGAGTCGCCTGAATCCGCAATATCAAGAATCTATTACAATGAACCAGCCAATCGTTTCAGCATTTGGGGTGTGTACATTTGAGCAGCAAAAAAAAAAAAAAAAAAAAAAGAGGCAATCGCCTAGGGGTCCTAGGAAACCATAGTAGTCGATTGTAGTCAAGATTGAATATTACCTGTGCAAGATCCATGGCATACTTTCCACGCTTGATACGGACCCATGTTCCTGGACGAAGCTCAGATTCCTTGTGCTTGACCTTCAGTACGTCAGTCATTTCCTTGATCGGCACAAGCGTAAGCTTAGACATGAAGACGTTGTTCAGTCCGTTCAACGCCTAGTTTAGATCCGATAGGGAAAAAAAAGGGTATGAAATCAACGTTAGATCAATGTGGTTTCTACTCAAACTCTCTTGTCTCTGGTACAATAAATTTACAGATCCCCTACCGCCTGGACGTTTGCTTGGCGTCGGCATTCGATATAAACATATCCCTTGAGAGACTCTCGTGTGAAGGCAGCAGAGATTTCCAGAGGCTGGGCCGAGTATTCCGTATCGAAGAACTTTCTCATCAGTGAAAACACAATGTCCTTTTCCTTTCCGGGCTTACAACGAACCATCCAAAGATGTGGAGACTGAACATCTGGCATCAGCAACTGCTGTGGGATGTCTTCCTGCTGTCCCTGGAAAGCTCTCCGGGGTGCATAATCACGACGACCATAGCGCTCCTTGAATCGAGCAGCTTGCTCTTCCAGATCGATATCGTCCTCTTCACGACGCCTACGATCCAGATCCAGATGTTTTGATGCTCTTGTCGCCTCTGCAGCCTCATCGTGCTCAATGAATCCATCTAAGCGCAGGAGAGGTAGCCAAGTGATTCTTTCAAGTTGAGTAAAAGTTGTGGAGTCGGAGGAGATCGTTGAGTGATTCAGTAAGCAGAAAAAGTTGATTTTTACCTTCTCCATATTCGTCCTCGTCTTCGTCTTCATCCTCATCCTCATCGTCAACCTCGGCTTCCATATCGAGGAAAGGGTTCACAGCTTTCTTTGCCTTCTTGTGTCGTCTCTGCTGGCAAGCACCACGCAGGAAAAAAAGGGGGGGAGAAGGGGAGAGAAGTAATGAGTTAGAGATTAGAATTGCCCGTAGCCAAGGATCGCCGCCAGGAATCATTGATTGATCAGCCGTGATGGTTGAGCTCGTTCAATAGCCTGCAAACTTACAGGTGCGGTATTGTCATCGTCATCGTCGTCATCGTCGTCATCGTCATCATCATCATCGTCGTCGTCGTCGTCGTCGTCGTCGTCGTCCATCTCACGTCTCTTCTTCTTGTTGTGAGTGCTGCCGCGACCCTTTGATGATGAGTTGTGGCGTCTAGGCGAATCCTCGACCTCCGAGTCCTCATCGTCGTCTTGGGCATCAAGGGTTCTTCCGAGAGCCTCAAACTCCTCGTCCTCGTCGTGATCGCTGTCGTGGCGAGACATCTTTATGAATTACAGAGGGGAGGATGTATATACAAGTGGGCGTGTGTCCTGAACTAGTGTATCTCGTAGGTTGCTGAGGAATTGATCTTGATGCGACGGCGGACAGGAGAGGGTTGGGTGCAGCCGGGTGGAAAAGGTGCAGGGAGGGGGAAAGGTTACGAGAAGCGGAAGAGAATGAGAGAGTGAGGAAGAGAAAGAAGGTGGAACGGGATGAGCGAGAAAGGAAGAAAGTCCACCCTTCAGGTCGTGGCATGATCAAGACCTCCTTTTATACAGCTTATCCCAGGTTTTTTTTTCTTTTTTTTTGAAAAACGTCATGTCCATCTTTGAGAGGATATAACTGCCTTTAATGCCAGATTCTCTCTTGGGCAAAAGGCGGATTAGACAGGGAGGCACGTTGATCCACCAGGCCAGACTTGTGGACATTTTCATATTTATGGCTCTCCTTCGTTATTTTTAGGGGTTCCAACTGTCCATCCGCACATCCTGTTCTTTCTCTTACTCTCATCCCTCTCTCATCCATCCCTCTCACCACAAGTCCATCTCATATAGTCTCTGACCTAGTCATGTTACTAAGACTCAGATCCTCCTCGTCATTGCCATCATGTCTACTGGCAGTCCTACTTCTCTTTTGCTTGTTCACAGTGATGCCTTCAATGGTCACAGCACAGGACGAAGCGCCCGAGCCAGAGCCGCCAGTAACCGAACCTTCGCCCGCTGTGCCCGACCCAGCACCTAGTCCAGAGCCTCCATCGGAGGAACCCTCTAGCTCTGTGATAGCTCCAACTCCAACCACATCTGCGACCGTTGCTCCTCCATCAGGAACCCCCACCAACGTTCCCCCAGTCCCAAGTCCCATCTTCTCTACCTCAGACTCCTGTGTCGAATGTAAACCAAACTATGCCAATGTCAGCTCCTGTGCCACTCGCCTTCCAGCAGGCAACCTTACCCTCATCAACCAAGTCCTCCCCTTTTATTCCTGCATTTGCGCCGATAACGGTGCCTTGATTGACCCACTTGTGTCCTGCAGCATCTGTCTGCGTACGACGAGCCAGATGCTTTTCCTTCATCCATCACTCTATACCCTGAAAGACCAGGCAGGGAAAGCCTTCTATCAAGTGTGCCAGGAGACGGAGAATGGCACCAAAATCCCAAGCTCGGGTGCTTTCCGTACAGCAGGTCTCAGCTCAGCATGGACCTGGTCAATGGTCGCTATTGCCATTGCTTCTCTCCTGTTGGGATAACCGTACATTATCAAGTAAAGAATAGATTGAGCCATTTCCTAATCTCCGCATTTGTTCCCCTCTCCTCTTCAATAAACTCTCTTTTGGGGACATGCCTCTGTTCCTCTGTTGTATCCCTGGTCAGAGATTGTTGACTCTACTGTTCCAACAAAGTACACCTCATAAGCTCTGCTGTGCATCCCATGTAATCCTAAGGGATGATAATGCTCACAGTCGATCAAGCTTTTTTTTTTTTTTTTTTTTTTTTACAGTTGTTCAATACTCTGTAGACGGGGTGATCACACAGTGTGAGGAATGACCTTCTCAAAAAAGCCACAAAGGAGGATTTCCTGCAAAGGGGGTCAAGTCGAGCGCGTCGTTGCCTCCAACCTCTTTTTTTTTTTTTTTTTACTTTTTGCCACATTTCTTCATTAGTTCTTTTTCTCGCTCATTGTCACGCTCAAACACAATCTCTCTTGAACATCTCGATCCTCTCCAGTCTAATCGCGTCATCGCAGGGCAGACATGGACAAGGACATCCTCAACCTCCCATCTCTGCTGCAAGCAGCAAAGATGGAACAGGATTCGGGCGACTTCAAGGTGAGCATCCGCCCAACGCGAATATTGCTTGGCAAGGAATCCAAAGACGCACACACACACACACACGCGCACACATACCCCTCTCTCTCTCTTTCTTACATCATATGATCCTCTCTTTTCCTCCATCTTAGCACGCATACTTCAAGTTCTTAAAGCTCCAAGCGGCTGCAGTACGCACACTCAACACCCATGTCAGTTTCAGGGACAATGGTAGCTTGGGGTCCATCCCAGAAGACTATGCTCAGCTGTTTGCATATGCACAGGAGGCCCTGCGTCGAGCAAAGGATGTTCTCGAAACAGCAAAAGGTCACTCTGCCAAGACATCTTCGAAACAACATCCAGGGTCTTCTTCATCTTCAGCGACAAAACTGTCTCGACCAGGATTGACCCCCTCTCACTCTTCCCAGCGCTCTATCACCTCGGCATCTCGAATTGGCAAAAGAACAAAGCGGAATATACCAATGATACCCATCTCACCCCTGACCAGGCAGTTACTCCTCAACAACTATGTGCTCTCTCAAGTTAACACGCGACTGGAGCAGGCCAAACAAGGGTCAAGAGACCAACATAGTGGATCCAATGGGCTGGCCGTCTTTCGACGTCTAATCGAGGATGTTCGAATCCAACAGACCAAAGTCGACACTGTGAATGCCCAGATCCAATCTGTTGCTCAATCAACCATCACATCATGGGATCCAGATACGATTGCTAAGCAACTTACCATCATCGATATTTCTCTTTTCAAAGATGTGGCTATTCCGCGCGACCTTGTCCGCTCAGACCGTCACCAGTCACCTGCTCAATTTTGTGTCGACTTTGAAAACTACTTGGCCCATAGTGTTGCTCACCTCTTGCTTCAAGAGTGGGATCAAATGCGCTCACAGGTCGCCAACAATTCTTCCTCCACCAACCAGACTACCACCAATGCAGTGGCCCATGTTATTCGAGTGGCTCATATCTTGTTGCACGTTTACAGGAATTTCAACGCGTTTATGGGTATTATGAGAGCATTGACCTTCCCAGAGATCAAACGAATGCACAAGCTTTGGTCAGGCATTCCTTCCAAATCAAAGGATCACTTCCGGAAACTGATGTTGATCTACAGAGATCATGGTGAACCACAGGGATACAAGTCGATGCTTGTAGGAAAGCTGGATGCATTCCAGGATGTCGGCAAGGATGCAATGGTAGCAATTCCATGGATGAGATATCACCAGGATGAAGTCAAGTCGATTGTCAACTCTTACGACACTGGAAATGAAGCCATGGGTGGACAAGGCGACGTTGTTCTCTCTTCCCCAGGAGCACGAAAGCTTGCCTCGGTATCTGCACTCCTAAATCAGTGCAAGATGAATGATGCAGAAAACCTAGATCGACTTGAGCTCAATGAAAGGATTGTTCATTCAGGTTCGCACAAAAGTCGTGAACCATTCCAAGTCGATGGATTCAAAGCGTCACTGGCACCAGTATGGGATCTTGTATCTTTGGCAAGCGGCGATATCTCGCTTCAGCACTGGCTTTTGTCTCGTCCCTACTTGAACAAACAACAACTGATCGACGAGAGCCTAGCAATCGAACCACTCTCATCTGGCGAGGAGCTCCCATGTTATGATACCCTGCTCGGCAATAGCGATTATGGCGAATTGTTTGCTGAAGATGAGAATGAAGAAGCGGCCCAAGATGATACCTATGAACACGTTGAGCACGACCTAGGATCATCCTCAGAGCCAGCTGTGCCTAGGGGCTCGGGTACTCGTCCGATCATTGAGAACACGCCTGTGACCGAGTCGGATATTAATGATATTATGGATGAACTCTTGAATGATGATGGACTGGATGATGACAGCCTCTTTGGTGACGACGATGACGACGACGACGACGACGGAATTCCCGATACTGCAATGGCGAGTAAGAGCGCCGTTCGAGGAACAGGATCCACCACCGATATCCTCACAAGTCATCGTGAGCGACCTCGGGACGTTCTCCAATTCTTGGGAATTGAGCCCGATGATCTATCAGGAAGTGAAGACGACGGTCAGGGCGACTACCTTACAACCAGACCATCCCAGGAATCAAAGGGCAAGATGAGAGCTCTATCTGAAGAAGAGAACACAGAAATTGATCGATTGATGGGCCATGTGAAGCAACTTGTTCAAGAATCGGAAGATGACCGCCAGGATTTAGTTCAAAGATACAACTCGCTTATATCCGACAGAGATCCGCTCATGAATAATGATGTAAATCCTCAGGAGATTTCGACAGAAGCAACGCAAGAGCTACTCCTTAAAGACAGCGGAGAGAATTCAGCCAACAGCGAACACCTTTCGATCCCAAAGATCACCAACATCTCGTCCTTGGAGTCTCTACGGATGCAACTAGAACAACTCGATCGAAATCAAGAAAATGACGAGGTCGAAGAGGACTCGAGCGCCCTCGAACCCGTGGACTCGAGCCTGCCCCCTAAAACAGACGAAACAGTCCCCAAGGTTGATAAAGAGGAAGAAAAGACTCCTACTGAGCAAGATCCGGTACAGATTGTGACTCTTCAGGAACTTGAAAAGGTAAGACATATAACACCTGTAATCATTCGATTGTTATTAAGAAAACGAGAAACAACCCCAAGCGTTACAAAGCCATATGAACCAATTCATCATAGAATTCCTTGGATAGCTCAACTCTGTCTTCCAAACCATGGGAGTCAGCTTCACCCTCATTATTGACGACAGTGACACCAACAGTGACAGCGAAGGGTCTGGATACGACTCTGAACCTGATGATGGATTCCGATATCACTATCAGTTCAAACAAGGAGAGGTTGTCGGAGCAGGAACCGAGCGTGTTTGCTAGCAATAGTACGACGATGGAAGAGAGTCTTCTCAAGAGCAACAACGATCAAGTGTCTGCTGAAAAGGATGGCCATCTTGATGTAAAAGAAGTGGAGCAGTCCGAGATTGTTGATAGAGCTGGCATGGAGAGCACAGGGGATAGAAAAATGGAGGTCCAAGAGAGCAGCTCAATGTCCTTGTCACAGACAATAACTTCAGAGACGGTGTCGCTAAGCAAGGTATCGAGCAGGGACGGGTCCTCTGTCACTACTCTGGATAGGATAGAATCTCACCGTAACGAAGAAAGCGGCCAGCTCTCGGTCGAGACCCCGGTCGAGGCTCCACAAGAGATTATGGACCTATCAGGAGCATCAACTATCGCTTCAGAGTCAGCAGGAGCATCAGCAACAACGATAGCTACTGAGACTGAAGAAGGTCCAGTGCCACGCGCTGGGCGACAGCGTAGAAGAATTGCTGGGGGAGTCATCTCGTTACCAACTTCCTCCAAAACCCTTCATGCCAAGACATCAACAGCCTCCTTGTCAGGTGTATCTCATTCCACAACAGCAACTACTGTTCTCCGACATGTTGATTTGATCGAGAGAGACTCGATGACTACGACGACGACCACCACCACAAAAACAACAACAACAACAGAAGAGTTGTCGAGAGATAGGGATGATAGTGACCGAGATACTGCTGCTACATTGATGGACGTACGGGGTCAGGATACAGAGATCGATATGAAGATAGGAATCCCGAACGAGGAAAGGGTTGTCCAGGCATCAGTTTCGAACGAGGATGCAGATGTTACTGCGGGTGAGGCAAGTTCGAAGTCATCTCCATTGTCAGCTACCAATGGCGAGTCTGAACGGGAAGCAGCTCGGAAAGTGGGGCAAGAGGCTGAGCAAAGTGGCGAAACGACAGAAAGTAACTGAAGGAAAAGGGTGGGTGGAGGAAGAAGAGGAGGAGAAGGGAGGGGGGGAGGGTGGAATGACTGGAGGGATAGCCAGATCAAGATCCTGAGTGAACTATACTGCACCTAGTAGAGATGGCGAAATAAAAAAAAAAAAAAAAAGCGAGTAGCAAAATAAACAATTTATGAAAAAGGAAGGAGTCAGAGAAAGCCAGGAGCAAAGGAGTTGCAGGAGGAAGAGTTGCATGCTTGCGTGTGATTGTACCCTCTCGGGGGGAGAGGACCATAACAAGGAACAAAAGTCCAGCAGAGAAGAGAGGATTTTGGCGACAGTATCAGACTCTTTTTTTTTTTTTTTGAACGTCTGTCTTATTTGGGCAGACTGGGATTAGTGCCGACGCGCAACCAACTGGCCTGTGCTCTGAGCCCGCGTTTCTCTCTCTCTCTCTCTTGGGTGTG
Source organism: Mortierella sp. BCC40632 (assembly GCA_011634665.1). NCBI lineage: Eukaryota > Fungi > Mortierellomycota > Mortierellomycetes > Mortierellales > Mortierellaceae > Mortierella > Mortierella sp. BCC40632. Next base: position 339,342 of record WAEK01000018.1, read on the forward strand.
ATCTATTCGCGACTGTCCAATCAGAGGAGAGCCCTTCATCCTAGCCTTTTGGAAAGGGGGGAGCTGTCTCCTGTCCTTTGCCTCTGCAGAGGGTCCTAATGTATAATCATAGTGTCATGCTCTCCTTCTCTCTCTCTTTCTTTTTCTTTCTCTCTTTTTTTTCTTTCTTTTTTTTTTTTTTTTTTTTTCCTTTTTTTTTTTTTTTTCCATTGACATTTTAAATAGTGTGTGCGTGTGTTTGTGCATGTTCCGCTGTTTAGCACATTTTCCATTGTCGTTTGGTTCCACTCTCCTTTTCTCTCTCTCTCTCTTTCTCTCTCTCCACACATTCCATCATTACCACTCCCCTTCCCCTCGGACCATTTGTCTCTCCATTCAGATCCTTGTTCCCACAACCACCTTTTTGACTCCCTGTGTTTGTGCACACACACAATGTCGAACAAACTATAACAATACCCCGTGCGCCCAACTTACAACACCGTCTCTCGTGTGATTGCTGAAAAAAGAAAGAAAAGGTGCGACTTGCAACCAGGACTGAAGACTCCATAATAATAATAAAAAAAAAAAAAAAAAAAAAAAAAGGCACGAGCCCTTTTTATAGAGCAGGGTTTCTCTATCAGAACATGTCTACAGTGGTCACCCTCCCGCCCTCCTCCAACCTCACTATCAACCCTGCCAATACTGACACTCTTAACAAAAAGGCAGACTGCTATTACAGTGAAACAGACTACCGTCTGCTCCAACCAAGCTCTCAAAAGCCGCCTCTCCAGGCCGGCCACCATCTCCTCCTCAACAACAACAATTCACACTATAGCCTCCTCCCAAAATGGTACACTTTAATCCAGCCGAAGAAGCACAGCAACAACAACCGCATTGGCAGCATCTACACCAACCATCTCCTTATCCATCAGAACAGCGCGCGAGTGGTGATTTTATTCCGTCACCGGCATGGCATGGCAAACCAATCCCAGAGGGACCTCAGGGCTTGGGTCTACCGGGTCAACGACACTCGATCTCTTCTTCCACGTCAAGCGCAGCTACCTCCATGATTGATAACCCTACGTCATTCTTAAATCGTTTGGGTCATGATCCCAACTCGACGATGCCTCGACCTCGATTCGAAAAGATTGGACCCTTCTTGACCATCTCAACTCTACAAGCATACACAGTCCTGACTGTGGTTCGATGTCTAGCGGATCCGACCTGGATTGTTCTCAAGACCAGTGATGACAAGACGGGTGGCAAAGAGAATCCGTCGACGGATATGGGTTTGATTGGCAGACGGGAACGTTGTTTCTTGGGGTTTGCAATCGCATTCACTATGCTGAGTTGTGCAGGGATTGTCCTGAGGATCAAAGACATGGCGCGAAGGTTCCAGCCAGCATTTCTTTTATGCTCTATTTTACAAGGTATCCTTGAAAATTATCCGTTGTGTTGGAAAAGGGAAGGGGAGGGAAGAGAATGAAGGAAGGGAGGATAGGGGAAAGCGTCTAGAGAGTTCACTTTTTAGCAAGATATTGATCTGGACTCTCTTGCCATTTTTTTTGAAATCTGACATTTAGCGGGATGCTGTATTGCAGCGATGGGTTCATTCCTACACTCGACAACTCTTCCTCCAGGAGCACAATATTCTCATGGTTTTCTCGCCTGTGCTATCACCGTAGCCTTCTCGGGTGTGGTGGCGATCTTGCTTACCATTGATTGGTTACGCGGATCGCCCTCAACAGGGTTGTCGGCGACCTTGAAGGCTTTGATCATTTCTTCGTTCATGATGACTACAGTGGTTATTATCGGTGCTGCGATCTACTCCTGGCTCGAGGAATGGACATTTGACCAATCCATCAACTTTTGCATCGTGTCTTTTACTACAATTGGTAATTGGGGGCCATCCTTTGTGGTTTTCTCAAAAAAAAAAAAAAAAAAAAAAAAAAACGATGAAGCTCACTTTTTTTTGTTATTTGTATAGGATATGGAAACCTTAGTCCAAGAACCGTGGCAGGAAGAATCATCTTTTTTATCCTGGGAATCGTGGGTGTAAGCGCTATCGGTTACTTTATCGTGTCGCTCCGTGATGCCATTATTGAGCAATTCGAATGGCGACTGGTTGAACGATTCTCCAAGCCCGCCCATTTAATGCGAGTGCACACTCGAATGTCAGCCAAAGATCTCTCATTCCCAATGGCTCGGTATGAAGAAGAGCAGCAAGTCAAGGCCGTTGTGAAACGCAAGATGATGATGAGAATGACGTTTATTTGGCTTTCATTATGGTTCTCAGGTGCAGGTGTGTTTTGTGCACTTGAGAAGTGGTCCTATGTCGAGTCTCTGTACTTTTGCGTAAGGGTGATGTGATCCAGTACTCGAAATTTTTTGAACTCTTTGGTGGTCATGGCCCCCAACTAACACGCTCAATTGTTATTTATGGTTTTAGTATGTTACACTGACAACCATTGGGTTTGGAGATCTTGTTCCTGCAGAGCCAGGATCCATCGAGTTCTGGAACGTCTATGTGTTTGTTGGCCTGACAATTTTCGCTTATATTCTCTCCATTTCCTCCGAGTCTTTGTTTTCACGGATTCACCTGGTGGATGATGCAACTGACGAGTATGATGACGGTATCATTGGCTGGGATCAGTTCGGCCATCCACTCCCATTGACAGGTTTTAATCGTAAAGGCAACCTCGACGAGAACAATCCCAACATTGAGAGCCATGCAGACTACTATGCACTTTTAACTCGAACAAGGATTGTCGGGATGGAGAGCTTAAAGTGGAGTCAGCAGCAACAAATTTTGAATCTACAGCAACCATTTCTGGGTCTAAACTCTCAACAACACCAATACTCAGGACAGCAGAGCGTGCAAAGCAATCAGAGTAGTGTTGATTCTCAAAACCAACCAGTCGAGGTGAAAGAACAAGCCCAGGGATCAAGGGGGGCGGATCCCTTAGTTCAGCAACAAAAGGGACGATCGAAGCGGAAAGATGCAATGGGAAGGTCACTAGCAGTCTCTGCCAAGGAACGCAAGCATATGCTCCAAGCCGGATACTATGCTACTCACACCGAGCTTGTCAATAACCCTGTCAAACATCCTGCATCAATTCCAAGCTCGTATCCAAGTAGTTTGTCACGGACACCTTCCACACGGTATCTAGATCCCTATGGACCAATGCCCCATTTAAGACTCTCTCTTCGTCGAGGGTTGAGCATTGGATCTGTAAGTAGTGGGATCCCACTAAGCCGAAGGCCATCTTTGCAAGTAGGAACGCCTATTGGGACTTCAACTACTGGACACTTTCATGGAGTGCCTAGCTACGTTGACGCGGTACATAGGTATGGGCGGAGAGGCCATAATCTATATGACGGGGGTATCGGCACGACCCCGTTTATACAAGATGACATCTATAGCCCATCTTGGTCGTATCCTCCTAGACACGATGAAAATTGCACGACACCCCTTACCCCAGGTAGCCACCATCGGATCCCAGATCTATACCTCTCCCCTTCTTGGACTCGGAACGATGCTTCATCCGGGGCAATGCCGTGTGATGAAGATGGAAATATCACTAGTCAACAGCTGCGATTCCAAACCTCGGCACTTCAACACCAACCGCAAGTTCGATTTTTAGACTCTCCAAGAGGGAGTCCAAGGAGTCCAATCACATCCAATGCTCAGTTTATCGATGGCCAAGAGGATTCACTGCAGCATGCACAGAGATCAAGTAGCAACGGTAGTAATAAGAGTGCCCGAGGCGGAGGCAACTTGTCAATCCATCACCAGATGGAGAGGACTCTACCAGCAGATCAAGGATCCAGAGGTCATGGAATGCGACTCGAGAAGCAGTACGATTATGGAATCAACGCAACTTCCCCTCAGCGAGTACCAGTTGTCTCCAACTCTGTAAAGCATCCGTTAACGATCGATTACATGCCAGAGGATGACACTGAAGTACAGAATGATTTCGACATTTATAAGCATTTCCGAGAGCTGGAGCAATCACGACAGAGTCACTCGAGCGATACGACAAAAGTGGCGAGTCCGCCAGATCCATCCTTTCTTCAGTGGAGAGGTTCTCGTGAGGCGACTCATTCTGCTGGCTCGTACTTCCCGTTGATGTCACCTTCACTCCTGCATCCGCCATCATCTCAGGGACCAGAGTCAATACCCAAGCGAGAGGCATCCGATCTCCGACTAGAGATTATCGGGAGACGGATGGAAGGCTTGCCACCGGACGAGCTAGAGGACGGGACTATACAGAGACATGTCCTAGATCATCCCAAGGAGGCCACAGGCAGCAAAAGGCTCTCGAGATCATCTGAAAGACCTAAAGACCGGCGCGGTTCTCGGCCGATCCCGTCGAGGATTGTGACCAGTCTGGTGACACCTTATCCAGGTGAGCCGCCTCGAGTACAGCCCTCGATTATTCAGCCCCAGTCGCCTCATGGTCAAGGCCCAGGGTCCTTGAGCCAGAGAAAAGAACCTATACCACGATAAAATGAAGAGGAGGATGTTCTCTAGAGCACTTTTTGACAGAAGAAGAAGAAAAAGAAAGAAAAAGAAGGAGGAAAGAGGTCTCTCTATAGCTCCTCTCCATTAGTCCTGTCGGGAGAATTGCTTTCTGAATTGCTCTTTGGGCTAGAGCTATTATTTTTCAGCCCCCTCTGCCGAGTCCTTTTTTTCTGCTCACACAGCAGACGGATGAATGATGGGCGTTTTGGAGTAGGCAGACACCCCTTAACGCGGCGGCGCTGAGGGACTGACTGAGAAGGAGGAAGTGGCAATGCGTCTGTTCGCATCATCCAGCTCTTTTTGGTTCATCATCCTTACCCCTGGGCCCTTCTCCCAAACCCTACCCTGCACCCCAAATCTCTCCCGCGCAACCTATCACCTTCTCTCTATAGGGCCATCCCTTACAATGACAAGCCAACTTAGTAATGCAGAGCCTATTGCCTTCTCTATCTATTTCTACATATAAAAAAAGAACAACCCAACAACAACAGCAGCAGCAGCAACAACAGCAGAAAACGGTGGCCATCATGTGCACGGCCTTGATGACTGCACAACATATTACAATCTACCTGACAAAAAAACTAACCAATACGGTGATGTCTTTCTCTCTCTCTTTCTTTCTCTCTCTCTCTCTCTCTCTCTTTTCTCCTCCCTCACTCCTCGCCACACACCCCCTTTTTTTTTTTTTTTTTTTTTTTTTTTTATCTTTCTTTCTTTCTGGTAGCAAATCCATTTGCGGGTCAAAACATCGGATACCTCCGCCTTGCTGTCGTCGGAGACAGTGGTGTTGGCAAGACGTCATTTGCACGCCAGTTTACAGAGACATTGCCAGAGGTGCTTTCTCATGATTGGGAAAAGGTCGATGAGAATGCAGAAGACTATGTCCGGACCGATGCCCTGGTGGAGAAGTTTTCGAGCACAATGATGGAGATTCCATGGGACAATATGGATGCAGATGACGAGGTTCCTGCACGAAAACCTTGTATTTATCGAAAAAAAAAAAAAAAAAAAAAAAAAAAAAAAAAGAGAGAGAGAGAGAGATGGCGCAAATGCTGCTGTTGTATCCTTGTAAAAGCGATTGGGTTCGTTATTAATCACAGCAGATTTTTCTCAACTTGTTGAATTTGTTTAGATACTCCTGGATATGGCAGCGTGGTCGATGCTCAAACCAATTTCGACATGTTCATGCGATATATCGGACACACCTTTGAGGAAAAGAACAAAAAGATCTCACCCTTCATGGATGTCTCTAACAATGAGCTGATGCGATCTCTTGTCACAGGTACACAAATTTTTTTTTTTTTTTTTTTTTTCGTTGGCACCACAACGATGGACCACTCCTCCTGACCGTTTTGGCGATTCTTCTTTTTTATCCGATTAGGTGTGGGTGCACACAACTTTATCGACGTTTGCTTCTACTTGATTGTGCACCGGCTCAAGCCAACTGACGTTGAGTTTATGCGATTGATTTCTGAAAAGGCAAATGTCGTGCCCATCATCTGCAAGGCCGACACTCAGTCGCAGAAAGAAGTCAACGAGCTCAAGGTACAGGTGCTCAAGACTTTGCGTGAACAGGGCGTTTCGATCTACACATTCAGGACCGACTATGAGCGTCTTATCCACATGGCAGAGAATGGACAGGCTGGTGGACCTCCTTTTGCTGTCTCGAATGTACAAAACAAACCTGCGACGGAGAGTGAGGATGATCAGATCTCGTTTACACCTGCAGTGAATGAACTTCCACTCCTTCGCAAGCTTGTGCTCGAGACCCAAATTACCAACATTCGTCAGTTCACGGTAAAAAAGTTTATCAATTGGCGTGGCAAGGCACTTGCTCAGCAAGGTGCTCATGGACATGTTCCCGCTCAGCACACCTATTACCAGGCGCCTCCATCGCAACAGTACCAGTACCAACAACAGCAACAACAGTATCATGCACAAGGTCAAGGCACGTACCAGCAGCTAGTCAAGTAGAATCTTCATTTTATATATACCTTTTTATACCTGTGCAAGGAGATGGGAGGAGAGAGAGAGAGAGAGAGAAGGGTGGAAAGAGTGGCAAGCAAAAAGGACCAGAAATAAATCGAAAAAAAAAAAAAAAATTACAAAAGTGCCACATATCCAAGATCATGTCGCAAAGACAACGAACTACGCCGCCGCCGCCCCCCTCCCCGATCTGAACCACTGGATGGAAGGCTAGTTTGCATCATTGTGCCTTTCTATCTATCTCTCCCCCCCTTTTTTTCTAGTGTGAAATACTGCATGGACGTGTGTGTGTACGGACTGTCTTTGTGTAGGCCGAGATTCCACCTCGCACCTGCCAAGGGGAAGGATAGAGAGGATCAGGACGCGGAGCAAAGAGCGATCGAGTGAGAAAGAGAGAGAAAGGTGGTGATGGGGATACGGAAGGGCATGAGAGAGAGAGAGAGAGAGAGAGAGAGAGAGAGAAGAGAAAGAGAGAGAAGAGCGCGAGGTGTGGTGATGGCTGATCGTTCCTCTCTTCTCTCTTCTCTCTTCTCTCTTCTCTCTCTTTGTTCGACCGGTCTGTTCATTCCCAATTCACGCATTCCACGTTCTCATCGTTCAATACCATCCCACCTCGCTCCATCATCTCACGACTGCCTCCATCTCCATCAGCTTACCCTCTTCTTTCTCCTTCTCCTCCTCCTCCTCCTCCTCCTCCTCCTACTCCCTACTTCCCCTCCTTTGCCTCTGCTACCCCTACACTCCTCAGATACCCTCTCCCCCAGGAAAGAAGAAAAAAAAAAAAAAAAAAGATACACAACAAAGGATCTTCGTCGCCTAGTCACACCAAGCACAGCAGTAGAAACAAGAAGCACATTCACCGTCACATTGGGTCCACAGCCATGGAGAGCCCCTCGGCTAGTTCACGTTCCGTGGCGTACCGTGGCGTTGTTGTCGATGCGGTAGCACAGGCTGCTTTCAACGAAAAGAAGTGGGTCTGGGTAGAAGACAAGGACGATGGCTATATTGCTGCATGGGTTTCCAAGGAAGAAGGTGACCAAGTCGAGGTCCACCTTAACAATGGCCTGGTAAAGAAGAGTTCCCATTTTCTTTGACCTGCTCAATGGGTCTTGCTAGTTGACTCGCTTATTGACTTTTTTTTTGCTCTCTGTAGGTCAAGACAGTGAATATCAATCAGACAGGAAAGATGAATCCGCCAAAGTTTGACAAGGTCGAGGATATGGCTGACTTGACCTATCTGAACGAAGCATCCGTCATCCACAACCTCCGGCTTCGATACCACTCGAACCTGATCTATGTGAGTTTTTGGTTGTTGCCTTTTCTGGTGTTTCTGTTGGAACGTATCCGAGTGCCTCTTTGTTGGAATGAAATATAAATAACTGACCTTGAGAGGCTTTCTTCTTCTCCTGCGGTGATGGTGGACGCTGGTAGACCTACTCGGGCCTGTTCTTAGTAGCGGTCAATCCTTACCGTAAACTCGGTATCTATACAGACGAAGTTGTTCTCTCCTACAAACACAAGAAGAGACACGAAGTACCTCCACACATCTTTGCTCTCTCAGATGCCGCGTATCATGATATGCTCCAAGACCGCGACAATCAGTCTATCTTGATTACGTACGTCTTCTTTGTTTCTTTTGTTCAGCTCTGTATGCGTGCTTGCTTTCTATGTAATCCGTGCGTTCTTCTAGAGACTGATAGTAGGCTTGCTCTTCTCTCCCGGTGCACTTCTTTGTGTGTGCATGTGTGTTGGGGGACACAGAGGAGAATCTGGTGCGGGAAAGACAGAGAACACAAAAAAAGTCATCCAGTATCTAGCATCCATTGCTTCAGACAAAGGAAACAAGATTGGAAGACTCGAGAAACAAATCTTGCAGGCAAATCCCATCCTAGAGTCCTTTGGTAACGCACAGACCATTCGGAACAACAACTCTTCTCGATTTGTAAGTTTGACTTGGTCCCTTCAGGCTCCTCCTCCTCCTCACATTGTGTATGTACTTAGGAAAGATATCGTACGGACCGATCCTGACTTGCCCAACATATCGATCTTCTTACTCCTGTTGCAATTTTCTGTATTATTTTTTTTTAAAAAAAAAAAAAAAAAAAAAATCCTTAAACAGGGCAAGTTCATTCGGATCGAATTCAATTCCGTGGGACATATTGCAGGAGGCAATATCGAGCGATACCTTTTGGAAAAGTCTCGAGTGACCTTTCAGACACCTCAGGAACGGAACTATCATATATTTTACCAACTTTTGGCTGGAGCTTCTGAGGATGTCAAACGTAAGCGGTTCCAACTCTGTCCCCATTTTTTTTTTTTTGTCCTGTTGGTGAGCATACCTTTGACCATGATAAAACCTGGTTTTGGAAACTAAATCGAATGCACTCTTGGTAATTTTTTATTGTTGTTTAAAAAAAAAAAAAAGGTCCGTTGCTGTTGGATGGAGGTTTGCAAGATTATGGCTACATCAAGAATTCAAACTATGTCATATCGGGTGTCGATGATGCAGATGATTTTAGACACTTGTTGGTAAGTAAACATATTGCTATTGAAGACCTCTACAACACCTTTTTTTTTTTTTTTTTTTTTTTTTTTTTTTTTTTTTTTTTTTTTTAACCAACGCAAAATCTCTATTTGGACTGGGGACGGGAACATAGGAATCTTTGGATGTGATGGGCTTTGCAAAAGCAGAACAACAAAACCTCTTCCGAGTAATCGCTTCCATCTTGCACCTTGGTAATATTGCCGTCAAACAAGATCGATCCGACCAAGCTCAATTAAAAGACACCTCTGCTGCCGAGAGGGTGTGTCACGTCCTAGGAATCCCCATGTCAGAATTTGTCAAGGCCTTGTTGAAACCAAGAGTAAAAGCTGGTAGGGAATGGGTAGTTCAAGCAAGAAATGATCAGCAGGTTCTGTACTCGATTGAAGCACTTTCAAAAGCGTTGTACGAGAGAATGTTTGATTCGATTATTGCTCGGATCAACCAGGCAATTGATATTCCAGGAAAGAAATATACGACTTTTATCGGCGTGCTGGATATTGCTGGTTTTGAGATCTTTGATGTGAGTGTCTTTTTTTATATTTTCATTTTCATTTTCATTTTCATTCAGCGCTGGAGAGGAAAGAAGGGGACCGATTTTTCTTTTTTCTTGCAAGAGTCCCCGTACTTTATTAACAAAAATCACGGTCTGTGGTTATGATTGTAGTCCAATAGCTTTGAACAACTCTGCATCAACTACACAAACGAGAAGCTCCAACAATTCTTCAACCACCACATGTTTATCTTGGAACAAGAAGAGTACAAACGCGAGAATATCGAATGGAAGTACGTTGATTTCGGTCAGGATCTACAACCTACCATCCAGTTGATTGAAGACTCCAATGTAAGTCTACGTGTTTGCGCGTTTTTATCTTGCAATGACAGTCAAGTCATGGCTAAAGAGTCAACGGCGATGGTATTTCAATCATCACTAACTATGGACTGCCTTCATCAAACGGTACTGTAGCCTATTGGTATTCTCTCCTGCCTAGATGAAGAGTGTGTAGTACCAAAAGGAACGGATAAATCCTTTGGAACAAAGCTGACTTCCCTTTGGAAGGGTAAATCAGACAAATTCGAGGTCCCACGCTTCCAAGAAGGCTTCATTCTTCATCACTATGCCGGAAAGGTCGAGTACAAGATCGAAGGCTGGCTTGACAAGAACAAGGACCCCCTGAACGAAAACATCACACGATTATTGGCCCATTCAAGCGAAAAATACATTGCATCGCTCTTCTCGGACTATCTAACCGAGGAAGAAGACTTTACGGTCCGAAACCGAGCCAAGAAAGGCGCCTTCCGCACAGTCGCTCAGCGACACAAGGAACAATTGAGATCATTGATGGACCATCTCTATGCGACCAAGCCGCATTTTGTCCGCTGTATCCTACCCAACGAGGAAAAGCGTGCTGGCCGTATTCATGTACCTTTGATCTTGGACCAACTTCGGTGCAACGGTGTTTTGGAAGGCATTCGTATTTGTCGTGCAGGATTCCCGAATCGTATTCAGTTTGCCGAGTTTAAACAGCGATACGAGATCCTCTCGCCTGGCCTTATCCCAAGTGGTTACATGGACGGACGTGTTGCTGCTCAGAGACTCCTCGAGGTTCTGAACATGGACAAGTCACAGTATCGAATCGGTACCAGCAAAGTCTTTTTCCGTTCAGGAGTGGTACGTTGGACCGCATCCCTCTCTTTCTCTCTTTTATTGTCTGGGTCTAAAGAGATATGGACCTTGTGCTAACTAGACTTGTTACTCTGCTTACTATAACTATCACACGCATTTCTATCCATACACACATGATAGCTGGCTGAATTAGAAGACATTCGTGATCAGTGCCTGTCCAAGATCTTTGCCAGGTTCCAGGCACTCTGCCGTGGATATCTCGCCAGGAAGCATCTGAACCAGAAAATGGACCGTGCCAAGGCCATCAAAACCATTCAACGAAATGCTCGTGTCTATGTTCAACTTCGGGAATGGTCCTGGTGGAAACTCTATGTCCGCGTCAAGCCCTTGCTCAATGTCACCCGTGTTGCGGAAGAGCTTCGTGAAAATCAAGAACGAGTCCGAGTCTTGGCCGAAAAACAAGAACAGGAAGCTGCGGCTCGTCAAAAATTGGAAGAAGCGAGTCAAGCCCATGAGGTGGAAAAGGCTCGGTTGGAGGAGTTGCTTCAGAGTGAACGGAATCTGTCGATCGACAATGAACAAATCTTGTTCCGGACTCAAGAGCGAGCCTCTCGACTCGAAGATCGTAATCGGGAGATGGAAAATGATCTGACTCATTTGGAGGCCCAGCTGGAGGAGTTGTCTGTTTCAAAGGCTGAAGCCATCCGTCAAACTCGACAGCTGGAAGAAAAAGTCAAGGCACAAGCAGACGCCATTGATCGTTTAGAGTCCGAGCGTACCTCAAAGGAGGTTGAGCTCAAGCACTCTCAAGCCGCCCACAGTACAGACACAGCATTGGCACGAAAGCTAGAGGCGGACAAGAATGCACTCGAGACGAGGCTGGAAGAACTGCACAAGGAGGTCGATGACAAGGATGTCGAACTGAATAGAGTCCGCTCTCGTCTCAAGCGAACTAACGAAGAGCTCGAAAGCAAGATTGAGGCCGTGGAGGCGGAGCGACTTTTGTTCAAGAACAAGTGCATGACCACAGAGTCCGAACTCTGGCAGGCCAAGGAACAGCTCCAAGATCTTGAAAGAACTTGCTCTGGTCAAAACAAGCAGATTCAGGACAAGTCTGGTCGACTCTCTGCTCTAGAGGCAGAGCTCGAGCATGAAAAGTGTAATGGAGAAAAGACTCGACGGGAACTTCTTTCCAAGCTACACCAGCACGAAGAAGACTTGGCTCTAGAGCGACATGAACTCCAAAAACTAGAAAAGGTCCGCTCTCGACTAGAAGAACAGCTGGAGGAGACACGAAGAACCCTAGAAGCAAAGGGCGATGAGGAAACTAGGCATACAGAACTGCAGCGTATGCGAGAGGCAGAACTGGACCACCTCAACGAAGAAATTACATCCCTTCAACACGAGCTCGAGGATGGACGCAAGAGACTGGCACAGCAGGCTGAACAGCATCAACAAGAGGTAGAAGCTTTATCTCAGGAGTTGGCCGACGCCTCTGCTGCCAAGATTGCCCTCGAGAAGCTCCAAGCGGATACGCAAAATGAGATTGAACGTTACGTCCAAGTAGTCGACAACTGGCAAAAGTCGACCCGTCAGACGGCAAATGAGCTCCAAATCTCACGAAACCGTGAGGCAGAACTCGAGAGTGCGCTTGACCAAGAACGTTTGACCAAGGAGAGCTATCTACGACAACTCACAACTGCCAATTCTCGGAATGAAGACACTGCCGAGCGGTTGGGACGTCTTGAGCGTGACAAGGCCACGAACCAGAAGCAGATTGATCTCTTGCGAGAAGAGCTTGAAGAGGAGACCCAGCGGCGTAAACAGGCAGAGTCAACTCGACGCGAACTAGACCGTGAGCTTGAAGACCTTCATCGTACCAAGGAAGAGGATGAGCTTTGCAAAGCAGAGTTCCAGAAGCGAGTCCAAGCCCAGGTGACAGAGCTAGAGGAAATCCGGTTCAAGTACAACAACGAGGCCCTTGTCCGTAACAATGAGCTTGAGGAAGGCAAACGGAGACTGGAAAAGACCATCTCGGAATTGCAAGTTCGTCAAGAAGAGACGGCGAATAATGTTATCAATATGGAAAAGAGCAAGTCTCGCCTCACAGCTGAGGTTGAGGATCTTCGTCATGAACTTGAGCGAGAACACGCCGTTGCTCGGGCAGCAGATAGAGCGTCTAAAGCGATTGCCATTGAACTTGCTCAGGCCAAGGAACAGACCCAGGTCGAGCGTCATCACCGAGAGCTCGCAGAGTCGACATCACGGAAGCTTCAGACCAGCTTGGATAGTCTAAACCTTGACATTGATTCTCAAAACCAACAAATCGCTAGCTTGACTCGATCCAAGGCTGAATTAGAGAAGGAGCTTGGCTCTCTGATTAATGAATTTGGATCGAGCGGAAAGAATGCGCATGAGGTGGAGAAGGTCAAGCGCCGACTCGAGTCCCAGATCCAGGAGCTTGAGGCCAAGTATGAAGAAGAAAAGAGTCTTCGATATGCAGCCGAGGAGCTTAAGCGACGATTCGAAGAGCAGCTGGCCGAGTCCCGCCGGTCCATTGCAGTCGACATGGAAGCCAAAGAGCACCAACACGAGGAAACTAAAAAGATTCTCTTGCTTGAAATTGACGAGCTTGGTCAACAATTGGCGGACAACATGACTGCAATGAGCGAGGCCACAAAGCTGAACAAGAAACTCAAGGAACAGATTGATGACTTGAATCTGAACAAGGATACCTCGACACGGTCCAAGACGGATATGGAGCGATCCAAGAAAAAGCTTGAAACGACTCTCCGTGAGTATCAGACTCGACTCGAGGCTGAGGAGCGACTACGAAAGAACTTTGAAGAGTTGGCGTCAAGACACGAACGCAAGTCAAATGCTCTCCAAAGTGAACTCGAGTCGGCCTTGGATGACAAGGAGACTCTTGACCGGGCCTATAGACAGCTTGTGACTGAAGCGGATTACCTTCGTCAGGAATTGGATGGGGACGGGGATGACTCGAGAGCGACCCTACTGGACCGACTGCGTAAGACAGAGCGAGAAAACCAGCGACTGCAAGAGCTGGTGGATGAAGAGGCAGATACAAGGGAGATGATGGCTGCCGCAGCCAAGAGAGAGGATTCGTCTGAACTAGAGTATCTCACCAGTAGGATTCGTGGCGAGTTTGAGGATGAACTCTTGCGATTGGAAGAGTCGAGAAAGGCAGCTGTGGCAGCACAGAGAATCTCACAGCACGATCTGGAAGATAAATTGGATGAGATTGCCAATCTAGAGAAGCATCGAAAGAGTCTGCAATCGGACCTGGATGAACTCAAGTTCCAACTCGAGTCCGAGATCTTGACCAAGAATGACGAAGCTGCCCACCGAAGACGGATCCAGGCTGAACTCCAAGAATTGCAAATCCGGATGGAAGCTGAAGCTGTCAAGATGATGGAACTCCAAGAGTCGCTTCAGATGTTCAAGACAAGGGCTGAGAATACGTTGGCCAAGCTGGAGACAGCTGATCTGGCTAGGATGAAGGCTGAAAAGTCGGAGGCATTTGTGCGATTGCAATTACGTGATCTTGAAGAGTCGCTCCAAGAGGCGCTTTCGGAGAGAAAGGAGGTTGAGGAGCGAGCAAGCACGCTTCAACAGCAATTGCGTGAGTTGGAAGACAATATTGAGGAGGATCTTATTGCGAATGCAGATCTAAGCTTGGCAAGACGACGCCTTGATGAGGAACTAGCCTCAGAACGAGAGAGACATCGCAAGGAGCTTGAAGAGAGTGAACGAATCTTAGAGGCAGCGAAGCGGAAGTATCAGAAGGAGGTTCGCCAGGTCGTAACTGAGCTAGAGCTTGAAAAGGCCAACATTCAAAAGCTAAGAGAAGCCCATAAGCAGGTATTGATTGATCTCGAGGAGGTGAATGCCCAACTGGAACAGGAACTGAGAAGCTCACAGTCGTGGAAGAAGGACAAGGATCGACTCGATACCCGGAACCAAGAGCTCAACCAGGCCTACCAGCTATTGCTTGTGGCGCAAGATGATCTGCAAGCCCAGATTATGAGTCTCTTGACTCAACAGCGAGAGGTGCGTGCAGCACTTGAAGAGTCTGAGGCAGCGCGCGTGTCTCTTGATAAGGCCAAGCGTAGCCTGGAACAACGTCTCGACGACGCAGGGGAGCAGTATCACACCATTTCCCAGAACAAGCAAACAGCTGAGCGGATCAAGTTGGCGTTAGACCAAGAGACCGATGATCTGCGTGAAAGACTTGAGGAGCAACAACAACTCTTGGAACTGCAGACGGAGAGACTTCGTAAGGCTGAATTGACTATGGCTGATACCGAAAGTGAGCTTGGCAAAGAGATTGCACTGGCTGATGAACGCCTCCGTGCCAAGGTAAATGAAAAACACGCATTCCTCTTCTCCCCCCCCCCCTTTCCCAATGTCTCAGGTTCATGGGAATGTCTAACACACCGGTTGCATATTACTATCTGATATATAGAACATGCTCGAGAAGCAGGTGGTAGAACTAAGCCAGAGGGTTCAGGAGCTTGAGGCTGTCACTCAGGTGCATGGGCCTCGGTCAGCAG
Source organism: Mortierella sp. BCC40632 (assembly GCA_011634665.1). Classification (NCBI taxonomy): domain Eukaryota; kingdom Fungi; phylum Mortierellomycota; class Mortierellomycetes; order Mortierellales; family Mortierellaceae; genus Mortierella; species Mortierella sp. BCC40632. The sequence goes on from WAEK01000018.1 coordinate 354,575, forward strand.
CAGTGCTTCAACAAAAGCTTGATGAGAAGGTGGTTCAATTGGAAGATGAGATCAGGACTCGACAAGAGGCGTTGCGAGTGCAAAGACGATGTGAGCGGACAGTTCGTGACCTTCAACAACAATTACAGGAACGTGAAAAGGCTATGGCACGTCAGGAGGATGAAACAGTGAAAACAGAGCAAAAGCTAAAGACGCTTCGGCAAAAGGTGGAAGAGCTGGTAAGTCCCAAATACCAGTCTGAAGGGTGGTCTTCTCTCTCTCTCTCTCTCTCTCTCTCTATTATGACGTCGTTGACTTATCATATCTGGTTGCGCTTGGATCTCTCCTAGGTCATTACTGAAAACAATCTGACGATAGCAAAGAGAAAAGCAGAGAGAGAGGCGATCGAGGCCAAGGAGCGCTCGACCCGGTAAGAATTTACAGGGGTTTGGAATGGTCATGCACGATCGAGGGTAAAAAAAAGAAAAAAAAAAAGAGAGTTGGGAAGGGCAAGGGGGTGATGCACCGACCGTAGAAAACTAATATGCGGGTTGTTGTTGTTTTTTTATGCTTTTTTTCTATATTGCATAGACTGGAACGGGAGGTGGAAAAGCTTCGAGCAAGATTCGAGATCAGGTCAGCGACCCCGGTAGCCTAGGGTGTGTTGTCCAGAGTTACTCGCAATGGAGGTGTGGAGAAGCCTTTGGTTCAAGACAAATAGAGAGGAAGAGAGAAAGAGAGAAAGACGATAATGACAATGGAGAAGAGCTATAAAGCTATACGGGAAGACGTATCATTAAGCCCTCGGCGCATTGCTTACCAGACATGGCCTGCAGCGGATCGTGATGACCATTAGCTTATCTCAGCCCTTTCCACGCTTTATTTGCCGCGCGAATGGGCATTCTCGATGCGATTCGATGCGGGTGAAGGGAAAGGCACTCATGTGGACGCATATGCAGGCATGCGACAGGTGCATGTGGGTGGGTCATTGAACGACTGTGCTCTTGTTCTCTCTCTTTTTTTTTTTTTTTCTCTCTCTCTCTCTTTCTCCGCCCAACCAGCCCTCCTCCTCCTCCTCCTCCTCCTCCTCCTCTTCTTCCCCATCTCCCACCAGACCCACGGGCCTAGCCCAGTGTAGGCTAGCTCGTCCCGCACATGCCTCTGGGTTGCTGAGCAACGAGCCCTATATATTATTGCTCGGTTTATTTGTGGGTGGAAGGAGTGCCAAGAGCCCAGGCCGCCCTGCCTTTTGCGGCCAGCACAGGGAAGAGCGAAGATGGATAGAAAGAGAATGAGAGAGACAAATACACAAAAAGAGACGAGAGAAGAGAGACAGAAAAAAAAACAGATTTTGTCGAGCCGAGCATGCCGAGACCTAATGGCCCGCCATCTCTCTACTGCTGCTTGCTTGCTGCTGCTGCTGCTGCCAGGTGTGTATCCAGGAGCATGCTCAATCACTGCATATTCAATGTGCTCCCTGTTTCTCACCAGGGCGGTGGGTAGAATAGACGAGTGGGTTGGGAGCAGAGCATGGTAGGCCGGTGTAGATGGGAGGGGTATAGGGGGGGATACTACTACTACACTTGCTCTCTCCTCCTCTTCTTTAGAGGGGTAAAAGAGGAGAAGGGGAAGGAGAAGGGAGAGAGAGAGAGAGAAGGAGAAAGGGAGTAATTGCATACTACTCTACCACTACTACTACTACTACTACTACTACTACTACTTTTTACCCCACAATGGATTTCTACTACTTCTCTCGCATCTCCCACTCTCCTCCCTCTCTTTTTCTCCTTGTTGAAAAGAGATTCTTCTTCTTCTTCTTCTTGAAGATGAACGAGTCGCGAGAGTTGTAGAAAGTGAACATGGCGAGAAGAAAGAGGGGGGCGGGCAACAGGCAAGCAAAGCAAAGCAAAGCGAACGGGCAAAGGCACCGTTGTTCCGCCGCGGGAAGTATTTTTTAGAACCAGCCAGACAGCCAGACAGTGCCGGACCTTTTTTATTCTTTTTTTTTTTCTTCTCTCCTCCCTCTCCCCTCTCCCATTCTCCTCTCTTCCAGCAAAACCTATCTTCTGCACCACACACTTCTCTCTATTTTTCTCTCTCTCGCTTTGTCTATTTTTTCCCTTTCACAGAGGCACAGCCAACAACATACCTTTCCTTTCCCTTCCTTGTCCCTGCTTCCATTAGGCGAGTACGCCAAAAGAGATACCTCCAAAACACCTCCTCTCCTTCCCGCCGGACCGTGTCCCTGTGCATGAGCGTTTGCGACTGATGGATCCCGTCATGGAGATCAAGCCCACGACGAGGACAAGTATGGAGCGTAATCTCATGGACAGGGATCGCGAAGGGCAGCTTTACCTCGAGGCCCGACGTGCACATGTCGCCCAGACACTTCTTCGACCTGATCCCGACCTCGACCCTTCACACGAACAGGACCTCGACCATGGTCATAGAAGTTCATTCCTCTCAACCATCACTCCACCCTCCTCCAACCCTTCTTCCGCGGCATCCTCTCTCTTCCGAGAACCCATTCAGAGCTCCATCCGACCACAGGCCTCTGCCACTTCACTCTCGTCGCCTTCACATCGACCTCCGCTCTCTGCGACCAAGCCAATGCATCGCGAGACTGCTGACCACCCAACACTGCAGCCAGGACACCAATCAACAAGGACAGCCAAATCTGGCAACAACACAACCTCTCCCTCCCCACTCCAAAACATTGTTCCTCTTATCCGAAAGGTACGGAGTCGCGCAACCAATGTTGGAGGTAGTACGAACAAACCAGACAAGGACGCGCCTGTCAACCAGACACTGCTGCCTATCTCACCTTCGAGTCTCGAGTATCAGCTCACAGCACATCTCCTCAATTACCCACTTCGGCCCCTACCCACAGCCTCAACACCCATTGCTCCTCCACCCCCACTAGCACCAGCAGTAACGGCGGCGGCAACGACAGGAGCAATGGCAACAATAGCAGCCGATACTGCAGCAAAGAGCACGACAGTGGTCGTTTCTGAGCGTCCATCGATAGTAAAAAAGAGCCGTCCACGGTCCCGCACGAGTCCTCGCCAGTTCAGGGCCCCTTCACGCGGACTAGACTCCGACGTTCCCGCTGCCCCGGGCCAACTCGATCTAAGGAGACATCGTCGTAGTTGGTCCGACAATAACATGCGCGCTACTGCTCGCCATTGGACCCATGCTGCTACCACTTCTGCTGATGGTACTCCTTCTATACCTCTGCCTGCACGCGCTGCACGAGGTACTCCCGTACGAGCCGATCTCCAGGCCAATGTCTGGGATCGACCTCTCCCCTTTCAGTCGAATCGTGCGGGCTCTGCGCCTCATTCACCAACGACTCTCCAACTTCCACTCCAACTCAGTTCTTCCATCCCGTCTCCTGGTCAGGCAAAGCGCCGGGGACAACAAGCTACTCGGCAGGGTCCATTGCTTTATCGCGATGGTGAATCTGCATCTGCATCTGCAGCTGCAGCTGTAGATGTAGCAACATGCGAGTATCCCGAGACCGGGCGTATCCCATTGTCAACCACATCCCCTTCTCCCCTCCCGCCCCTTCCTCCTTTTCCACCAAAGAGTCCGCGGAGCCTTATTGCACACTACTTTCCTGGGTCTTTACAGCCCCCTCCAAAGCGTAGCAATGTTCTCTGTCGACACAGGGATGACCTCGTTAGACCTTCAACCTTCAAAACGCCTACCTTTGGACCAACAGGTGCGCCATTGCTGAATGCAAATTCTGTTGACGATACAGAGGCGGCGGCATCAACAGCCCTTCACCACGCTATTTCTATACCCTCAACCAATGTATCCTCCTCCTCGGTTCAAATGTTCCATAATGGTGCTGACATTTCGGGCAACCCCGAGATAGACGCTCCCGAAATGTCACAAGCTTCCATTGCTACTTTATACCCATACCCAAGCCCGAAAACAGAGCAGAACTTGAGCGGATGGATACAAGACGGAACACCGTCACCAGCAACGGTCAATCCTTCTGCAATGGCGACGTTCCCCCCAGTGACACTTGTCTTTCCAAAGGGCCTTCTCAACGGTGCAGGGACGGGACCTCTTTCGGAGCCTTCCTCATCCCGAGGACAGCCCAAGCCCATTGCTCCATATATTCGGGAACAGTTCCCGAACGAAAGGGCGACCGCCATCTCTGTCCCGTCCAGCACCAACACGAGTCGTGATCTCGAGATTGTTGTAGAAGGGATCTCGGGACGAATGCGGACGACCTGTGTCAGTCTTGACCCATGGTCAATTGATGAATCTCTTTGGGAAAAACCTCTTCCCCATGTCCAGAGAGAGAAAGGAAACCGATACTGGGTTTTTTTCGATCATGGACACGTTGTCCCTGGTCCGATCTTGTTTCTGTTTGGTCATCTCTTTCCACCACTCTGGTGGATTGGATGTGTATTCCCTCGTCTAGAAGACCCGACTGAGACAAAGACCACTGCTGCTCCTCCAACCCCCACGGAGCACTCTCCCCAAGATTCGTCGCGGTTTCAACAATGGCTTCAGCAACGACTCGGGGCTGCCTCCACAGGTCAGGGACATTTAGTCCGCTGGAAGCGAAATAACAGTGTCAATCTACAGGACTCGTCGTCGTTGTCGTCGTCTTGTCAACCAGGTGAGACAGAGCCTGACTCGACGGCGCTGGAATGCAACAAGCCCAGGGACCATTATCACACCGACAGCCAATTGTATAACAAGACGCCAATGGTTCTGAAACCTGAGACTATCAACCACGACGATGACCCTTCCCAACAAACAACACAAGATATTCAAGGAGGACCGTGGGCCACTGAAGATCAAAAGTTGGCTCTGTTTGAGCAACGACTTAGGCGAGACCAAGTGATGATGCGATATGAGCTGGATCTTCGATGGAGACGACTCAACTTGATTTGGTCTATCGGTTCTTTCATTATTGCCATTGCCATTACTGCCTTTGTTATCGGATTTGCCTAAGAGCAGACCATCTCTTTTTTTTTTTTTTTTTATATCCCGATTCCTTGACTTCAGACAAAAGAAGAAGAAAAAAAAAAAAAAAAAAAAAAAAAAATGCCCATTCATTCGTCATTCGTAATTTTTCTGTATACTATCTTCCGCAGTCCTAACTCAGCCGATCTGCAGTCTTGCATGAGTCGGAAATAAAAAGAAAAAAAAAAAAAATAGCCACGACATTTTTTGCTCTGGCTCTTTTTTTTTTTTTTGTGTATGTGTGTGTTTTCTCTTTTTCTCTCTCTCCTCCCCACTTTCATTGCAAAATGGCGATTAACATGGTATATTTGTTTGCGGACTGCAAAAAAGATCTGCGAATCGTCAAAAAAAAAAAAAAAAAAAAAAAAAAAAAATAGAGAGAGAGAGAGAGAGAGAGAGAGAGAGAGAGAGAGAGAGAGAGAGAGAGAGAGAAAGAAAAGTAGAGGGAAAGAGCTCTCATAGATAATTGAGACCATTGAGTAGCCTGTAATTCCTGGATACGAGAAAAAAAAAAAAAAAAGAATAGGAATTTAAATTACTGGGTTAGACAAAAAAGGCTCTGTCGATTTTTCCATGCATGTCGGCAATAAAATAAAATAAAGAAGAATACATAGAAAAAAAAGAGCGACTCACATCAATTGCACGCTATAGTCCGCATTGTAGGTGATCAAGACGTCTTTTGTCGGATGGAAACAAGTCTCGAGAACTTGCTTCCCTCCAATATACAGGATCTGACTTGGCCCTCCCTTCTCCTTGGATTCCCGAGTTCGAGATTTTACGCCACGCTTGATATTAGTCCGCTTTACCCCTGCAGAGGCCAAAATACTGTCTTCATCACCAAGCGTGTTCACATCAACAGTCATGCCCCGGGTCACTACACCATCGCCTGGTCGACGTGATTGGTCCATTGCAATCCCACTCCATCGAACATCCCAAAGCATCACAATCCCCTCTGCACCCATGCCTGAACAGAGAAGCCCGCCGTTGGGGTGCCAGGAAGGAATTGATAGCTTGGACATTCTCTTGGGTGAATCGTATCCAAACTCCAATACTACTCGACCGGGCGTTCGCTCATCCACAAGTGCATATTGAGCCTTCTTGGCAAGGCGGCTAAATGTGTTTTTTTTAGCAAGACATTTCGAGATGAAAATGAGGGATATAAAAAAAAAAATCGTCAAGATTCACTAACAATAACTCATTGAGATTCTTCCATTGAAAGGCATAGAGAGATAGAAAGAAAGAGAATAGTCGATTTGAATAGTACTTACGCAACCACGTTGATACGAGGATCGGCAGGATTTTGAACAATTCGAACTACAGAACCAACACGTAGCTGCCAGAGGACTGTATCTTTTACTAGATCATAGCTTACATAGCGTCCATCGACACCCCCAGAATAAAGAGTCTTGGAGTGATGGTTATACACAGCAGAAGTGATGGTTGCCGTATGCTCATGATGAAGTTCTTCCAGTCCCTGGGGTTCATAGACCGAGTCACCATGTCCATTTGGAGGTTGAAATTTCCAGTGATACTACAAAGGAGACAATCCATAGTTAGCACGGTGATCCAAGTTGAAAGAAAAAAAAATAAGAACAGATCTTGAAATCATATCTCACCAGTTGCTTGTCTTTTCCTCCGGTCACAAACGAGATCGAGTGATCCTCCCTCATAATCGAAGCAACGGTATCAATTCCCTTGGTATGAGGCATTGAGGTGATAGTCACCAGCTTAAAGTTGAGGAGTCCGTCCCGATTAAAGTAAATGGTGATGAGATTGGCCTGTGTTTCGGGCAAGGATGATATTGTTGGGTCTGATCCTGTCTCATCTGGATTCAATCGCGCTGGAGGCCAGCCAATACCTCGTTTCAAATGACTGATAGCAACAATCGTATCCTCAGAGACCCAAGAAATCGCGTCAGCATAAGGAATCACTCGTGATGATTTGGACGTCAATGTAAGAAGATGTTCCTGTGTATCAAAATTCCAAAAGTGTATAAGGCTGGTTCAATAAAAAAAAAAAAAAAAAAAAAAAAGGTCAGCCTTTGTATTCTTCTTAAGTCCTCTTGGCATCCATGTCAAGCTAGAGCGAGAGAAGAATCAAAGACGGATTAAAAGACTTACCCATCAAGACCACTGCTCACAACAATCCCTTCAAAGTCCGTCCTATAGGAGAATGGATTCATCTCCAGGATACGCTGCCTCTTACTGCTAGCAACTTTTTCAAAGGTCATCCGTTGATGGCCAAGTACCATTACCTCCATTGACTGTTGACTAGCAATCGGAAGCTGGAACTGAACCTTATCAAAGACTCGCATGAAACCTGCAGTTTGCAGTCGCGTTGGTATTGAGTATCCCGCGTTAATGGTTTTCAAGGAACGTACAAACTCGAGCGATGCATCACTGAAGCCTGGTCTATTAGCCACAGGTGTCAGCGAGGGTGGGGGCCGAATTGGTGGAGCTTTCTCATGTCCGTACCGTCCTGCACCTTTGGTGGATGAAGACCCTGCTCCTGATGATTGAGCGGGCCCGTTAAGGAGTGCTTTTGTTTCCTCATCAGCACCTTCGAGAATTCGTTCACTGATCCGACCACACATTGCTTTCACCATCCTTGCGGTTTTGTCTGCTTTGGCCATCTGAGCCGTTAACATTGCGTTGAGTCGATTCATCTGTGTATGGCCGAGAGGTAATCGCGTTAGCATCGACATTTTTTTTTCTTTTTTTGCAAGGTGTAAATGAATCACACACCCGATTATCGCTATAAAGAGTACAAGGTCTTTACCTCGACGACCATGTCCTTCAGTGATCCGCTCAATAAGCGTTGGCTCTCCTCTCTACCTTTCATTTCCAGAGCACTATCCTCACTATCGGACAGCAGAATACTTTTGGAGAATCTTCTCCTTTTCCTGGGGCGGGAATGCATAGAAGATCTGTCACTGAAACCGTCGCTGTCAGAATAATCGCTTTCATAGTCTGTTTCGGATCCAAATTCACTTGTGAGGTCGCTCTCAGAGTAAGAGGCGCTATCACGCGAAGTGGAACGCAGCCTTTTGGTAACAACATAGTCACCCATGCCCACAGCTCGTCGGGTCGCAAGACTCCTGCTCCGTACCCTGCTTTTGCTTCGAGCTCGACTTTTGCTCCGACCTCGACTTTTGCTCCGAGCCCTGCTGTGACTCCTCCCTCTGTCAGTGCTCTTTTGCCTACTTCGACTGTGGGCGCGGTCGCTTCGGGCACGACTTATGCTCCGTGTGCGGCTTTGACTACGTCGACGAGCTTGGCTTCGCCCTCGCCCTCTTGGGGCTTCCTCTGTTTCATGTAGGACGCGTCCATGTACGTGTTCCAGGCTCTTTGTTGACGAAGACCTTCCTCTCTCTTCATCTTGATTCGTATTTGATCCGATGCCTCGGAGCTTTGACGCGGTAGAAGAGGTTGAAGGCTGTGCTGAATTGGATTGGTTTAAAGACGATGGCGTTGGCTTTGCAAACGGATTCCTGTAGTTGGTCCTTGGAGCTGTAGCTGGTTCAGAAACCGTGGTACCTCTTGAACGACCCTGATAAAAGGAAGTATCTGATGTAGTGGAATGATCTCTACGTCCGGGACTTCGACCACGATTTAAATAGGATGCTGTTGAGACATTCGAGCTGGAGGCAGTGGCCTCAGAGCGGTCCGAAGAGCGTGTGCTCATCCCAACTATGTCCGTTGAAGGTCGCCTGTTAAAATCTCGCTTAAGACGCTGGTCATCCTTTTCCCGATCGCTACTGTCATTCCATCTGCGATAGTTATTAGAGTATCCTTGCTCTGTCGATTCGCTGTAGTTGCTTGTAGCTAGAGAATATATAATTAAAAGTAAAAAAAATAGAAGAATGAGTCCAAGCTCTTTAGTAAAAACAAAGAATAAAAAATTCGAAGGATAATAGACTCGAGAGATACCTCACCTTTATTGGACCTGACAGGGAGAGAGCCAAGAGGGTTGACGTAGTTGCTACTGCTATTGCTGCTGCTGCTGCTGGTATTGGTTGTCCTTTGTGTTTGGGCGGTAGCAGCAACTCTGTGCCGCAGTCGTGGATCCTTTGAGCTTGGATCTGAAGACATGAGAGACTAGTCCGACCAATCAATGGGTTTGGTTGAAAGGGATGAAAGGATGCAATGGGATGGCTTTCATAAAGATCAACAGATAGTCAGATAGTCACGTGTGACTGACATGGGTTGAAGATCGCCTTTTTTTTCTTTTTCTTTTTTTTTTCTTCTGTCTCCTCTCCTTCATCCATTGTCTACTCAAGCCAGGAAACACGGGTAGCACAGACCTCTAACAAGGATGCCACGAGAAATCATTACCATCCAGGCAGGACAATGCGGCAATCAAAGTACGACAGGACTACGCATGTTTGGCGCATGGACATTTGCCAGATTGATTTCTTGGCTCTAAACTTTTTTTTTTTTTTATTTTTTTTTTTTTTTTTTTTTTTTTTTTTGCTTCGTCCGTTTCACTCTTATTCTCTAGTTGGTCAGGAGTTTTGGGGTCAACTCTGTCTGGAACATGGTATTAGCCCAGATGGAACAATGCTGCACCATGCACAGGAGATAGGAGATCGCAAAGATGTCTTTTTCTACCAGGCAAGGCTTAAGAAAAGGACTTGTTGCTACCACTCTGTTTGAACCAAAGCTCTCTCACAATCAGAAACTCCAGAGTTTTGTCCGCAGAATCAATAAGGCTCATATCACATTTCCATACTCTTTTCGTATGTAGGCGGACGACGATCATTATATTCCACGAGCTATCCTACTAGATCTCGAGCCTAGGGTAAGAATAGGCTCTTCGTGCTTTTGAGTATCTCTCTTTATCTTTGAAAGTCAATCTCAAGCTACTACAGCACATTTTATTTACCTCTCTGATCACCATCTACTATACCTAATGCTAGGTTATCAACACGATTTCGTCCTCACCATACGCCAACCTCTTCAACCCTGAAAATATATTCCTTTCCAAAGATGGAGGTGGCGCAGGAAACATTTGGTCTCTTGGATACACCGCAGGCGAACGTGAGGCGGAAGAAATTCTAGAAAAACTCGACCGTGAGGCCGAAGGGAGTGATTCACTAGAAGGATTCATGCTTTTGCACTCAATCGCTGGCGGTACAGGATCCGGTTTAGGCTCATTCCTTCTTGAGCGACTGAATGACCGATACCCTAAAAAGCTCATTCAGACTTATTCCGTGTTTCCTAATAACGAAGAAATGTCCGATGTCGTCGTCCAACCTTACAACAGCATGTTGACCTTGCAGCGACTTACTCAGAACGCCGACTGCGTAGTCGTTCTCGACAATGCCGCTCTCACAAGAATCGCCTGTGATCGCCTACATATCCCGAACCCCACATTTGCTCAGACAAACCAACTTGTATGTTGAACATGGCTTCTACCTACAGAGCTAGCCTTTGGCTACCAGTGAGAAGTGCCCCAGTCCTGATTGTTTGCCTGTTTGCTTGTTTGCCTCCATGGCATTTTGTTTCGAATTCTCTAGGTGTCGACTGTGATGTCTGCGAGCACAACAACTTTGCGGTACCCAGGATACATGAACAACGATCTTGTTGGAATGATTGCCTCTTTGATCCCAACACCCAAATGTCACTTCCTTCAGACTTCATATACGCCATTTACCAGCGAGGGCATGGATCAAACAAAGTCAATCCGGAAAACAACAGTGCTTGATGTTATGAGACGATTGCTCCAGCCAAAGAACAGGATGGTCTCTACCAATCCTTCCAAGCAGAACTGTTACATTTCTATTCTCAATATCATTCAGGGCGAAGTAGATCCCACAGATGTAAGCAAGCGACCTCAAACTCGATATCCCATGATTCGCCGGATTTTTTTTCTTTTAAAAGAAAAAAGAAAAAAGAAAAAAGAAAAATTGAGACTAAGAGTTCGGCTTGGACTCTGTTTGGGCAATAGGTACACAAGTCACTACTTCGGATTCGAGAACGACAGCTAGCGTCCTTTATTCCATGGGGTCCAGCAAGTATCCAGGTGGCTCTGACAAGAAAATCACCTTATGTACAGACTCCTAACCGAGTCAATGGACTCATGCTTGCAAATCATACTAGTATTGCTTCGGTAAGTTTTGAGAAGGAGGGATTCTGTTGTCTTGCTAGATGGGCTCTACTCTCCAATGTATTAGTATTGATCAATTTTTGAATCCTCCTGCTGTTGGCAAAAAAAAAAAAAAAACAGTTGTTCAGGGAGAACATGCGACCAGTTCGACAAGCTGAAAGCTAGAAAGGCGTTCTTGGAACAGTACAGACATGGGACACTTTTCCAGGGTGACTATGAAGAATTTACAGAGACTCGGAATGTTGTGGAGGACCTCATCATGGAGTATGAAGCCTGTGAAAGCCCAGATTATATCAATTACGGCAACTAGTTAGTCTTTACTGATCACGGAAAGGCTGAAGCAAATAGAACATATCTTTTCTTTCTTTTTTTTGTATTTTCTGACCGTTACTGCGATTGAGATAACTCGGAGGCTAATCCTGAAGCAACCCAGTGATCCTTGGTTACTGCTTTACTGAAAGGGGTGAAAGGGGGGAAGGGGAGGGGGGAGATGCCAAAGGCGTTCATTTGGTCTCGGGTACCCAGGATTCCAGAGCTGAAAATACTTTAGAACAGTAGAATGTCGAAGCCTCGGTTGACTCTTTTGCTCACCCTCGCATGCCCACTCAGTGAGTGCACTGAAAGTCTGGAACGAATAAATACTTGAGATTCAGCTGCCGCATACCCTTTTTTTTTCTTTTTCTTTTTTTTTTTCTCCAATACCTCCCCCCTCCCTTCTTCCAGTCTTTATTATCGTTGCCATGCGTTCGTTGTTTTTCTTGATCACAATAGCCCTGCTGATTGACCTTGTTGTCCAACCAGCGTGTGCACAATGTAGATCAGATGGCATATTTTGTGGTTCTACTCTTGGCTGTAAATATCCTCTGTTCTCATTATTTTCCTTTTTTTTTCCATGACTCTCTTACATTCTACGTTACTAACAATATAGCTACACCCTAGTTGGAAACCCAAGTTTTCTGTACGAATGTCGTCAGGCAGGGTCTATGCCTCAATTCAAGGCCGATTGTCGGAATACAGGAGGATGTCATGTCGTAATACCCTGCTACCTCACTTTACTCCCCTCACTCCCCTCTCTCTCTCTCTCTCTCTCTCTCTCTCTCTCGATACTTTCATCTAAAAAAAAAGCCGGTTTAATGTTTTTGTTTCCTTCTGGTTTACTCGATTGATAGAAAGATCCTCTCAGACACGATTCTTGCTAAAGAAAGAATGAAGGAAGAAAAGAAAAGGCACCCGCACATCTTTTTGCTAAAGAGGGCCCCCACATGGGCATGCAGAGTTTATGGACTACCAAGGCTACTGCTCCGTTGTCGCTTGGATCATACCATAACAGGATCTAGCCCTGTCAATAAATACTAAATGACTTTACCTAATATCCAGATACTCTGTTCGATATCACCCACATCGTACGAGTGGTCGTATTGTCAGCACACTCTCCGTGGCCTGTTGAGCTCGCTTCTCGTTTTTTAATCGAGATCCATCGCTAACACTCGTTTTTTTTTTTTTTTTTTTTTTTTTTTTTTATAACAGCTAGAAAATTTAAAGGATTCACGCGAGGGGGTGGCCGAGTCTGGTCCAAGGCGCTGCAACCCATTGGAAGCATCTGTTTACTTTGCAGTCTACGAAAAGTAGTCGTGGGTTCAAATCCCTCCCCCCTCCCTTACTCCACTCTCTTTTCTTTCTTTTCTTTTCTTTTCAAGATGGTCTCTGCTCAATGTCCATCAGGTAGCAAGGGACCACCCTCGGCTCTGCCCCCAGGTTATGCCATGTATAGTCACGTATAGAATACCCGCTATCTCCAATGAGGGATGGAGGGAATGACCCAATAGTATCTGTACCGCACAGGCGAGCAAACGTCGTTGACGTAGACCTGCTTGATTGGGAGCCGCTCTCGCAGCTCCTGGACCCCTCGGACCCTTTGCCCTAGTTGTAGATCCTGCCTTTTGACTTGCCCCTCGCGGGTGCTCCTTGTACCTGGTCTTTTCCCTTTCTCTGCATTTGTATTTTTAGTAGCTATATCGTTTCTGGGTCACTCTCCACCTTTTCCTTCTTCTCTCCACTCTTCTGTTATAAGATAGTGTAGTTTCGGTGAACTAGCTGGCCACGTCCGCAGACCGTGGTATGAGTGCGCGCCGACGAATAAAACCCCTAACGGGGCCTGTAAAAAAAAAAAAATAGTATCTGTACCGCAGAGAGAACGAGAGTCTGGGACAAAGTCAGTGACTCTGCCTCAACTAGCCCAAAGCGAAAGTGCGCGGAGAGAGAGAGAAATAAGGTTCAAAACGTCAAAAAACGACTTCGCCTCCTTTTTCACCTCCATAGAGGAGAAATGCTGCGCCTTCTGCAGTCTGGCGATTACAAAAAAAAAACTATGTATCAATTCAACAAGGATTCGAAGGGGTGGCCGAGTCTGGTCCAAGGCGCTGCAACCAATTCAACGAGAAGCTACCCATGCAGTCTACCAAAAGTAGTCGTAGGTTCAAATCCTACCCCCTTCCCTCTACCTTTATTTTTTTCTTTTTCTTAAACCCTCTCTTCCTCTTTTATTCTGATCAAAGAACCAAGGAAACCCTTTAGGCTCTTGCTTTCTCGAGTGCTCTTACAAAGGAGGAAAGGGGAGGGTTTCGTCAGTGCTTGTCTGCCCGTGGTCTGCAGAAATGGTCTCCGCTGTCTCATCCATTGAAGCTAATGAACCCTTGCTAGCTTATGGTCCTATTCTTCAGATTCCTACAGAAAGAGTAATGAATAGGACATTTATTAAGTTGCCGCCTGTCGGTATTCACGCATGAACAGAACCATCTAGCAAATTCATATGGAATAAGACTCCAGGCTGGAGCAATTAGGGTCCAAAAATCGAATACAAGGCATCGAAGCAATCCCCTGTAGTGCCGACACGTAAACTCCAAGGAAAACTCGATGGGTCGCTGTTTGTTGAATTATGGAACGGATCAACTTGGAAAAGACACAACAAGGCACAAGGTAGACGAGGAGAACAAAAAGAAGGGATATTCTGAGATAAATCACCTGGGCGGATGGGCAATTCTACTGTCGTGACAAAGAAACTAGACAATCCAAAGGCGGTGAAAGCGGCTATCAGAACAGAGACTCTTGCCGACAACATCTGTCTTCTGGCTCTTCTTTTTCGTCCTCTAGAGGATCACGGACCCGCCTATAATCCAGGGTTTCAGAATGGGCATACAGACAGGTGGACGTAAATGAGACTTTTGGCTAGAAACTAGAGAGAAGGACATGAGCCGTTTGATCGAATGAACAAAAAGTTCGTTAAGTAAGGCTTCCTAGGGTGTAATAATCTGTCACAAGCTGCTACGTAAATAATAGTATGTTTTGCTTCGACCGTTTGTCATACTATGATAACCATGTGGAAAGAATATTGTGGCATTTGCTTTAAATAACTTGTTTCTCCACTGGAAGTAGCTTTGTAGACAGCGTGCAATAGTTCCTGGATTCCATTTTTTTTTTGTTAACGAGGGCCCCACGTGGGCATGCAGAGTTTATGGAATACCGGGGCTACTGCCCCGTTGTCACTTGGGCCATAACAGGATCTAGCCCTGCAAATAAACACTAAATAGTTCTACCTAATGTCCAGATACTCTGTTCGCCATCACCCACGTCGCATGAGTGGTCGTAATGCCAGCTCCCTACGCGGCCTGTTGCGCTCATTCGTCGTCTTTTAGCCCTCTTGGTCCATCGCTAACACTTTTTTCCAACTCCCTAGCCGCTCCATCACCTCCAGCTTCCTCTTTCCAAGGTAGTACTCATGCACAGTACGGTCTGCTTCATCGTATGCCTCCTTGAGGTTTGGCTTCTGCCTCAGCGGATTGTTCAAGTCAGAGAAATCTCCACAGCTACCTTGGTGTCCGTCAGCACCGTTAATGGTTCCTGGATTCCAAGATCACGAGATCAAACTTTATTCCAGTTCCGTCTAAAGAGAAATGCTGCGCCTTTGCAAATCTGGCAACAACAAAAAGTAAGAATATGTACTAGCTCAACGAGAATCGAAGGGGTGGCCGAGTCTGGTCCAAGGCGCTGCAACCTTTGCCAAGAACACATTCTTTATGCAGTCTACAAACAGTAGTCGTAGGTTCAAATCCTACCCCCTTCCTTTACTACTCTTTTTTTTTTTTTTTCTGTTTTATCCTGCTCAAGGAGTGGAAAAAATTTAGGATGTGTCTAACTACAGTACTGTCCTGTCGCATTTTTTTTTTTACAGGCCCCGTTAGGGGTTTTATTCGTCGGCGCGCACTCGTCCCACGATCTGCGGACGTGGCCAGCTAGTTCTCAAAAACTACACTACCCTACCACAGAAGAGTAGAGAGAAGGAGGAAAAGGTGGAGGGAGACCCAGAAACGATATTGCTACTAAAAATACAAATGCAGAGAAGGGAAAAAAGACCAGGTACAGAGAGCACCCGCAGAGGAGGCAAGTCAAAAGGCGGGATCTACAACTAGAGCCTTGGGTTTATGTGTAGGGAGCCCAAAGACCAAATTTCAAAATGGTCGTACTAACTCCATGTAATTTTCCAGCTACAGTTTGACTTCTAGACCCCTTTGAGTTTTCTGCGTTCAGCTCCATGCAAAATTTCCGTGCTATTTCCGTGCAAAAGTGGATGTGTGTGAAATTAAGACGCTGACACATGTGTGAAAATAAGTTCATTTTTTTTTTTTTGCTTGCCCACTAGGGGTTGTATTCGTCGGCACGCACTTATCCCCCGTCTACCTTGGAGGGCCTTCGGACTCTCTCCCCTTGTCAGCTCAGGACTTTGTTCTGACTAGATAAATGGATGAGTATGAGCTCACTCAGAGCCAATACTTCGAGTTGTTGCTTTTCTTCTTTTGGGCACTAGTTGAGAAAGAGACCGCCCTGGCTGCACAGTATACATCTTGGCCACGAGTTCACGCCTGAGATTTCAAAGACTTAAAAAGCATAGGCAAATTTGTAGTGCTCCAACCATTCCGCATGCAAAGACCCCCTGCCGATTTGATACACTCATAAGATCATGGTGAACAGAAGCTAAACCATTGGATGCGCCCAAAATAAACAGGATTCCCTGTGTGTGTGTGCAAATGAATGGAGCAAAAATCCCACCAGTAGGTTTTGCTCCGCAATCACCAAATCTAGCACAGTCGGCGTAACGAAAAGAATATTTTTTGCCACTGCGAATACTGGAGATGTGTAGTATGGTTTCGACCAAATTGCTTTAGTCTATCGGTCCATAGATTTGCCCATATTTAGATAAAGACTCTCCTGCTGAAGTCCTCATATGGTAGAGCATTTAAAAAGACGTTAAACACTCGACTGCCAGTTGTGGATTCCACCCTGGAAAAAATTTTCTTTCCAAAATGCAAAGTAGTTCCTTGTAACATAGATGGATTGATCTCTGCTAAAAATAAACAAGCGTGTTGCCGGTAGACATTGACAAGCCATAGTACAAAGCCTAGCCGACTAAAGAGTCTTACTCTTCCAGTCACCAGTCAGTAGCTGATACTTATATGTTCCGTTATCAAGGCTACTGCCTAACAGAGCTCAATATCGGCCTTGATGCTCTGTTGGATCAAGGAGGTCATAACTAGACGTCAAGGCATGAGAGCATTTAATGAGCAAAGTTCAGAAAGGCTTTGAGTTGATTTGGCCAGGATAGGTAAATGTCCGAACCGCAAGTCAACATGGGCGTTCAATGGTTGAAAAGCATACAAGTTAAGGTAATAGGACGTTGTTCTGAGGCGTCTAGGCATCGTAGTTTGGCGGTTCATGTCTGTTGCAACACATTTGTTCTTGTGGAGTTATACTATCATTTTGCAGGCTCGACCATTAATAGTAGCATGCCAAAACCAGTAAAGTACTTGGTTGGGACGGCTTTAGCCATCGGCGATGCTTACATCAACATCCTGATATCAACCTCGACTACTGAGCATGTGTGCCATAATGTCCGGCTTTACGATAAAATACTGATAACTTGGTTGTGGGGGGAGAGTCAGGTAAGGTACCGTCTTGGCCGCATAGTGACCCGCGATCTGGTGGCGTAAGCTCACGCAGAGTCGCCAAGTGTACCGCCTAGTCCCGTCTTGGCATCCGCAGACCCAGCACTGTTGCTGATGATAATATTTGCATAAGGTCGATATTCCGTCACTCCTGGAAGGCGCATATTCCTTATCCTGTAGAGCCCTCGGTACAGCACAGCTGCTGGCAGGCAGTCATGCTGATCCGCAGGCAGGTAGGCAGACTGGTGGAGATGGAGATGGGAAGCAGATGCAGTGGAATGGGTTGAAAACCCCCGCAGGAGTGACTTTTGATTTTTTTTTCTTTTCCGCACTTTCCAAGGACCCAACTGCAGCGACTTTGCACGCACGTATCACCCACGCACTCTCTCTCTCTCTTTCACTTTAGTCCCTTTTGCTCTCTCTCTCTCTCTCTCTCTCTCTCTCTCTCTCTCTCTCTCTCTCTCTTCTTTTCTTTCTCCTTCTTCTCCACCACCTCCTTGTCACATCCGACTCTTTACTTCATTCACAGCGCATCCATCGCAGCACCATGTCGATTATTTACGCCCTCGTCGCTAGAGGAACTGTCATCCTTGCCGAGTACACCAACTCGTCTGGCAACTTTACCACCAGTAAGCAGACGCCCTCCGCCCTCCCCTCCCCTCCCTTCCCAAGCTCACGGTCCATGCCAAGAAACCCATTCCACCCTTCCCCTTCCGAAATATATATCATTCGCCCTCTTCTCTCTCTCTGTTCTGGTCGACATCCTCACGAGGGCCCTGTGGGCTGTGAGAGGAGACAACAGTGCGGCGAAACCATTGAGCCAGTGTTCACTAATCGCTGACCCCATCATCTCCATTCTCCATTGCAAACTTTTCTCCATTCTTCATCTCCATCTCTACACTGTCCCGTGCACGACTCCGACTCTTATTTCCTAGTCACGGAAGCGATTCTGGAAAAGATTCCTCCCAACAACTCCAAGCTGACCTATGTCTATGACAGGTAGGAAGATGACCGACCTTTTCACTTTTTTTTTTGCAAACAGGTGACTTTTTTTTTTTATCTCTCTCTCTCTCTCTCTCTCTTTCTCTCTTTCTCCTTTCACCTTTTCTGGATGGATCCCAACAACAGCCAACCCTGAGTACAAAGGGCGCCACACCCTCAGACTCTCTCTCCTCTTGTTCATTTTTGTCCCCAAGCACCGAACCATGCATATCTACCGTCTACCCTTTCGATCCTTTTATCCACCTTTGTGGTCCAATTCCCTTGCTCTCACGCGCGCACGTACCCGACGAGCATACACACACATACGCACACACACCGTAACCTCACGCGCCTACCACACTCGAAAAAAAAAAGGAGATGCTGACGGCTTGTCGTCTGTATCCTGATCACCCTACCGACCCAACTCAATATCCCATCTCCGATGACCCACTCTAACATGGTCCTTTGGACTGCCTCTCCGATGGTTGGTTTCTTTGAAAATATAGATATCTCTTCCACTACATTTGCGAGGATGGCCTAACCTATATGTGCATGGCAGACGACTCGTTTGGCCGCAGGATCCCGTTTGCATTCTTGCAGGATATCAAGGAGCGATTCCTGGCCCAATATGGTCGCGAACGGGCCCTCAATTCGCTTGTCCCTTATGCCATGAACGAGTTCTCGAAAACGATTGCCAAACAGATGGTTCGTGCATTTCTCCCTTTCTCACTTTCTTTCTCCCTCTTTTCCTTTTCCCTTTTTTTCTTTCTTTCTTTCCTTCCTTCCCTCCTGTGCTTTCATGGCATGGACATGGAGCACATGGTTGCATGGATGCAGGTTTTTTCTCCTCGCCTTTTTCCCTTCAGGAGAGCTATCCATTCCATGCTATGCATTGGCCACCTTTTTTCTTTCTTTCTTCAGGACCATGCCCCCTCTCGTCTGTCTGTTGACCGACCATTCCTTCTCTTTCTTACTCTCTCTTTCTCTCTCTCTCTCTCTTTGTCATACCCGGTATTATAGGAGTATTTCTCTACGAACCCTAATGCAGACAGGATCAAACAAGTTCAAGGCGAGATTGAGCAAGTCAAGGATGTCATGGTTCACAACATTGGTAAAGGAATTGTCATCTGTGGGTCTGTCTTTCTTATCATGATTGATCCTAAGGAGAAAAGAAAGGGTCTTTTTTGTTTCTAACGGTCCAAGCTCCTTTCTGGTTCCCTCTCTCCCTCTCTTTCACTTTCTTTCATTTCCAGAACGAGTGCTCGAACGAGGAGAACGTATCGAGCTTCTTGTGGACAAGACCGACAACTTGAACCAACAGGCGTTTGCCTTCAAGAGGAGGAGCACTGCACTGAAGGTAAAAAAAAAATGCTGGAGCACTGCTTGAAATGATCTGCATCACATGCACTTGTGCCTCCCTCCTCATATGCTTACGCCTCTCTCTCTCTCTCTCTCTCTTTTTTTTTTTTTTTTTTTTTTTTTTTTTTTTTGTTGTTGTTGTTGTTGTTGTTGTTATGCGACAACCTTGCATTCTGTAGCGTACAATGTGGTGGAAGAACACCAAGCTCATGATCATCTTGGCTCTTGTTGTGGTTGTAAGTCTTGACTCTCTTTTCTCTCTTTCTCTCTCTTTCCTCCTTAAAGGAGTGAAACAGCAGTCTACCCCCCATTTGGGCAAGAGTGAACTGGTTTCAAAAAAAAAAAAAAGGTTAACACTTACGAATCTCTAATCATATGACGTTCCTTTTTCTTTTCTTTTTTTCTTCTTTTCCTCTAGTTCCTCATTTACCTCATTATCTGCGCTGCTTGTGGCTTCCCACTCTGGTCTTCTTGCCGCGCATAAAGAACTGACAGGACAAAGGAACAAAGCAAAAAGAAAAAAAAATCAATAACAATAACAATAACAATAACAAAAAAAAATTGGCGACAATGTATACGTGACCATTACAATGAATAGTACTTCGGTGGAACATTTTGAAAAAGAAAAAAGAAAAAAGAAAAAAGAAAAATATGTGGCTACTCTCGACTATTTCTCATTTGCAATTGATCCCCCCCCCCCTCCCCACCCACCCTCTCCTTATTGATCAAATGGAAAGGCACACGGCATATTGATCGCCCTTTCTTTCTTTCTTTCTTTCTTTCTTTCTTCTTTTTCATTCATTCCATTCGTCGACTTGGGGTCCTATCCAGCATCCGCCATGAATTCAAAAAAAAAAAAAAAAAAAAAACAAAAACAAAACAAAACCCACTCTTCTTTTGTCCCCAATAACCACTCTCGTAGCTCCTTTTTACATAGGCATATTTTTTTTTTTTATATTTATATATCTCATTCTTTCAGTAATGGTGATCCTGGGTGAGTTTCAGCTCTTGAGTGTCTCCCCTAGCTCACATTACTTTTTCTCTTTTTCTCTTTTTCTCCATACAGATAATAAAAAGTATTTTCTTTCTCACTCACTCTCTCACTTTCTCTCTTTCCAAATGTTGTCTTTACAATTCTGGGGGGACCAGATTTTTTTCTTCTTCTTCTCAAACAAGAGGGGACCGATGTACATGACTTCATTAGATTTTTAGGAAAAAAGAAAGAACGAAAGAAGAAGAATAAGAAAAGATGTCCAAGTCATTTCAAAAGTCTGGTTATTGTGAATGAGGGTGTCTATTGCGTTCAAGGACCGAGAGGACGTCGTTATTGACCTTGATGGCATGAATCATAAAGCGGAGAAATCGCTCCGCATACTCTTTGGGATTGACTGCCGATATCGCATGCTAAAAAGTAAAATAAAAAAGCAGACAAGGTTGTGTGAGAAAGAAAGAGAGAAAAAAAAAATAAAAAAATTGATCAACTGCCAACTATTACTCTCTATCCCATCATTGTCCCGTAGTTTTTACCTTGTCTTGACTGAGACTCTTCCAGAGATGCTCAACCTTTTTCACATAGTTATAAGGTGTCAGGATATCGATAATTCCAAGATAATACAAGTCTTGTCCTCGTTCATTTTGTTCGTTGGTCGAAAGCAACCCTCCATCATCTGCGTAAAAAATACAATATCGTCGTTCCGAAAATGAATCCGATGGAAGTGAAGATGGCTCGAGTGCTTGTGGATCCGAGAGCTTCACTGCTGTCCGTAATGCATTTGCTTTGCTAAGTCGTTTGTCCCGACGCGAAGGAACACGGACTAGTTTTTTACTCGTATCAGGCTAAACGCCACCACCCCAAATTTCAAAAAAGGGAGACGCAAAGTCGTATTAGCAATATGAAAAAAAGGAGCTCTTGGTCAAACTCAAGGAGACAAAGAAATAAAAAAGGACATGTACCTGGAAAACCTTTAGAATGTTATCTCGGATATTGTCCTTGTTTCCTCGCTCAATATCATGGATACCAACCAACAAACTGTAATCCATAATGTTTAACCGCGCAAGAAGCTCCACATCCCGTTTGATCTGCTCCACAAAGAGATGTCTCTTCTCAGGTCCTAGCTCCAACTTTCGGTTTCGCATGATCCAATTAAGATCTTTCTGAGTCGCTCGCGGATTGGTCGTCAATTCGTCATCGCTGATGGCGCGTCCGAGTGTGGACCCCTTGAGATCATAGGTCTCATGGATATCCCGGTTGGGTGGAAAGACGTTGCCCATGACTACAAAATGGATCTTGCGCCCGTGCGGTAGTTTGACACGATGGAGGCCAAAAAATCTGCAGAGTAATGTATGCGGATTTTGTTTGACATGCTATAGATAACAAAAGAGAATGACAAAAATGAGAAAAGGAGAGAAAAAGAAACCTCGCATTCTTGAGAGGAGGAGGAGTGATATGACAAAGAAAAAAAATGCAAGTATCAAATAGAGAGCTGCATTCTTACATTAAAGTAGTCCTTGAGTATCTTGCGCATAAATTTGTGTTCTGTATGGTGGATTGTCTTGATGATGAACCGATAATCTTGTGAAAAGTAAAAAAAGCAACCACTCTTGCCTGGTGAACCAAGCTCTGAGAGGATGTACTTGCTCGTTAAGGAGACCTATCGTTGACAAAAAAGGAAAAATAAGAAAAGGAAAAAAAAAAAAAAAAAAAAAGGACCAATACAAGTTAGTCAACAAGTCTTTGAAAAGTACCCTCGAGCATTTGGTTCTCCTTGCATTTCCATACTCATTCTCACACACGCCTTTTCGCAACTCTTCTCTCCTTTTTTCTTTTTGCCACTTCATGATCTGGGCTCGTGCACGATCCCCCCCCCCCCTCATCCTCCCTTCTCTTCCTCCCCTTATTTTGCACACCCTTACCAAATAATCCGATGTATCGATGTGAAAGTCCTCTCTTAAATGGCGGAACACCCAGGGTGCATAGTCCTTAAACTTGAAATCGTACTTGGACGAAGGTGTCAGCTCGTTTCCTATACTGTTGACAAGTGGGCATGATCATCATTTTTTTTATCCTGGTAAGTTTCATCTCGCTCTCTCTCTATGATTATTCAAAGTAGAAACGACCCAGGACTGTGGTTCCTGGATCGACAATGTTTGGACTAATTTCTCCCCTCCCCCCCTTTTTTTTCTTTCTTTTTTCTTTCTTTTTTCTTTCTTTCTTTCTTACATATCAAACGCCAACTTGTGAGCTGCCCTGAAATCCTCTTCCACTAGAGCCCTCTGTGGTTTAGCATTACAACGCGAAACCTATCGTTTTTTTTTAGTACAAGAAAATAGAAATATTAGCACATCAATCAAGTCAAAGGCAAGCTCGTCCTCATCCTCAGTGCACTCCACAGACAAAAGCAATCCTCCACTTTCTCCTCAAAGATACCCTCTACTTACGCTAACACGAATTCCTGTCAACATATTGTACATCAAAACATAATTAACATGACCCTCTCCTATCCGCGTCCCGATCACAACTCGGTCAGATTCATCTTTCCTCCGGGTCGATATCCGTCGACTGCTGGTCTTTTTCAATGCATCCATCCTCCGACGCGCTTCATCAGCTTTGTCTATCTCCAGCTCATCATCTGATTTTTGTTGTTGCTGTTGTTGTGGCTGTGGTTGCTGAGACAATGGCTGCTGATGTGCCTGAAAAGATGACGTTGCCCCCATGTCCATCGAATACGTGTCTCGTCGGTAAATCATTCGGCGTCGGACACGACCCGTACTCGATCCTTCGCCTGAATCATGTATAAAGACACTTGGTTGCGAGACTTCGATAGTGGACGCACGTACGGGTATCGTTTTCAACGGATCTATAGTCAAGACGGAAGACTCGATGGAAAGAGCTGTTTGACCGTCGTCATCGGTCCCAATGAGTGGAGATACTATTTGCTGAGCAGATATGGATGATGGCTGTTGCTCATCGGATGGCAATATGCAAGAGACAATATCTTCTGCCCCTTCGAGTACCGCCAAGGCAGATGGCGATTGTACAAGGGGAGGAGGCGTAGCAGCAATAATGGCTATTGAAGGAGACGGGGTGATGGGAGCGATCGTTTCGGCAGCGAGACTAATGGTTGCAGAATGGACACCAATGGCTGTCGTAGGCTGGGCGTCGGCAGAGGCCGCAGTCATGACAGGCACAGGGTTGGTAACATGGTCAATGGGCGGATGTGGTTGATCCGAGGAGAAAAAGGGGACAGACGCGAGTGAAGGGGCCGCTGAGGAGGCATTCATCTCTTCCCCTGCGGTGGGATTGCCCAGCCTTGTTGGGATGGGCGTAGGCGTAGAAGGTACAGGAGGAAAGGCTGGGCCTGAGGTGTACAGTTCTTGGCAGGCCTCTCCCTCTTGCGAAAGGTATGGATTCAGGTATTTTTCAAAGTCGATGCCAGAGCCAGATCGAGGTAGGCCAGATAGATCTGGAGGGTATGTTTGGTTTGGGAGATCGATTTTGGGCGGCGGTGTTTCCCGACTCTCGATCGGGTGAGCAGGCAAGATGGGAAATGACAAGGTTTTTGGAGATGGTAACCTTGCAGAGAGAGGAGCGTCTTTGAGTGCCTCGCCAATGTCCGCTTCTTCTTCCTCTTCATCTGCAGCCTCCTGGTCCGTTTGTGACTTGAGCGGAGGTAGTGGCAAAGACGACGATGTGGATTGGCGCTGTGAATGGGACTGTGAAGGCAGTGGTGGGGATGGGGGCTGTGGCTGTGGCTGTAGTGGTGGCGGTGGTCTGTGCGGTTGGTCGGGGGACCGCCGCGGCGACTGCTGTTCAAGATCAGAGGATTGCAGAGGCCACGAAGGAAAAGTCGTTGTCGTGTCACGTTCGTTGGACTGTGTGCTCTCAGCGACCTTTTCGATCCCAGATCGGAACGAGTGTGGGGTTCGTCGCGTGGCCAGTGGAGACACACCTTCGCCCTGGCCTGCCAGTGATCCTGTAGGGCTGCCGTTCAAGTTGGGTTCCAACTGGGAGAGTGAATGGGGTGGGGTGTTGGCACGGGGCGCATCCGCCGTGAAGATCATCGAGGGTGTCATTGCCGTATCGTTGTCGTATCGCTGTCACTGTTACTATTGCTGCTGCTGTTGCTGCTGCAGTACCGTTGTTGACTGGTAGTGATGGTGTAACAGAAGGAGGAAGGGGGACCAGGACAAGAACAGAAAGACAATCGAGATGAGGAATGCGATTGGCTTTTTTTTTTTTTCTTCTTTTGCAGCAATGATGGTGGACAATGGGTCTGTAACGGGGTAGATCTGATTTTGTTTGACCGGTGACTGGAATGGAGAATAGAGCAATGTTACGAATGCATTGGATCGAAGATTCACATTAGCGGGGAAGGAGTATAGAAAAAGAGAGAGTTTGTGCGAAAGAGTAGAGAGAGTGAGAAGGTGTATGTGTATGTGTGTATGTAAGAGAGAGCGTGCGTGAGTGGGAGAGAGAGAGAAAGTGAGAGAGTAGGAGAGAGGGGAAGAGAGAAAGAGACAGACAGAGAGCAAGAGTGCGAGTGTAATGAGAGAGAGTGAGAGAGAAGCAGAGTGGCGCGCGGGGGACGGGGAGGGCGAATGGGACCCAAAGGCAACGAAAGAAAAGAAAGGAATGAAGGAGAGCGACGGGGTCAGAGAAGAGAGAGAAAGAGAGAATAGAGAAAGAATAGAGAAAGAATAGAGAAGAATAGAGAAGAATAGAGAGAATAGAGAGAATAGAGAGAGAGAGAGAAGGCGAGAGCGCACTCATCCAAGCAGACGACAGGCAACTTGGGCGGGAAAAATAAAGAGATGAGAGTGTCTGGAAGTCGGGGTGAAGAGGCTCGTCTCAGGATGATGAGCTCCAGCAAGCACGCTGGTCTGTCATTAGATCATGCGCTTCGCGCGTGAGCAGGCGATTGCATCCCCTCCGAGCAATGAGCAGGCTAGTTACAGTTACCAAATGTGCAGGAAAAAAAAAAAAAAAAATGAACACATTGTCAAGAGACCATGTTCGAGTGAGATGCAGTCCAGAACAGCAGTGCACCAATGTGATACGACGAGATCACTCCTGTACCCTAGCCGTGCACGGTCCTCCTTCTCGCGCGCGTTTTCCACAGGGGATGCCATGGAGCGCGTCAACGGCCGACGAGGCATCACACGCCCATTGATGGAAAGAACGCTGGAGAAGTGCGGTGCGGTGCGGCGGGGAATGCGGGGCTGCAACGGACAGTCAGCGACAGGAGGAGAACAGGAAGGAGATAAAAAAAAAAAAAAAAAGGAGGCACTCGTCTCTCGCGTATGCTCACACACTCTCCAACCTCCCTCGCTCTCACCGGCGACATGCAGGATGTGCGAGGACGAGGAGGTCAGGCCAGTCATCCCAGCACAGTCAGCCACCGCACACTGCTGAGTAACCTCTTTACGAGGACACAAGGAGAAGATGGAACGTCTAGCTCCTCCTCTTCTCTCCTTGGGCGACATGACAAAGAAGGCGGCCAGATGGTCCTTGACCGTTTGAGCGAGCGGACATTTGAAGGCCCTGCCAGCCAGGAGCCTCCTTTTTTTTGACTCTCAGTCCAGGGCATCGAGATCATTATACCCCTTAATGCTGCTACCGAGCAACGCTTGCCTCTGTCTGTCTGTTCGGGTTTGCGTTTGGGCACCTCCGCCGACGGAAGCAAGCAGATTGATCCATTCCCTCCACACACTCTCTCAGTCCCCAAGGAACCAGCATCATGTCATCCAACAACACAGCCAAGAACTTGCCCAGCGAGGACATCCTGAACCGCAAGGTACACCCTAAATGCTCTTCGACGCGTGAGATCGCAGGATGCCCTGGGTTACAACAGAGGCCAATCGCGGTTTAATCTTCCTCTGCTCCGATTGTCCAGCTACACTCCTATCCCATACTAATCAGGAACGTGGAATGAACACCTTTTTTTTTTTTTTTTTTTTTTTTTTTTTTTTTTTTTTTGCCTACTGGAATAGTGGGATGAGTGCATCTCGAACGTGATCGTCAAGTCTGGCATCGGTCTCAGCGTTGGTATCGTTGCCTCGGCACTTGTTTTCAAGAGTAAGCTAGAGTTCCGCATTGGGTCTACACTTTGGAAGAGGAGGAGGGGGGTCTATTTTTGGTTCTTTCACCTGAGCATCTCCATGCCGTCCAAGCAAATTTCACTTTACTGACCTTTTTTTTTACTATAATGATCATATTTACCTAGAGCGCTCGTGGCCTATTGCTGTGTCGACTGGTCTTGGACTTGGATATGCTACTTCGCAGTGCCAGGCTAGCTTCAACCCTAGACTAGTCCCTGTGGTGAAGAAGGAGAACAAATAAGTTTTATATTTTTTTTTCTTCAACTGGATCTCTACCCTCAAGACAACCGTCATTCCACCCGATCATTCTCTCTCTCCTCTACTCCATTTTCAATTCAACAGACTATCCTTTTCTAGATCTGGATCTCACGCAATAAACAAATGCGTGCCAGGAGGGGCGGCCGGTTAAAAAAAAAAATGGCGCGGATAGGTTTAATGTTTGCCAATTGAGCTTCTATGCTGGCTATAGATCAATTGGGAACGGTAGCCTTGGCAGTTACACGGTGCCAGCCTGTCACGATTGGTTGATAACCATAAAAAAAGAGAGAAGGAAAGAAGGAAAGAAGGAAAGAGAGAAAGAAAGGACTCGATGAGGCAAAAGTAGAGTTTGCAAACGAATTTGTTGACCAGTCGTAGAGTCGCGCAGTACTATGAGGCCGGAGGGCAAGCCAGTCTCAGCCATCTGGCGCTGACAACAGCCCGTATCCAGCTCAGGCGGGGTAAATTTAGCCGCTCGACTCTTGGCGAACGGAAAAAAAAAAAAAAGGGGCGAAGCAAGGCAGAGCAAAGCGACCCCCAATCGCCCAGAAGACAAAGCACGGCCCTCATGCCATGCTACAGCCACAGGATTAGACAGAGAGAGAGAAAGTTTTCTCTCCCTTGAGCTGGCTGGTCAGAGGCCACCCACATAAAAGGTGCGGACAGTCCATGCGCCGTCTCAGACAAATTCTCTCACTGTCACGACAGAGAACAAAAGCGGAAAACACGCCGCACTCGTCCCCTAACTTTTTTTTTATTCAGCTCATTCGTTCATTCCTTGTCTTTCCTCTCCTTTCTTTCTTCCTTGTTTGTTCGTTCGTTCATTCGTTCATTCGTTCATTCATTCATTCATTCACTTGTTCATTCCACATTTTCTCAGCAACCCCCATCTTTCTTCTCCGACCTCACTCTAATCGCATCCAAGCCAAGTACGTATCTCGACCATGGACAAGAAGCACGAGCCAGTCTCAGAAAAACAACTCCCACGGATGCCAGGGTATCTTGCGACGCCTCAAATTCCCTCTGCGCCCTCGATCCCTTCCGTACCATCTGTACCAGTCATCCCGCCCATACCCTCCTCAGTCTCTTCAAAGCTGGCACCGCCTTCCGTGCCGAGTGCCCCATTCCGTTCACACTCGGACGATCCCCATATCTATCCACCCACATCTTCATCCTCCTCTACCATTCCCTCTGCCTATCCATATCCGGGGCCCTCCACACCGTCCTCAACACACACTGCCCCAAAACCCTCGAGCCGGTCTTTGTCGTCTCCATCGTCTTCGTCGTCTCCATCGTCTTCATCATCAAGTTTCATTCGCCCTATCACTATGAGCAGGAGTGAACATAAGGCGTACAAACACGATCTTAAAGAACAGTACAAGGATGTTAAAAGAGAGTCCAAGCAAGCGGTTCAAGAAGCCAAACAGCAAGCCAAAGGCCTCAAACGCGAGATCATTCATCAAACGAACACAGCGATCCGCAATTTCAAAAACGAACTAGGAATCGATGACAATAAAAATGGGGCCTCCAGTTCTAGCGGCTCTCGCTCGTCTATCGGGTCTACACAAGGATACACTGTCAATAGCCCGAGCAGCAACAGACCTGCGATGGCCGTAACCCCAGTCCCAATGACAGTTAATTCACCGGCCGTTTATCCGCCCCAACAAGTCCAACAGCCCTATGGCTCTACGGTTTCAACCAGTAGCAATGGTAGAGTGCCTGTGCCTCAGATGAATCAGCTCGTGCAACAACAATCAGATGCGAGACAGCGTGAAATGATTGCAAGGAAACAAAAATATGAGGCCAAGAAGCAATACAAGCAACAGAAGCGTCAGCTCAAGGAAGCGCGTCGGAATGGAGGAACAGTACCTCGTGTGATCGGTGGTGTCTTGAGTACCACACCACGTCTAGTCCATGGCGTCATTAGTTTGGCGCCACGTTTGGTTCATGATGTTATTGGTGGTATCTCTCGATCAATCTCGGACTCCTCGACAAACTATTATAGTAGTCAAGAACAGCAACGACCCGTCATCTTGGTCACTCCACAACCACTTCCTCAACCAGTTGAATACCAACAGCTCCCGTTGCCAGCACAGCCTATCCAACCGTTTTCGCAATCTCCATCCGTAACAAGGGTATCGGCCGTGCAGCCAAACCAACCATACTATCAAGGCCCGTCAACACCACCTAACAGAGGCAATCCTATGCCAAAAACTGATAGTCTAAAGAATATCGAACCTCAGGATCTCCAAGTCATGTATGCCATGTCAGGTTTGAACCTGAACTCCTCAGCAGGACCATCATCTTCGTCATCCTCTTCAGCTACTCCTTCCGCTCCACCGATGGTATCAACTGCTCCTTTGTCGTCAAGCACAGTCCATCCTACTTCCTCTAGTCCTCAAAGCAGCCATTCAATGCCGAATCACACAGTCGTAGGCGAATATGATGATTTAGATAATTCGATTCCTCCACCACCCTATGAAGCAGTTGCATCCAGTAACTCTCGCTAGAAGAGCAATGTCAAGATTTGCGGACTATAGAATAAACTTGCGAGTTTTTTTTTTTTTTAATGCCAACCAACCTATATATGTCCAATTCTACACTAGTTTATGTAAAAAGAAAGAAAAAAAAAAAAAAAACGCAGAGGCGGAGTGCGAAAGGTTGTAAGCATGCTAGAATTTTTTTTGGGTTGGATACCAAGATGGTTGTTCTGAAAACAAACAGACAAGAGCCTCGAGGAAGAAGCAGAAGAAGTAGAAGAAATAGACTACATAAAGTAGTCAGGCTTCTTGACATTGATGCCATATTCTCCGAGAGCATCTGAAAGATCCTCCATTGTGAGAACTGTCTTCTTTTCCTATCATATTGCATTCCCCCCAATTAAAAAAAAAAAAAAAAAAAAAAAAAAAAAAAAAAAAAAAGGAGGGAGAGAGGGTCTTTGTTAGTCAACGAACCCAGTAACCACTATCCTAGAGACAAACGCAATGCATAAAAAAAAATAAACCTACTTTGCCGGGGACTCCACGCTTCTGACTTTGTTGCCTGACTTTACAGTACTGGAACGCGTCCGTGGCAATATCCGAGATAAACTTTTGAGCCGCAAGAGCAAGTAGACGCTTACTGAAAAGAAAAGAAAAAAGAAAAAAAGATTGATAGATTGATAGAAAGTAGAAAGGCAAGAGTTCAGGTCAGTGTTGCCAGACTGCTAACCATGTCCTTCAGAGAGAGAGAGAGAGAGAGAGAGAGAGAAAGAGAACAATCCACATACATTCTGACATCCTCACAATCAAATCCTGTCTTGCTCAAGTAGTAATCTGTCACAGCATCTGGGATCTAAAAAAAAAAAAAAAAAAAAAAAAAAAAAAACAGAAGGGTGTCAACAACGGCAACGGGACCCAAAACTCTCTGGAATTATCAATAATCCTGTAGACCGAGAAATGAACATACAATAGGGTTATAGTTCTCCATCATTGGCAAGAATTCCGCTAACGTCCGGTCTTTGCGATTCAATTCTTCTTCCTTTCGAGACTGGAGTGCAGCACCGACTGCAAGATTACGTTGCGCGACCGATGCGGCAGCACTTAGGGCGGCCAGTGGTGAAGTCGTTGGTGTTCCTGATCCTGTGGCTGCTGATGATGATGACGAGGCGGTGGGCGGGATTGCAGGCCTAGTAGCCTGCGCCTGCGCCTGCGCTTGTGTCTGTGTCTGTGTCTGAGTCGGTGTCTGTGCCTGTGCTTGTGCTTGTGCCTGCACCTGTGCTTGTGCCTGCGCCTGTGCTTGTGCTTGTGCCTGTGCTTGTGCCTGTGCCTGTGCTTGCTGCTGGAGCTGCATAAGTCTCTGCTGCTGGACCTGCTGCTGGTCGAGTTGAGATGGTGCTGGGGTGGCTACGTTGGTAGGGGCAGGGCTTACAGCAGCTGGCTGTGAAGATGACGGCGCTGTAACTGGCAATGGGTTCGATGGAGGGTTATTGATCACAGTAGTCGTGGTTGAGGATACTACTGCAGGAGTTGATGTAGAGACTACGCCCGTCATAGGACTAGTTGTCGGATTGGATAATGATGTTGTAGTTGCATCTGGATTTGACGATGCCAAAGCAGGAGTAGTTTGTGGTTGCGGTTGCGAAGGTTGAGGTACAGGCTGAGGAGGAGATTGCATTTGCGACCCTGGTGCCTCTGCAGAAACAGTGAGCGGGGTGTTATTCTGAGCAGTTGAATTAGACTCTGCAGGCTTGTCTTGCGTTACTACAATGGCACTAGCTGTAGCCGAGGATTGATCAATTGGTTCAGCAAGTGTCATGGGCGTGTCGGTGTCGGTTTGGGAAAGTCCTGAGGGTACGATAGATGTTGTTGCGAGAGCTGGGGTACTGCTACCGCTTGCATTTGATCCCATAGGACTGGACATTGTTGTGTCTTCCATGGTAATGTTGGCGTCGCCGCCAGTGTTTCCAGCATTAGGGTCAGTGGACATGTCTCTAGAATGGCGGAATGACCGATGGGAATGTCGATGAGCGAATGGATGGGATGATGGATGGATGTGCTCCTGTAAATACGAGTGCTTCGTCCCTGTCTTGCTGTTCCCTTGTCCTGTGCGGATCCTTTTGATGGTAAAGAAAAAACGATGTACCTTACACCAAGGCTGTCTCGAAAGCGCAGTGGCTTTGCCCAAGAGGAAGGTTGTGCCTCGGCCTGGTGCCTCTTCACTCTCCTGTATACCCGCCGCGACTCCACTCTGCGCCCTGCCACCCATCGTCAAGTTCCCATTGAAGCATCTCCATCTGCACGAGACCTTACTCACAAGCCTCTCAGCCTTGCTCTGCATCTCCCTGTCCTATTATCTATCGCCTCAGTGCATGTCTCTCACCCTGCGCCATGGCATTCCAAGGTCAAGGATATCGTCTAGGGTCCGCTAAGGACACAGTTGTCGAGGAGTTCGAACAAGTCTTTTTCGCTACTGAAGAGCCAGTAGATATCCCCTCTTTCGAAGAAAGCACTGTCGATCCTGTCAGGATTAGGAAGCCTGCGGTGCCAACTCTCAAAGATATCTGCATCAACACCTTGGATCGTCATATCGACTGTAGGTCCAATTCCTCCCGCACCCTCCCGTTGAAGTTTGTCCCTTTTTGGGTGCCTATGCACGCATTTTCCTGGCACAAACTTCAGGGTCTATAACGGCAATCTTACTGCAACCGTATACACATACTAACCATGAGCATCATCTCTCCAACTATCGTATAACTCTATCTCATCTCCACTCTATGTTCAATATAGTACTTGAAGACATTGGATCGACACCCTACTATCTGATTGAAAGCGTCCTTAGGAAGTGCAATGGTAATTCACCAAAAGGAGAGCTCAACTCTATAATAGGACTGAGTCAACATATCCTTTGTTGCCGTGATACATTACCGAGCAGCGTTTTATCGTTTACTGATCTGTGTTATCTCCGATGGATCTCTCTCTCTCTCTCTCTCTCTCTCTCTCTCTCTACCTTACTAGTCGCTCAGCTCTCTAGAATCGAGCATCACTCTGAGGTAAGCACACATAATTACCCAGTATAAACTAAATTTGCCGCCGTTAATCGACTTATGTTAGTGGTGTTAACTAAGACATGCGACTTACATTCCGTGCGCCAATATCATCATATATTTGATAGGGATTAAGCGATAATACAGATGGTATGCAGAAAGCAGCATGTTCTCCAGTACTCTACTGAATCTTCTTGTTGCTCATAGGTTTTGCTGTATGTATTAAACGAATCACTTGGTAATGTTGTGTAATCTTCTAGAGCTATGGTATATCCATGCCACAAACGAATACAAGACCCTGCGTGACAACTTTGCCACCTACAATGAAAGCGGTGAATGGCGTTCAATATACCAGGTTGGTATTAGGAACATACTCCTTCATCTCGACAATGCCAACACATTCGAGCGGATGAAAAGTTACTGAAACTATAAATTACTTGGTTTTTTTTTTTTTTTTTTTTTTTGTTCCTGCCCTCTAAATTTTCTAGGACAAGAAGAGGGAAGAGCAGGAAAAGATTGAGCGTATGGGTGCCAAGCTACGACAAATGTATTCACAGCACGACAGGAGCCGCCAGGGCAGGAGTGTGATTGTAGATCCCAATCTCAAGCATCCAGGAAGAAGATCAGCCGCAGGTTCAATGGCTTTCGGCTATTCATCTTCACAACCAGCAAAAAAGAAGTCTTTATTTGAGAAGGCTCGTCTTGAGGCCCGGAAGATGTAAGATAGATCACACTGACTACCAATGGTAACTTCTCTAAACCCAGTATAGCTAACACCGCACTTCATTCCTGCTCTTCTGAAATCTAGAACACAAATGTATAACACTGGTCCTTATCCGCCACGCAGTCGACCGACTAGCTCCTCTAGTACGAGCAATTTTCCCAAGAGAACAGTGTTGCCAAACAACCCAGCCCCAATCTCTTCACACTCATCAACTTCATCATCAGCCACTCGACCTAATTCAGGACGACATCTATTAGCGCCGACATCAGTCTTTGCTAGTCAGGACACAGTAAAGCTAGGTAAAGCCCCGTCTACTTCCTCAACAGCACTGCCAGTCAGAGGAATCAATAAGCAAGCAATATCGCCAAGACTCGTCAAAGAAGTGGCAGAGGAATCATTTCCAAGTTTACGCCGCCCGAAAGCCCGATACTCTTACAATGTCCACCCAGTGGTTTATGCATCACCATCCAAGTCTGTCATTATTCAGCGCAAAGACTCATCCTTGTCACCTGTGGACACGGGGCCTCATCCTCCAGCGCCGAACCTCAGATAGGAAGTCAACTCCTTTTTGCATAGTCTTGGACTTGATCTACAAACACACAATAATTTAGATCCTCCTTGCTTTTTTTGCAACAGAAGTTATCTCCCGAGGCTTCCGCATCCGACTTACAGTCAGGGCTAGGCAACGAGACTTGCATTGGTATCTCTTGCACACTTTTAATACTTTTTTTTTTTTTTTTTTTTTTTTGCTTGTTTGTTTAATGGGAAAGAATGCTATATTGCTGGTAGGGAGGCAGAGTTGTGGAGCTCCCCCCCCCCTTGATCTGGACTAGAAAGTTGGACGAACAAATGCTAAATGTACACAGGAAAAAAAAATGGAGTAGGAGTAGTGGATTCATTGTTCAAGGCAGATACTGTCTCAAGGCACCTGTTTTGAATGCATCTTGCTGGAGTGATCCTGAAAACCAAAACCGTGCCTGCCAAGCGAGAATCCATAAAAAAAAAAAAAAAAAAAAAAAGGAAACTGCAAGGACTTGCACAAAAAACAAAGCACAGACATTTAGAGATCAACAGAGGGTTTCGGTTTGAATTTTTTGGAGCTCCTTTGTGCAGATCTATAGCGGAACTGGTTTCCATGAAGCGTGACAATAGCCTCTTTGACAGCGATTGTAAATACGCTGTTAATCTTGGGAATCACTAGAATGAGAGAAGTTGGAGGGATGTCGAGTGTAAATCATTCTGTTGGCTTTCAGACTAGTTTGATCCGCAGCCTAAAAAGAGGTCAATTAAAGATGGCAATATCGTAAAAGCGTTTGCTACCTTTCAGTTCATCCGATGGTGTAATGATCTTGAAAACGTTCTCTGTCTCCTGCACTACAATCCCACTGCTCCCGACATATGTTGGACATTTCGAGCGAACAACTACAAATTTGTCGCCCAAAAAAAGGGGGGGGGGAGTGGGAAGTGTTAGCCAACATCCTTCCTGGCCAATTGTCATATGAACTCGCGGTGATTTGATAGTCAAAGTACCAGTAATAATGGCTCCATGGAAGTCGGCCTTTAGTAACTTCTGGCACATTACGGCTGGGAGGGTGCCCCTTCCTATGAGCTCACCCATGTAATCCTTCCACAGCGCATTCAAAGGCTCAAAGCTTGCATATCTATAGTTGGTGTGGGCAGCTGCGTCAGTTTTCTTGTTGGTATTTGCTTGGCGAGGAAAGAGGCAGCAAGTTGTACAAGAAATGGTGATGCCTACTTTCGACTGTGAGAAGGGATATCATATACATGCATCGAGCGCTTCTCCTTAGAACTCAGTGTCTTGGCCTTCCTAGCGCGCCTTCTTCTCTTTTTCTTCTCATTGAGTTGTCCTCTGTCCTTCTTTACTGGGTTCTGGAGTGGCAGCGCCTTGTTCTGAACTTTGGTCGAGAAAGTTTGAAAGTCTGATGGACTATCGAGCGCCTTTTTGACATATTCTGCCGTAAATTTGCCAACAAATGGGGGCAGATCCTAGAGACGTTTCATGGAGTGGATGGTGACCGTAGCTTGTTAGGATAGAGCAAGACTGCTGCTTTGCGCTGAGTAACTTTATCAGACCTGGCCAACTCAAAGGTAAAAGTAGCTATGAGAATGACGAAGCAGGTCATCGAGGTTGGTCCCGATGGAATCGCAAATCTGTCATTATTCCAAGTATCTCATTCCAGGAGGTGGCATCCCATATTACCTGGGGTGGGTGACCCGATCTCTCTCGAATGCCTTGGGGCAGGCCACTGTAGAGCTCGTCCCTGTTCTCCATTGTTCAAGTGATCAGAGTTGATCTTGGTACTCTTTCAGTCTCCCATCCTCATGGTCGAGCTGAAAGACCCCTTAAACAGTGAATCGCAGGCCAGAGCAGGCGCCGAGGGCGGAGGGGGCGTTGCGGATGGCTAAAAAGCAAAATTCTGTCTTTCTTCTTGCTCTTCGCTCCCTTTTCATTCTCTCGGCCAGATCTTTCATTGCAACCAGCTCAAATGACCATGTCTACTACTACGGCCAATACCCCTGCAGGCTCGCCTGCGCATAACATTGCCTATTGCATCTTTGACATGGACGGTCTACTCATCAACACCGAGACCCTTTACACTCAAATTACCTGTAAGCCATGAACCGGTCCTCTCCAAGCAGTAACCAGCTGCAGTAGAGGAGAACAACAAGACCTACAACGGCCGCATCGGCTAAGGCAGTGCAAAAATGGGAAAGACCCATTGAATTGCTTGGCTCTCACTCCATTGCTATTCCAACAGCAGATCTGACTGCGAATGAATGTCTGCTTCCTCTCCAAACTACGTATCCGTGGAACACCCTTTACGGAGCCTTTTTAGCTGCAGAAGCACTGAGGATCAGTGCTTCAGGTGGATGCATTTCCTTTTCAGAGTAACAGCTGATTGCAGTACGCTTCCTCACCGTCCTACTCTCTTTTTCACCAAACACGTTGGTTGCTGTGCCCAAGAGTCCGTTGTAAACAACGGTCAGTGGTAGCGAAAGTTTCCACTCCACTTTCCTCTCCTCCTCTGGACCTGATCCGGATGATACAGAATCAAATCCACTTGTGGAGTGCCAGGGAAAAGATATTCTGTGAAAAGATCCTTCCTTGGGTGCTTGACACAGAAAAAGTCTTTCGGCAGTAGACGCCCATGTATCTCCCCGCATTCCTCTGGATCAATTATTCCGAATGAAAAACAAGGTTCAAACCGGGGTCATTGCCTGTAATGGCCAAGCCCAACGCCTTCCTCTCACTATGCGCTTCACTCTGGGGGTTCATCATTCTCCTGCCTTCCTTCTCGCTCACTTCCCACTTTCAAGATCCAGAGATCGGCGTTCTTGTCTTCTTAAGTGTCCTTTGATCATCCTCCAGTCTAATTCTCGTATGTCATTCTTCTTCTTTCTCCGCTCTGCAATGTCTAGCGGAGATTCTCGCCCGCTACGGCAAGGTTTACACCTTCGAGCTCAAGTCAAAGCTCATGGGACTTCGTGAGAGAGAGGTAACACTAGTCCGTGGCTCGTGTTGCCCCATGCCGATCTAAAACTAGGAATTCTTTCAAGGTCTTAACACTGTTGACACACACAACATATCCACTCTGCTTTTGTTGTTCCGATTCGCTTTAGTCTGCAGAAATCCTTGTGCGTGAGTCTGGTGCAGACATGACCCCAGAGGAGTATCTACATGAGCGTCACCTTCTACAGCTTGAGCGATTCCCTCACTGTGTCCCCCTGCCAGGTGTCATGGTAAGTCGACAATTGCAATGTTAGCTGTGCCCTAGTAGTCTTCCTTAGCGTTATGACTAGGTATCCACCATAAACCCTTTCTCACCAATGCTTTGAACCTCTCAAATAGCGTCTCATTAAGCACCTCAAGGAGAAAAATGTCCCCATTGCTGTATGTCCTGGCTAGAGCAGCTGCACGCAGCGAATTGCTTTTTTTTTTTTTTTTTTTTTTGGGGGGGTATATTGTTCAATCAGTGTAGATTTCGACCTTGATACTCACACACTGCGCCCTTTTTTTTTTTTTTTTTTTTTTTATGTTTGGAATGTTTAGGTGGCAACATCATCGTACCGCAAGAACTTCAACTTGAAATCGATGAATAACCAGCACTTGTTCACCTTATTCGACGTCATTGTGTGCGGCGACGACCCAGCCATCAAAAATGGAAAACCTAACCCAGACATCTTTTATGTTGCCAGGGATCGACTTTCGGAACACTTTGGGCGCAATGATGTCCAGAACGAAGACTGCTTAGTCTTTGAGGACTCCCCGATTGGAGTACAGGCAGGCGTTAATGCCTCTATGAAGGTGTGCTGGGTCCCAGATGAGAACATTGAGCGATTGTACCCAAATCTTGAAGGACCAACTCTCAGCCTCAGCTCGCTCGAGCACTTTGATCCTGCCTACTTTGGCCTTCCAGCATTCGATGACAACTGAAAAAGAAAAAAAAAAATAGACGGCGCCTCGTCGTATTATGGACACCGATGCCAACAATAAACTACGTGTGCGCTAAGCAATTTGTGGACCCTTATCGCTCTGGCGACAACACCGCACATAGACTGGAAACAACGCTCTAACGGTGTGGCTCGCATAGACTTGTGGCGATGGAGAGGAAGGAACAATGGTCCAAAGAGTACAAGCATCGGTCAAGTCTTTTTTTTTTTTTGTAGCCTTTGTATCGATACCCCACCCCTTGGACCTGTTCAATATATTGGGTCTTCTAAAGCCCAAGCGCTCAATAAACGTTTACACCAGACCACTTACTCCGTGAAAATGCCATTGGTCATTGCTGCATCTACCCTTAAGTGGAGCCAAATCGATGTACATGGGGACGGAGGAGAAGCCAGAATCCTCTTCATTCTTTACCACACAACCTCACTCTGTGCAAAGGCTATTATCTCAGAATGGACGATCCTAGTGAAGAACGTGGAAGAGGAGAATCTGCACAAGATGTCATCACCAACCCCGCCAATTCTCAAACCAGAGGGAATTCAACTCGGCCGACTGGCTCACAGGGTACGTTTTCCATGACACGAAGGTCACAGAACACTACTCGTTCTCACAGTGACCAAGGCGCATCTCAAGAGCCCAACAATGTTGCCAGTATGAGTGAGAACCACAACAACGACCATAGTGGCAGAAGCAACAACCATAGTGATGGTGGAGACGAGCATGCTGAAGGGACTCAGGACCAAGATTTCCAAAGTCAAAACGGAGTTGTAATACGACCCAGGCTAGGGCCAAGCGTTGATATTGTACCGGACCCTCAGCCTCAGAACACGGCTATAGAAGAGTCAACGTGTTCAATTTGCTTTGATCCTTGGACCAACGGTGGTTCTCATCGGCTTGTCTCCATCAAGTGTGGTCATCTTTTTGGAGAGAGGTATCTTTCTTTGTGAAAATTCATTCATCGCTGTGTCTCGACCTGACATGATGGTAAGAAACAAAGTCCTCACCTACTCATGACCACTTGCTCAATCACTCCGATAGCTGTATTGTGAAATGGATCGCTAGCCAAGGCAATGGTCCTGTAAAGTGTCCAGAGTGCAAGTAAGGCGTTTGAGATATTGAGACCAACTCCTTAGTCAAATTAACGAGGCCGATATGACCTGACTATATCGCTCTATCTCTCTTTTCCCTTCTGCTTTGCTTTTTTTCTTTTTCTCTTTCTTTTTTCAGTCAACCTGCGAAACGAAAAGATGTTCGTCGGATATGGAGCAAGTCAGTGATTGTTGTTGACACAGTTGAAAAAGATCGTGCAGTCACGAAAGCAAGAGAAGAAGAGGAATCTAGGATAAGATGCGAACGTGAGCTTGCCAATTCAAGAATGGCCTATGAAGTGTTGAAGACAGAAATGTGGAAGCTTCAAAAGAAGCATGACCGACAAAAGGAACTAAAAAAAAAGTAAGTCCCCCACCCACCTATCCAAGAGATACCTTACAAAAATTAATTCAAGATTGTCCTCAACCTTTTTTTTTTTTTTTTCCAGAGCAAAAGAGAACTGAACCTTCTCCAATGGGCTGACATCGGCAATTTTTTTTTTTTTTATTCTTTTATTTTTCCCCTTCAGATACCGAAAGGAGTCAAAGCGCCTACGACTTTCAAATCCTCAAGAGGAAATCAACTACCGCTACCATTACAGGTTTTTCGAATCGGGCCCTGTTTGTTCCCAGGTACATATCCCTCATACCCACGGGGTTTAGGATATGAATTTTTTTTTTTTTTTGCTATTGTTGCATTGGCTACAACTTCAATGATTACACCTTTACGATTTCTTGCAATGATAGTTGCCCACCGCACAAAGTTACATATCATTCCGCCAAAGTGAAGAAATGATTGTTCTGAGTCAGCTCATGAAGCACCAATACGGCCTCTCAAGGATTTCAATGCGAGATCTATCTTTTCCTATAAGAGATTTTATACCCATCCATTCAAACCGCATTCGGGATGTACAGTGCTACGGATACGAGCCCTCTGCGAACAGATCGCTTGTCCTAACAGCCAGTCTTGACAAGACCTTGAAAATCACCTCTGTCTCGACCAAGCAAACAGTTGTCACGTAAGGTCTCATCTTTGGGGCGGGATCTATTCCACAATACTGGATAAACTAAGGAGGGAAGAAGAAGAGAGAGAGAGGATGAAGGGCGTTGAAGGCGTGGAAGGTATTTTTCTGTATCTCATTTCATCGACTTTGCTTTCGTGTTATTCCTAGATATGATCTTGGATCTCAGGTGTGGTCATGTTGTTGGTCGTCCACCAATCCATTCATCATCTATGCAGCCTGCAAGGGAAAACAAAGTTCAATCGTCAGCTTGGATATGCGACAAACAAAGTCGCACATCAGCGAGTTCAGTAATTCAGAACGCATGGGTCTTTCCCCTATTCATTCACTGGCACATATTGGACCAAATGGTCAAAATGGTCGTGAAGGAATCCTGTGTGGCAACCTTTCCGGAGCATTTGTCTTCAACTGGGGCACCGACGCGTTAGACCCTTTTTCGAATGGGATAATTTCAGGTGCATGCAACCAGATCTCTGCCTCTCAGGAAAACCATGGCCCTAATACCGATGGTATTGGATCAACTGCCCATGGTACGATTGTTGGCTTCCAAGGCGCTAGCTGTTCCTCCGTGTCATATGATCCTGTGTCACGGCAATGGATGGCAAGCTACAAATCCCATAGCCAGGGTTCTACAACACAGCATGTTCGAGGATCAGTGGATATGGACCCGATGACGGGCACTTATCTGCTGAGGAGTCATCACAAAGTGACTGGTGGCCCACCCGTCCCATACATGTCAAAGAGCTCCTTGTTCTCACGCGCGGACGGGTCTGTCCACATGGTTGCAGGATATGAGAACCACGTAAGTCACTCTTCCACTTTGGTTAATTCTAGTCCTCTATGCCTGCATATAGATCATTACTAAGTATCTGATTATCTTATTCTAGGTCAACCTATGGCAAGACCGTGCAAAGAAACCATTGACAAGAACTCTGTCCGCGCTCGAAACAATACTAAACATATCTTCGCAGCCAGCGGCCGAGCAAGAAGAGACTCTGAAACGCACCATTATTCCGCTAGCAGCACCAAGCGCTATGACAGTTAGCCTATCGGGCGATCAGGCAAAGACCTTTGCTCGAGATGTTAAACCTGTCGTGGTTGATGCAGAAGAATATATTGCTGTGCTGACAGGAATTGATCTACAACTCTTCCGTTGGGACAAATCAGAGGACACTTTCAATGACAGTGAAGACTCTGCGGATAGTGAAGACGAAAGGAATAGGGACAATACCAAAGGCAAAACTGCAAATACTCCAGGCTTCAGGCCCTCTCAGATTATGAGGCAAGGGAATGGGATACCTATAGGAAGAGGCAACTTACCAACGCTACATAATTTCCGTCGTGGAGGCGATAGGGATCCACAAAGGAATACGATTGTGATAGTAGATATTGACACTCTTTCCCAGGAGAACGCCCGTGTGCGGGCTCTTCTCCAAGAGGCCCCAATTGCCCCTGCGGCAAGAGCAGAAAGTCCAGTAGTGACGGACGGCGATTATGAATCGGATGACTATTCTAGTAGTCAAGAGGACATTTACTACTATGACTACGATGACTATGATTTTGGCTATGATGATTACGGCCACTTGTGAAGAATAGTCATTCTCCACTTATTAAAAAAAAAAAAAAAAAAGACCGAGTCTGAGGGGTTTAGACACCCTGGTGACTAGTCAATATAATGGACTGACTCTTCTGATAGAGGAGTCTTTTTTCCTTTCTTTTCCTTTCCTTTTTATTTTTTTAAAAAAAAAAAAAAAAAAAAACGATATCGTATCATGTCTGTTGGAACAATGGTTCATTGGAGAAGAAGCAAGGGAAACTCAAGATAAAAAAGAAAAGGGAAAAAAGGGCGCCAGAGAGGAAGAAGGTTTGTCTGATAACCAGTAGAGATAACAATTTTAGGTTCGGAGGCAACTACGAAACGAGACAGGCTTTGAAAGGGCCAAAGGAGAGGAGGAAAGACTTGTTCAAACAAACATGGTGTGAAAATGACCGGACATTCAATAGCACAGGACAAGAACAGCAATGATGGGCAACCAACGGGATGATGGGGTGAGAGGGAGAGAAGGACAAAGAGAAATAGAAAGAGCCAAGAGGCTGCTTCTCTTCCGGGGCAGTGCATTGCGCGCGGGCAATCAGGTCGCTTCATTTGAACGTCCCGTTCTTTGGTTGGAATCCGAGGACGAGAGTCGAGACCAATGTCAATGCTCATTCTCTTCTTTACTCTCTCTCTCTTGTCCCCTCATACTCGTGGGGGTAAATGAGGAATGCACTCTCGGACATGTGTGGGGTAGGACGAGCAAATGAAGGCCTATCCTCCAAGGCTTTTTTCTTCTTCTTTGAACTCCCCTTTCCCCCAACAGTGCCCGATTAGAAGAGGACAAGGAACTGAGAGAGCCCTCCTCAAGTTGTCCGATCCTATCGCACTCGAAAGTGCTGGCCCATGCTTCTCCAGTGGTGCTCCCAACGAATTTAGAGTTGGAAAGAAGAGCGGGATGCGAAGACAGCACCATCGCAGAGGTGAGGAATCAGCCGCTTGCAATGATACCATTACTGTCAACAAGCCGTACATTGGGAGTCTGGGACAAGGATGGAAAGTAAAGGATGGAGGCATGAACGAAGAAAATGGATGGGGAATGGAGTCTCAGTCAAGACAA
The DNA here is from genome assembly GCA_011634665.1 of Mortierella sp. BCC40632. Lineage (NCBI taxonomy): Eukaryota > Fungi > Mortierellomycota > Mortierellomycetes > Mortierellales > Mortierellaceae > Mortierella > Mortierella sp. BCC40632. Next base: position 396,826 of record WAEK01000018.1, read on the forward strand.
GGCGGGGCCTTGGTCAAGCTCCAGGAGCTGTGGCGAGTTGGAGATGAGTCTTGTTTCTGATTCTTTGTTCCTGGTTTCCTTTGTTCCTGGTTTCCTTGGTATCCGACGTCGACTGCAGGTGCTTCTTCTAGTGGGAAGGAGAGAATTAGCAAATGGATGGAAGGCTTAAAGAGATGTGGGGCAGAGTCATTCATACGTACTTGGAGGCCCGAACCAAGAAGGCTTGATGCAGCCCAAATAGGCTCAAATTGTGGTCAATGCAGAACAGCCGCAGGGGAGGGATGGCCGCCGAAAACCAGAAGGGTCGAGATAAGCGGTGAAATGACTACAGCATGACATTATGACATTATCGAAGCCGCCGAACTAACAGGCGATCCTCTCCGATTTGAAAGCCGCCTATTTAAGCGGCCTTTCTTTTCCTCTTTTTCCCCTTTGCCATATTCACCATTCTCCCACGCATCTTACTCGCTGTCCTTGCCACCCAATCACCCATCTAAACACCCACACCCACACCCAGCACAATGACCGTCTCCATCGCCCAACAGGGACATCTCGGACAGCCTCAGGAGCCTCATCACCCTCATACACTGTCCACTCTGGTAAGATACTCGAGAGGGGAAAACACGCGAAGGAATGCAAACTGCTACAAGGAGATCCTTCCTCCCTTCGGAACCATTCTTGTTGATTCGTGCGAGCCACAATCTTGACTGTTTTTGTATAATAGGACTTTCAAGGAGCGAGCAGTGCAGCTGCTGCAAATGCCATGCGCACTGAACTGAACCGACTCATCTCCCAAGTCCAGGAGGAGGAGGAGCGCAAGGTACAACATCGTTTTCAGACACAATACCAAAAAAAAAAAGTTGATCACTAGAATTCCCGATCCATAACTAACCAGGATCGTCTTTACCCCCTCTCCCTAAAAAACCGAATGGCAATGACTCTAGTTTTTCCAAAACGAGATGGGCAGCTTCTTTTTGTTGTTCAACCGTTGGCTGTCTGACAGGAGCAAGGGCACAAAGATTAACTGGGACAAGGTCAAGTCACCCCCAGCAGATCAAGTTGTTCCTTACGATAGCATCCCCAAGATCAACCCCGAAGTCAGCAGCGCACATCTTAACAAGCTGGCTGTCCTCAAGTTGAACGGAGGTCTTGGAACAACCATGGGTTGCGTCGGACCCAAGAGTGCGATCGAGGTTCGCGACGGTATGACGTTTTTGGACCTCAGCGTCCGTCAAATTGAGGCAAGTTTAGAAAGGAAAAACGCCAGTCGCAAGTGTAACCTTGCCTTGTCTCAAATCGCCCTTCGAATGGCCAACCCTTCTGGTCTCTTTTCCATGGTTATCTAATCTGTGTCCCCTCCCCCTTTTTTTTATTTTCGAAATGTGTTTACAGTACCTCAACAAGGCCAAGAACGTGAACGTGCCTTTTATCTTGATGAACTCGTTCAACACGAACGAAGAGACAAAGCGTATTGTTCAAAAGTATGCTACCCACAACATCGAGATCTTGACCTTCAACCAGTCCAGATACCCACGTGTTAACAAGGACTCGCTCTTGCCTACGCCCCGCAACCCCAATGGCAAGATTGCTGACTGGTACCCACCCGGTCACGGTGATCTGTTCGACTCGCTCTACAACTCCGGTCTCTTGGATCAGCTAATCGCAGATGGCAAGGAATATGTCTTTGTCTCGAACGTCGATAACCTTGGCGCAACCGTCGACGAGGGCATTCTGAACCATATGGTCGAGTCTGGAGCCGAGTTTATCATGGAAGTGACCGACAAGACGAGAGCAGACATCAAGGGAGGCACGTTGATTGACTATGAAGGATCGATCCGTCTTCTCGAGATTGCACAAGTCCCATCGGAGCACGTTGAGGATTTTAAGAGTATCAAGAAATTCAAGATCTTCAACACAAACAACCTCTGGGTCAACCTAAAGGCAATCAAGCGTGTCGTCGAGGATCGCGAACTGAACCTTGAGGTGATTGTAAACCACAAGACGACTGATTCTGGCGAGAAGGTGATTCAACTCGAGACAGCTGTTGGTGCTGGTATCAAGCACTTCCACAATGCCCATGGTGTGAACGTTCCTCGAAGCCGATTCTTACCAGTCAAATCGACCTCGGATTTGTTCCTTGTGCAATCGGATCTGTATTCATTGGAGCATGGTGAATTGTCGATCAACCCCAAGCGCATGTTCAACACCGTACCTCTGATCAAACTTGGAGACCACTTTAAAAAGGTGAACAACTTCTTGGCTCGCTTCAATACCCCACCACACATCTTGGAGCTGGACCATTTGACAGTGACGGGAGACGTGTCGTTTGGATCCGATGTGGTTCTGAAGGGTACAGTGATCATTGTTGCGAATGCTGGTTCCCACATCGATATTCCTTCGGGCAGTATCCTGGAAAACAAGGTTGTCTCGGGCAATCTCCACATTCTCGATCACTAGTCGTTTTTTCCCCTTGATCTCGTCCAAAGTCTTGATTCTGCCGTCTTTACATTGTAGCATAGTTCCATAGTCGTCCTTTTCTTTTTTTTTTCTCTCTCTCTCTCCCTTTCTCTTTTTCTCTCTCTCGGCCTTTTCTCTCACTTCTTCTAATGTTTCTCTGGTCCTCTACAAACTAAGAGGTACGACCGATATAAAACTCTACTCGAATTTAGCATTTGAGCTCCCGTCGGGACCACTCAGAAGGGAGCTGATGGGGACAGTCCTTTTTTTTTTTTTGAGAGCTCTCAATAGGCCGGGGCAGGATGAGCGGGGGTCTATTGGGGAGGACAAGAGTCTGGATACAAAAAAAAAAGATAGAGAGATCAGAGTACAAGGTCTGATGATGTGGCCTGGACAGATGATGTGTTCCGCTCCTCCTATTTTTTCTCAGATGGAGAGGATGGGATGATCCAGATGCGCGTGAAAATGACGGTGGGGTGAATGATGAGTGATGATCTCCTCCTCCTCCCCCCCCTAGTATCTATCTCCCTTGTCTCTATCTTTCAATCTTTTCTCCTTTTCTTCCCCCCTCGCCCACTTGACAATCCCAAGTGTGTCCTGTCGCGACTGGGCCGGTGGTGATTGGCTCGCCTGCGTGTCTGAGCCACTCGACCAGCACACTGACTCTGATCTCTCTCTCCTATCCTCCACACACGCCCCTGGAGCGGGTTTTTTTTTTTTTTTTTCTCTCTCTCTCTCTTGTTCTCTTCTGGAGCCAAGCGAGAGAGACCGAGAGAACCCTTTTTAAACGAACACGTACTCGTCCGCCCCTCTTTCATCCTCTTTTTTTTTTTTTTCTTCTCTCTTCTTCATCTGTCGTCTGTCCGTCCCAGTCAAGTTTCGCCATGCCTCGCTCCCTCTTCCTCCAGCACGAGTTCTTCATGGGCGTCGTCGCCATCTTTGGCGCGACCATCGCATTCAGCCGCTGGGTCCCAGATACCGATCTCATCGCCGTCGATGCTCATCCCACGACCTACATGGACACCCTCAAGGCCTCCTCCGAGTCGGCACGTCAACTTTACGCGGTCTCGCTCGTTGTTGATATCCTCCGCGTCTCGATGCTCGCCATCCTCGAGTCGACGGCCTTCTCGTTCGCGTTCAGCGAGGACATTTTTGAGCTCTTCTCTTTTGCTCCACTCTTCTTCACGTTGATCACCGGTTTCACCAAGGATGTTCTCCTCCTCGGCTTGCTCTACTCCTTCCCTGAGCCCAACGAGATTGCTATTTCCAAGATTGCCGAGTTGATGCCTCTTTCCGTTCTCATGGAGCAGGGTCTCCTCGCCGTCGGTGCCATCTGCCTTGCCAAGGGTCTCTACCAGTGGACTTATGCCATTGGCCGTGACAAGCGCCAGGTTATCGACCAGGCTCAGAAGGAGAAGTAAATAGAGCGAGCCGAAAAAAAAAGGGAGAGATTAGACGCTGCCAGCACAGGAGCAGGAATGTCAGATGGATCCCCTGATTGTGAGGAGGTACAAGAATTAACCGAACTATCACCGCATCTGCCAAGGCGGACGAATAACTTTTGAAGACAGGAATGTCGATGTGAAAAGAAGAATCCATTTATATAATTGTGAGAAAGAGAGAGAGAGAGATAGGAGAGAGAAGGTTGACTGATGACACTTGGAATCCTCCAGGAACATTGGGACAAACACCAATCTCCGCTCCGTCCTTCTTCTTTTTTCCTCTCCCTTCTCTTTTTCTTTCTTCCTTTTGTCTTCTTTCACTCAATACCTGGCCTCCCTTGTGCCCCCCTCTCTCCTCCTCTCCTCCTCTCCTTTCTTCTTCCCCCCTGCCCGCCCAATCATCGCTGTGCCTTCTCATCTCCTACTTTGCTCATTGTAGACACTGTACCATAAGATAATAAACATTTCTTTCTCGCTCTTCTCTTTTCTTCTCCTTGGCTTCTCCACGAAAATAAGCATTTGATTGTTGCCAGATCTTGCAGCAATAACATGGATAAACCAAGAAAGGAAAATAAAGAAGTATTCTTCGATAGGCTCACCAAAGAGCACACGCGCGAATGATTCCACAGTACACAACAGGAAAAAGTGGGGGTAGTAGGTTGTCCATTCAAGATGAATGGAAACGTTGATCTGCTGGACACTGTCGCCTTCACGCAATGCATATCTAGTGTGCTATTGGAACGATCTTCCTCTGCGTGAAAGGATTGGCAAGCTGTATATAACTGATGTTGCCGATATCAAGTCTGCAAGGCCAAAGTTTAAGGCTCCAAAACGACTAAACCTTTTCCGTCGTTCTTTGCCTCTTTACCAGCTAGAGGCATTTTCATTCAATTGGCAATTGTAGTCTTGCTGCATCAATGGTACTCCTCGAGGCAACTTTCTAGAAACATCTGGGCATGAGATTTATTCAAATAAATGAAATAATCCTCATATACTCACTCTTTCGCTCGCTTTTCTTCGGCTCTACACCTCTTAGGACAATGATGAGATTTGCAGTTCCGTGGGCCTGGTAAACTTTCTCTTGAACCAGCCGCCCCAAGACCAAGGCTCTGTTCTTCAGTCATCGTTTCAAAACATCACCATATCAAGTAGTTTAAACATAGGTTTTGGACTTATTGTGTTGTCGCTCCACTTTTTTCCCTTCCCATCTCTCTTGCCATAGTATCTGAGCACCAGCATGCTATTCTATTTCTTTTTTTATTTATTTATTATTATTAGAGAACCCTTCAGTACGATGAAATGGGTGACAGAACAGTTCACGCGTTGCATCATACCATTCTGGCCTACCCAGACAATGCCTTGGATGAGGATGAGGAGAGTGTATTGCTTTTCGATGAAGAATCCCCATATTCCAGCAGTAGTGGGAACCACATGATTACCATTCTGAACCATGACGGATGTGTCTGGGAGATTGATAGTCTGGAAGAGCAGGGTCTATATTTTCTGGGCAAAGCTGATCAAGACTGGACCTCCATTGCCAGTCGTTGTTTGCAATTGAAAAAAGGCATGCAGTATTTGCGACTATAGTTTTCATCCTCTCTTCACCCAGTGGGTTCGATTCCCAGGATAACCACAAAACTCATTTGGCTCAACCACGTTCTGCGTATCCAAAAGGGAAACGAGTAGAGATAAAGCCTTCCTCTGAGGGCCATCATGGCTGCTGCACATTAACTGGTCAATAGTTTCATTCCATCGCGTCTTACATTGGCCTTTGATAGTCGTTCATTTTCCAAGAATCCAGGTCAATGTAGTTGATCTCGGTCATGGTCTACAGCTTTCCAAGTAAGGGCGCGCTGTTAAGTTTTCAAGAAAGGATTTCCACGATCCTGCCGCCAATTGCTTCATCTTTCCTCCTTTTGCCTTGTTTGAGGTTGCCATAGTGAGCTGGAGTGTCAATATGCCGAACGCTGCTACGAATAAAGACATTAAGAAAGATGATGAGAGAGAGTAGAACATTATCATTAATTCATGATTATCCAGGAATGAGCATGTTCTACTCAAGATCTCAAAGCATGCTGCCACTCATTGCCTCTAGCATAGCAAGGCTTTGACTGGTGTTAGATGTGCTCGAGGCACGCCAATGAGACCCAACTAACGTGCAAGGAATGGAACCATATCTGTCCAATCAGTGGACATCAGGAATAGTACTCGACCCCGTATATCACTAATGTTGAAAACATGGACTTTGTTTGGAAGAGTACATGGAATGCATTACCTGTCGATAAAAGGCACTAGAAGAGAGAGAGAGAGAGAGGATCCACCCCTTTGGAAGGACAGACGGAAAAAAAAAAAAGAGCATATTATTTTTTGGTGGCGCATGGTGGCTTTCTTTCCCACTCCCTTCCAAAACGGGTAGTTCTGAGCCGCTTCTTTTCTTTTCTTGTGTTCTCCACCTTTTCCTTTTTACCTTTCTTTCCAACAGTTGAGCAAGACCAAAGGGACTATCGAGTACAAAAGAGAGAGAAGCAAGAGCCCAATCTTCTTCTTCCCCTCCCTTCCTCTTCCTTCTAGCACAAGACAGGGACTTCAAAGACAGAGCAAGCCAAGCAAGTACTACAAGGAAAGAATAACCTAATAAAGGTTCACAGGACACCATGAGAGCTGGACTACGATTTCTCTCCACAGCACGGACCTCGAAGAGTCGGCTACCATTCTCCATCTACATCCACTGGCCATATTGTTCAAGGTAAGACTCATGGATTGAGTGGCATAAACAATTCACTACCACTGCCACAGTATGGAATGTGCACTACTGACTCTATATCTACCACTTGCTAGCAAATGTACCTACTGCAACTTCAACAAGTATCTCAACATAAATGTGGATCACGATCGCATGGAATCAGCATTGACCAAGGAACTCGAAACAGAATTGCATCGTTGGGGGCTATCGGGATCAGACCGGCCTATCCGATCCATTTACTTTGGAGGTAAAACAAAAAAGGGGGTTTTCATTAGCGAATCCATTGAGAGGATGTCTTGTCATGCCAATCCGATGTATTCTGACAAAAACTACAATTACCACTCTTTGAAAATAATAACTATACTGTTGAAAGGAGGAACTCCAAGTCTTGCTAGAGTAAGACCCGAACCCCCCTTCCTTCCAAAGTTCATTCTTTGACCAGACCTGCGATGAGGAAAAAGAAAAAAAAGAGCTGGACTCTGATCAACCTTCTCCTCCCCCTCCCCTTCTTTCTTTCTCTCTTTTTAAAGCCAAGTATGTTCAAGAGAGTGCTTCAAATTCTGGATCAACATTGTCATCTAACTAAAGATACAGAAGTTACGATGGAGGTAACGCTGAATATTTTTTTTGTATCCTGGACTAGAGCTTTCCGAGGCTAAAAAAAAAAAAAAAAAAAAAATTTAATTTTTTTTTTCATGTTTGTTTCTTCCTGGCAATCTTTTCTCCAATAGGGAAACCCATCTGTAAGTGTTCCTCTCCACTTTTGACCCTCTCTTTTGGGTTCTGATCACGGACTAATACTCGTCTAATCTATTACTGCAGTCAACAACCTCAGTCTCTGGTCTCAAAGAGCTTCGTGCTATTGGAATCAACCGATACTCTTTAGGGATTCAATCTTTCCAGAGTCAAATCCTTCGTGAACTTGGACGTGATCACTCTCCATCGGAGGGTTTGCGATCCCTATTGGACGCCAAATCCGTATGGCCTGGAAGAGTCAACATGGATCTAATCATGGCCCATTCGGGCCAAACTCTTGAACAATGGAAGTCTGAACTCGCTTTTACATTGGATATTGTGGATGATCATTTGAGTCTCTACCACTTGACAGTCGAACGCGGAACACAGTAAGGTGACAAGCACGATAGGACATTTTATTGACCAGCCTCTAATTTGATGTTAGTGTTGGATTCTAATCAAGTGTAAATTCGGATGACCAATAGATTGCACAAGGACTTTTCCAAAGGACTAGTCTCTCTACCAGATATCGACCTTGCGACAGATATGTACGAGGCCATGATCGAGGTAGATGTAACCACCTCAATGCCAATTGTCTCTCCGCCTCCCATCTTTTTCTTCTTTACTGAGATTAATTTTTATTTTTATTTTAGATGACTAGTACCGCTGGATTTGAACACTACGAGGTCTCAAACTTTGCTAGAAACAAGGCATACAGCATGCACAACAGCGGCCATTGGCAGGGAATCGATTACCTTGGTAGGTTTGAACTGCTCAACAAGACAGTCAAATTTGTGTCACGGAACCCTCCTGGCCTGCACATGAAAAAACTCTTTTCTCTCTCTCTCTTTTTCACACGCTTTCCACCACGCCTTCTCTTCTATGCACTAGGCATTGGTCCAGGAGCACATGGACGAATGCGCGACCCTAATACGGGTGACAAGAGTCGCACCTTTTAACGTAAGTGGCTATCCACTCATCTCTTTTTTTTTTTTTTTTTTTTTTTTTTTTTTTTTTTTTTTTTTGGTGGCCAAGATAGTAATTTTCTCTTGAATTTGGACAAACGCTTAGATTCGTGATCCAAAAGGCTGGATGAGTCAATGCGAGCAAGACGGAACAGGGTGAGTTGATTGACCACTCAATCACTCTTTTCTCTTTCTCTTCTCCCTTTTTTTTTTTCAAGCAGTATATCGTTCTTGTTATGCTTATAATTATGATCTCTTTCTTTGTGTCTAGCCTTCGACGCACTACTCTCATTACGGATGAAGAAGCCAAGCAAGAGTTTGTCGTGTTGGGGATGCGGACAAAATTGGGCATCAACCTTGCTCAGTTCCGTGAATTGTGTGGTCAAGACTTGATGGAGGTAAAATATCTAAACCCGATGTTTTTTTTTTTTTTTGCTCTGGGACAATGGCAAGCATATTGAAATAACGGTCTTTCACAGTTTGTCGATAAGGAAGCAGTAGAGACATGTCTGGAAACAGGACTTTTGACCAAAACTGAAGACGCCTTGGCACCTACAGAACATGGAATGGCTGTTGCAGACGAACTTGTGACGAGGCTAGTTCCTTGAGAAGAAAGAAGTCAGCAGGACTATTAAACATTCTTGAACAGAGTCATCACTTGTATCTTTTTCTTTTCTTTTCTTTTCTTTCTTTTCTTTTCTTTTCTTTTCTTTTCTTTTCTTTTCTTTATATTGCAGGCTACGGAAGCCACTGCCCTGAACAGATGCTGTTTATATATTTTTTTTCTGCAAGTTCTTTGTATAAAACACTCAGAATCCCATGCTTTCCTGCTTCCCTCCTTCCCCTCTTGCCCCTCATTCTTTCATATAATACCCCTACTACGTCTATCGACCAGCTTGATATCAACAGGAGGTTCTACAAACTATTTCACTAGTAAGCCGAAGTCTCTGCCATCGAGAGAATCTCGTCAAAGTAATCCGTGCTGTTCTTCTGGACTGTGCACATTCGCTGGTCTTCTGTTAGCGGCAGATCCGTGAACGAGGCGCTCTCCTGGATGGACTGTGAGTTTGGGGGTTATTAAATTTTAAATTGGTAAATTAGTATCCTTTGCAAAAAAAAAAAAAAAAAACAACCACCACCACCACCGAATGCTTACCAGATCCTTCAGATCACGCAACAAGTTTGTGCACTTGGAGGCCATTTCCGTCACAGAGATCTCATGGTACTGTGAATCACCCTTCTTGTAACCCAACAGTGACGGCAACTCATGCAGCAACTCTTGGAGTTGTCCTTGCCATTGCTGGATCACCTCTAGCGAAACCAGATCCTCCGAATACGAAACACGATTGCCATGACCACCTGTCTGGCTATTGGCCCAACGCAATCGTTCGATTTGACCCTCAGTCTCGGGTGAACAAAAGTCAAGGTACTTTTGATAGATCTGCCCTCCTTGTTCCCATTGGCTCACCTTGGTCGGGTTCACCATCGCCAACAAACTACCAAGGGTCTTCAGATCTCGACGAAGGATGCAGATGGGTGCCAATGAAGAAAGAATCAAAGCATGTCCACTCTGGTGCTCTCCTCCCTTCAAGAGACTGAACACCTCCATGACCAAATCTCCATTGTACTTGGCCTTTGTCGCCCGAGCCTTCCAAACCCATTCTTCTGGCACTCGGAGATACTTGAGCACAAACAAACATTTTTGTTTGTTGTCCAATGCCCTTGTGCTGGCTCCATCCGCCTTCGCACTCGTCTCTGCAGCAGGTTCGGCAGCAGACTCAAAAGTTGGCAGATCGACATGCTGTTCCAACAGTCGACGAATGACCAGCTCTCGAGATTCAGGGCCTTCCAAATGCAAGGCCACAAAGATGGCCCATTCCCATAGACCTTGGCTCTCAAGTTGAAAGATCACATCCTGACAAATCTTGGCATGTGTCGAGTCCTCGCGACATTCCAAGGCTTGGAGAGATTCCACAAGGATCATATAAAACTGCCAGCTTTGACGGTAGTCAAGACGCGAGGGCGAGATGCCCAAGGGATGCAATGCAACTTCAAGGCATGCAGAGGGGTTGGTGGCCAGGGAAAGCAATTGAAACATAAAGTCATGATGATCGGATTGCTTCCAAGAGTCATTCTTGCCCTTGAGTTTACCTTGATCCTGATCCATGTTCTGGTATTCATCCTGAACTTTGTACCAAGGCAAAGGTCTCGCCACAGCAGGATTTGTGGTCATGGCCTCAACATAGGCATTCACGGCCTCCGATAGATTCGTACCTGTCGAATTGTTGTACCACAAGAATAACCCAAACGTCCTCCGCCAATCCAAACCATCGGTGACATATTGGGGCGCTTGACCTCTTGGAGAAAGGTTATCGTACAGTGCTCCGCAGAGCAATGCATACACTTTGATGTAAAACTCTGGCAACTGATCCAATGCATGAGCCTCTCGATAAAGAGCCAACTGATCCTCAATGTCCGACATTGTCCTGGGGCCTCTGCTGGTCTGAGAGATCAAGGTGGCCAATCGAAGGTTCCTTGATTGGACGGCACAGACACTAGCCTTTTGCTTCTTGTTACTCACCAAGAGTGCAAAGATCGTCTCTCCCAATGCCGTTGGCCCACCTCGATTGACAATATCGGTCATGGCCTTATCTAACGATGGCTTGGTCACATGGCTGAGCCAGGTACCACATCGGACCTTACGCCCAATGGCCTCGAACGCCTCTTGGGACGACTCGGACATGGTCATCACCTCTGCTGTCTTGGGTTGCTCATCAAAGAGTGATTGGGCCAGGATCCAGGCATAGACCTCTTCCATGGACAGATTATGTTGAAGACTCTTGAGGCTGTTCATCATCGATGTGAAGGATGTTCCAATAGCGATGGTGGCCCTTGGTTGATTGAATTGATCCAGTCTAATATCGGTATTCTGAAGTTGTGCCTGAAGTGCAACAATGTGTCGATCCAGTTCTCCCTGGTCATTATCGGCATCAGCCTTAATCTTTACCAATTTGACTTGGGTTGAGGATAGACCTGCACCAGAGTCCTGGTCTGTCACTGCCTTGCCTGACTTATCAGCATTTTTTCTACAAATCCATTGAGTTGTAGGAGGACAAAGCACACATTGTCAGTGGAAAAATTCTCATACTCGGTATTCTTGCATCGCTTGATCTTGTATATATATACAATCTTTTTCTTTCTTTCTTACCTCTCTTTGACATTGTTAAAGTCACAGATCCTGCCACACACAGCGAGCACTCCATTAGGTCCCCAGCCAACGCGGCAAGAACGACCCATCATCAACCCAGCATCGGCCAGCAATGTTCCCTTGCGTGACAACAACGACTGTTCGTATCCAGTTCGAGTAAACTTGCGAGGAGGCCGAGTCAAGTGATTCCATTCCTGTGATTCGTACTCTTCTTGGAACGAGGGCCGAACCTGTGCAAATGTAGATTGCGTTTTTTTTTTGTTTTTTGTTTCGCGCGTCGAATCCATTTCAAAGAGAGGTTATATGGGACATTGCATATGTATAGGCGGTAAAAATAAATAAAAATTGGTATCAAGAATGAGGAAAGAAGAGAGAGAAAAAAATGGTTCGTCAGTTGAATATCCTTACTTTATTCGCAACAACAGACTGTAATGGTAATCAAGATGAGGAGAAAAGAGGAGAAAGAGAGAGAAAGAGAGAGAAAGAAAAAAAAAAGAAAAAAGAAAAAAAATAGTGTCCGATATGCTGGTTGAGAAATAGGGAGAGAGGTGTATTTAATAGTTTTCCCCCTCTCCTCCTCATCCTCCTAATCCTCCTCCCTTCATCCTGAAAGTATCCCTTCCGTCATCATAATAGATTGCTGATCCTCCATGCCAAGTAACCCACGCCTGTACTTTTTTTTTTTTTTTTCGTTCTTCTCCTCCTTTAGTAAAAGTCCAGGCTTACCTCGGCTCCTTGGACATTCGTAGGTCCAGTGGCCACATCCGATTGAGCGGAAGCATCCGAGGAAACAGACCAGACACTAGATCTCTTTGCGTGGCGGTCCTGGGCCGAGGCTGTGTCTCCAAACAACGATTGTCTCATCATATTTTGGCGTTGAGGATCCCGTTCCCTCGAAACCTTGGTCATTGATCGTGAAAATGGGGAATTGCTGAGGCTCTTGTTCTGAGTGGTATCCTTAGGATGGTTGACTTCAGTGCCTTCACTCTCACGAGGGTTCTGGATCGTACGACGACCAGCCTCTTGGGTCCCCTTCTCGGCTTCGTCATCGTCATCGTTCAATCCGTACTCGGAAAAGTGCTCCACCTTAAATGTCCATGTGCCGTTCTCGAGGTTAAAATCGATAAATTCAGTCTCGCGCTGTCGCCTGAGTCGCTTCAAGTGCTGGTTATACTGAGGAGAGGATCTGTCAAATTTGATGGGCTCGAGAGTACTCTTGTCCAGAGGCCAGCATCGTTCCAGAGAGATCATAGCAGGCACGTTAAGACCCTGGCCTCTTGGAGGCTTGTTGTGCTCATCGGGATAGACCTGACAGATTCTGGGCTTGAAAATAACAATCTCTCCGCAGATCGAAGAGAGCGAAGGCACAGTCGTCAAGTCAACAGGCTCCAAAAAGTCAACGCTTCCGTAATCGGGGAGTCCAACCTTGAACTTTTCAACGCGCTGAAGCTGAGCACGCGACATTTTTCGAAGCTCCTCCAACGAGGGAGACATCCAGTACTCTCCTGATGGTCTCTTTCCTGATCCAGGGGTAGAACCCGACGATGAGGTATTCTGACGGCCGAAAGTAGAGCCAGAAGGCTGAGTGATATGGCTATCAAAGCTATCGCCATTCTGCTGTGGGGCCAAGTTAGAACGATCCTTCGAGACATCCGTGGTGCTCGCTTCAAGCGAAGGGTTGAAGGTAACGCTGGTCTTTTGAGCACCTAACAAGGTATCCCGCTGAGAGCTGTCCTGGCCTCTTGGCTTGAGCTCAAGCTTCTTGACACTGCGACTAGGTGCATAGTCGTTGGACGAATAGTTTGGACCATCGCTGGCGCCATCCAGAAGAAGCAAACTCTTGCGTCCAGCAGCCAAATCGCTTCCTGCATTAACACTAGACGAGAATGTCGCCGAGGACGCTGTTCTGAGGCGAACGTGAGAATGTCGAGGGTTGAATCGAACAGGTGGGATCAATGCTGGGAGTTTCTGCGCTGGTTCAGATCGAGAAAGAATAGCAGGTTGAGGCTTGGCAGCCGCGGCAGCCGCATCTCTCTGGAAGAGAGGATTGTCGCCATAAATGTTACCATTGACAGAAGCGACCATAGAAGGCTGAGCAGCTGCTGCAGCCGTGGCAGTCGAACTTCCAAGGAGGCCAGTTCCGAATGCACTCGAGCTAAAGGCTGAGCCGGTGGGGCCTGGCTGTCCAAACAAGGGGGCAGCTGTTGCTCCGGTTCCAAAGGGAGTCGTGCCGAATCCTGTCGATGGTGTCTGGGAAAAGAGACCGCCCGTTGCTGCGGGTTTGCTCGCTCCAAAGAGGCTGGTAGAAGCTGCGGGTGTTCCAAAGGCTGGAGCGGCCGATGCTGCTCCACCGAAAAGGCCTGTGGATGGTGTAGAAGTGGCAGGGAAGAGAGAAGAGCCTGCTGGAGTAGAACCGAAGAGAGACGATGTCCCAGCAGCAGGCGTAGTACCAAATCCACCAAAAGCAGGTGCAGCAGCTGATGTAGCAGGCGCAGCTCCAAACAGCGATGTAGTCGCAGGCTTGGCAGCTCCAAAGGCGCCAGCGCCAGCGGCTCCTCCAAAGAGACTAGTGGCCGCAGGTGCAGATGTCGCTGGGGTGGTGCCAAATCCACCAAAAGGCGTTGCTGTACTAGCAGGAGTCGCTCCGAATCCTGGAGTGGTGCCAGTGGCGCCTCCTCCAAACAAGCTGCTCGTGGCTGGTGCAGCGCCGAAAGGAGTTGTGGTTGCACCAAATCCTGCGGCAGGCTGGCTAGTGGCAGGAGCGCCAAATGCGCCAAATCCTGTTGCTGGCTTGGCAGCTGCTCCAGCACCGAATGCGCTACTTGCTCCAAACCCAGTTGATCCTGGTGTTGCTCCAAATCCAGTTGAACCGGCTGCTCCAAAGGCTGGTTGCTGTTGCTGTGCACCAAAAAGAGGTGCTGGGGCCGCTGGCTGGCTACCGAATGGGGCTAATGTACAGAGAAAGAGAATTGAAAGAAATAAATTAGTGAGATATGTTGATGAAATAGATCACTAACGCTACCACCTGTACCAGCATTTGACTTACTTGATGTAGCAGCAGCGCCACCAAAGCCAGCTCCAGTTCCGAAACCACCAGTGGCAGCGGGAGCTCCAAAGCCAGTGGAGCCAGATCCGAAGCCTCCAATGCCGGATGAGGCGGCGCCAGCTCCAAAGCCTGTTGCTGGTTGGGCTCCAAAGCCTGTAGCTGGCTGTTGCGGCTGTTGGCCAAAGCCTGTAGTTGCAGCTCCAAAGCCAGTCGCCTGTCCTGCACTCTTTCGTCCTTGCTGATAGTCTTGAAGACGAAGTTCCTAAAATACGATGCACACAAACAGATGTTATCGAGAAAATGTTAGACTCGGCGTATTTTCCATTGGGGCCGTCAGTTCGAGTGAGAATCCTGAGCTTCGAACTAGATTATTACCTCAAAGGAAAAGGTGCGGTACGCAGGCATGGCCGTGATACTCTGGTAATGACTGTTCTGGCCAGTGGTCTGCTCCTTCTCGACATAGGGAGTGAATGGAGGGTTCAAGGTTCCATTTCCTGCAGCTGTGTTCATACCGGCGCCAAGCATTCCGGCGCTGCTACCAAATCCACCTATGAATAGTTAAAAGAAAGAGAGAATTCTCAATGGATTAGTTTCCTGAGCTGAAGTTTGCAAAATATATTCGCACTTGCAATGGGCGCCTACGGTCATCCGATAATGGCAATTTATTGCTAAAGTCCACTGGCAATTACCTCCTGCTGCTGCCCCTCCAAATCCAGTGCTAGCTGCTGCACCAAAGCCAGTAGAAGGCTGAGCACCAAATCCAGTTGCTGGCTTGGCGCCAAATCCAGAGCTGGCACCAAATCCTCCTGTGGTTGCTGGGGTCGATGCTTTTGTGAATAAACGAAAAGAAAGGTAAGGTAAAAAGGTTTAAATAATCATTAGCACAGGTCCGAAAAAGATATTGAGACTGAAGTGAGAAAGCGAGGAGTATTTATGTGGTTTGACGGGCTATGCATGCTACACCTACATCCAAAACTTCCAAAGCCTGCGCTGGTAGAGGGGCCGGCGCCTAATGGAAATGATATGGTGTATGGTTCCCAATGGGTTAGTAATCTCCTAGATAAACTGCTGGACTATGTTGACATAAGCTGGAGATAGCAATGCTCCTTGTAGACTCACCTCCAAACGAAGTGCTGCCGAATCCTGACTGGGGCTGCTGCTGCTGCTGCTGCTGGGCACCAAAGCCTGAGGATGCGCCAAAGCCGCCTAAGTAGGGAAAATGTGAAGAATTGGACAATTGCTCTTGAGTTGACTATCATTGGTGATATAAAAAAAAAAAAAAAAAAAAACTCTGATAGTCGAGAAAGGTAGGCAAGGGGACAAAAAAAACGCACTAGAGATACTTACCACTTGCTCCAAAGCCAGTGCTCGCACCACTACCGAAGCCTCCAGTTGATGGAGCTGCTCCAAATGGTGTTTGCTGTGCGGTTTGACCAAATCCAGCACCGCCAGCCGGTGCACCAAATCCACTCGAGGCTCCTCCGAATGAGCCTAATGATTTGAAATAGAAACAGGATTTCGAGTTAGCATTGCAATCGGTCATTCCATCTTTTGAGAGTATAATCTATCCAGTCCAATGCATCATACATCAATGTCCGTGTTGAACGAGATGAAAAGAATTGGATCACTTACTTGAGCCAAAGGTATTCTGAGTGGTACCAAATCCTGTGTTGGGCTGCTGTCCGCCAAAGCCTCCGCCGCTAAAGCCAGATCCGTACATGGCGAATGATCAAGGACCTGTTGGTGGTATGAGGGTGTATTCTAGATGTGCTGCTGGAAAAAAAAAAGGCCCACCCTTTTTTGCCGAGTATTACAAAGTCGGTCTTTGCGCGTCTTGTGTGGTCCTGGTCAGGAAGGCGAACAGACTTTTTTTTTGCGCGTGCTGTTGTTCCTGAGAGAAAGTGTTGATTGAGCTGCTATTCCTGTGGCAGCTGATGTAGAGAAAAGGGATGAACGAGTAAGATGAAAGGTGAGGTGATGTCGCGTCGGATCACAATGGACAGCGGATCAATCGCATGAGATGGACTCGTCACTGGGATTTTGCCTTTTTATTTTTTTCGTCTTGGGAAGATAATACTTAAGGGTCTAGAGGCAGTGCTCGTTCATTTCGCCCTCCGTGCAAATCTGTTAACCAGCCAGCCACCTTTGACTACCGCGCACAATGCCTGCGGCTCACGCATACCAAAGGCACCGCTTTCTTTGTAAGCTGGTTGCGAAATGAACTGCTTCGCCAAGGTATGTGATTATGCTTTCATGTGGCAGTGTACAAACCATCAAGGATCACACCGTCTAGACAGTCTATCTTACTTGAATTTTTCAAAGCTGGGCGAGTTGAGGATGAGGAGGTTTTCTTCTTGCTTGCGGATCCATCTCAGTAGTTTGTTCGACATTAATACCACAGCACTCTTTGATACAAGCGGTCCAAACGCCGCATAGAGTTCAAAGCTCGTCGTAATCTAACAAAAGAATAGCAATTGAAGATGTCAATATCCAGTACTTTGGTCCAAATGAAGCAGTTTGAGGTAGCGGATATTTCGCCAGTCCTTACCCATCCAAGCATTGTCTCTTGATCTCCCGCATGGAATAGAAGCTTTAGAGGTCGTGTCTTTTTGTGCATTCTCTCGTGCATGTGCTGATATTGCCGCATCAGTCTCTTTCGTGAGTGCGAATTCGCATATGGGTCTGCAAGCTCCGGCATGGTGTACTGCACATTTGTCCTTGACTTGTATAAGAAGTGCCTCAGTCCTGGGATCCCTGTATCGCCTAACGTTGCAACAAGGTAATAGTTTTTTTTTTTTTTAACAAAACATCTTTCTTTTTTATCCCATGGCTCGAGCGCGGCTTGTTGATAATACAGAACACCTACCCACTGTGAATCCACCTCTAGTTCCTGCGGCAGCATATCCTTCCAAGGAAGCGAGCATACCCGAAGATTCCAGCTCATCAACCACCTTTTGCTTCACGCTCGACATTTCAAAGAAGCTGTCCTTATCAGGCGAAATCAGGAGCATGCATACTCTCTTAGCAATATAGCAAATATATGCATGTAGGAAACTCTTGTTGTTGAACTTTGGTAGACACAAGGGAGTCCACGATTCAGAGCTTTCAAATGTGGTTGATCCCGAAAGCATATTAAATATGAGATGAAGATCAGAAGGATGCATAGAATGCGTCCTGGGTCGCAACAGTGTAATTAGTTGGGTTGGCGTGAGCAGTATCGCATAGAGTAGCGGCTATTGGTGAGGATAATAAACGTAGAAAGGCATGGCTTGCGATTAGCTCGACCTTCCGATGACCATTATCAAGGCACTCAATCCTTTAATCCTCCAATGAACATACTTTGCTTTTAGCACGCCCGAGTACCATGCCAATCTTATCACGCAAATCCTTGGGCATGGTCAGACACTGGACGGCGCCCAGCATGAACCCGGCGTAGTTGTTCATTAATTTTCCCAGGCTGTCTAAAAAGATTTCCGTGCCTCCAATTAGCCCTCGAAGATCAAAATTGTTGCGTTGCTCAAAGATCTTGGTCATCTGTGAGTGTGTCAGGACACTAAGGATTTGTGCATAGAGGTATCCTAGCTGGTCCCGTAACTGCGGATCAAATTAATAGAGAAATTAGTATTGTGGATATTTTTCTTCTGCGATAAAAAAAAAAAAAAAAAAAAAGGCCCATCTTCATGCTGACACACTCTACCTGTGTTTCTGATTCGCCAGTTCGGGATACGCAGACTAGATACAGGGGAGCCCTCAGTAAGAATACAATTCGGCGATCGCCAGCATTGATACACCGTAATGAATCGTCATTATCGGCAAAGAAACTGATCAGGGCCTGGATGACGCCCATGTAGCTTGATATCCTTGACTCATCACCATAGCGAGCATAGATGGGTTTTCCTGCGCTACTGAGGATGAAAAAATGCTTTCGATGGGCGGTCCAGGAACTGATGACTTGGTCATCATTTTCGTAGTGCTTTTTATATCCACCGTGGTTGTTGGAAATGTCGTCCGAATCATACGATTGTGTAGAGGCTGTCCGCTTGAGACGCATGGATGGCTTGCGGATCACCTTTAGTTTGTCTGTAGAATCCAGTCATGGAATAACACATACCAAGTTAGTTTCTTCAACTGTCCTCGAAAAGTGATCATGCATTGGGACATGTCGCATCATAATATTACCTCGGATCTGTGTCTGATCCAAAGTGCTCTCAATCCGTTCACCGCCTCCTGATACAGACTCGACTTCACTCCCTTGGTCTTGGTCAACAACGAGTGTCCGCCGGAATCGTGCCTCTAGACCATGCGTTTGTAAATCATCTCGGTCATGTTCTTCGATCTCTTTCAGGGCTTCCATTGCTGTGGTCGCTGTCATAGTAGGTGGTGCTGTTGAGGAAACTCCATGCTCAGTAGCCTCCGCATGATGATGAACTGACCGCCCGGCAATCACAGGAGTACTAACACTACCGCTACGACTTTCTCGCGTCCGATCACGACCTGCTTCGCTCTCAGTATCTGTAAGACGTCCGTCACCTTCGTCTCCACTCTCAGAAGGGCTGCTGTTGTCACTTGTATTTTGATCCAGACCTAAGCCAATACTCTTGCCATGACGCTGCTCCTGTGAGGATACTGACATCGGCGCTAATCCTTTGAGTGGCCGTGTCGCGTTGCTGTGGCCTGCCCAACCACTGCTTGCCATAGCCGTATGCGAGCCCTGCTTTTGTGGTCCTCCATCCCTAGATGAGGCGGAGGATGAGGACAAGGCAAATTCATCACTTGAGAGAGATTCTGTATCATTCTGAAGAGTCTGCTGATGAAGCGGAGGCAACTGGTCGAACACAAGAGCAGTCGTCGGGCGCGACTTTGCTGGCATTAGCCTTGGAGAAGTGGCTGTCTGGATCGGCGATGGAAATGCGGGGGTGCCGACAGGCATAGGTGGAGAAAGCATGGATGTAGCTCCTGCGGCTGCCAGTGCAGTAACTGTCGATGTAGAGGCTGTTGAGGCCGAGGCTACCGAGTCGTTGTCCGGCGCGTGGTCGTCGGCGCGACTGCTAGAGCCGCCATTGCTGTTGTGGATACCACTGCTGTTACTACCACTGCCGCTGGCACTGGCTGAGGCGGTGGAGGAGCTCATCGGTTTGTGTGGGATGGATGCGACAAAGGGATGGGCGATTCTCCGATGAGATGGAGAGCCTAAGTCAGAGGAACGTACAACCAGAGGGGTGTCAGGGGAAAGAGGGGCGAAGAGGGCGGACAGAGAACGATGGACAAGAGGGCATCAAGTGCTCAAGCTTCAGTCGATGGGGGGAAAGACCTCTTGCTCGCAACACACACTCTCTCCCTTGTCTACTGCACGATTCATGTGACCAACAAGAACAGAGCGACTTTTGGGTCCAGCTCACTACCATGTGTTCATCAGTCCTCCATCAGCACCTCGTCATGGGTTGCCGTTCTCTATGGCTATTCCTTAAAAAATGGCACAAAGCTGTCCTTCGCCTAGCACAACAGAGGACTCTACAAGGCTCAAGCAAGCTTCGTATCGACGTTCAGAGCAGCATTTACCCTACTATTAGGTACGCCTACACACATTACACCACCATCGAAGCTGTTCACTCCTTGGTTGTACGTTGAATCGAGCAGCTTGGAAGCCCCACAGACTCTATTCTTTATCTTAATGGTGCACCAGCAGTTGAGAAAAACAGATACACCAACGCCGACAAGAGGTGCGCATAAAAGCTTTAGCGGCTGCGAAAAAACACCGCCATTTTTTCACAGCGACTTGACAAACGCCAACGCACCAGAAGGCAGCACTTCATCAACGTCAAGAAGGGACTCAACAAGTCATTCGTCTGGGACCCTGAAGTCCGCGAATCGCTGACTGCATACCTTTAAAAGCAAGGTTGGATGGTCGTTGAGTGCGAAATAGAGGCCGATGTTCAAATTGATAGGGACTTCGCTGCTAATGTACGCAAGCATCACGAAGATTTGGCAGCCGTTACAAAGAAACAAAATCCTAGAATATGATATTAGTGAGGTCTTAGCAGACTTAACAATCAGTAGAAGCCAGCTCATGGCTCTTGGAATCGTCTCCTACAACGACTATGACAAGAACATCCCCCGACTGGGACTGGCGACAAATTACAAGATAATGGTTGGCCTATCTAGTGAAGGTATGTAAAGTGGGCACGACATTTTTTAACGAGACCGCAGTATAGTTCTTTTACTGACCTTGTAATTCCAGGTGTGGATACTCGATCCATGGTGATAGCATACTTGCACCGCAGTAAAGATATTACCAAGAATAAAGACCATCGATTTCGATTTCCGCACATCTTTGAGTCTTTGTTGATCTCTGTCAGACTCGAGCACCGACCGACACCACATCTCACTCATCAGTACAAGAGCTCCACCTGCAATGGAAACATCTTTGTGAAAGACACGAGAGTGAGAGAGCAGGGTAACACCGGGATCGAACTTGTCCGATTGCGCTCGTCGAAAACACTAAACTGGTACAAGATTGTGGAATCCCCAGCTCCAAGTAACACCATCCACGATGGCGCTTGTACGGCTTCTCCCAGCGACACTCAAGACCCATCCTTGAACCAAGAGCCAGCTGACCATCCACCTCTGCCGAGGACGCGTATTCCACGTTATTGCCCCTGATACTCATTTAAATCGAGGAAAGGTGAAAAAAAAAAAAAAACGCCCACCTCCGGCAAAGATGGCACAATATGTCCTAAATCCTTACCAAGAGCCAGCAACCAAGCCTAACGGGTCTAATGACAGACACGACAACACCTATGACAGCGAGTTAGCACCTGTGCCCAGGACCAACTCTAGAGCAAAGTCTAAATCCAAGACTACGGATAGCGCCCTTAAATTGGAAAGTATGCCGCCTTTGTCCTCTCACCACCCGATAGTATCATTGAACATTGACACTTTGTCGGCGAATGTCGGGCGCGCTCTACCCAACCAGCCAACCATTCAGAAAGTGGTCATTAACTGTACAAAAGAAGCAGCGAGTGAGGCAACACGCGTCAAGCGTGAGGGCCAGCGTTTGATCGGTCGATACATCGAATGCTTAGACTGCATAGGGTTTGAAAATCTCAGCCAGAAAGACCGGGATATTCTTGATTCTATTTGTCCGCGTCTCAAGACAAGGACCATCATAAGCAAGAGTGTGAGCAAAGAGAGAAAGGAGGAAATGAAAGAGAAGGCAGGCGATATAGAAGTGGATGGTCATGAAAAGAAAGGAGAAGACGAAAAGAAGAAGGCGGTAGAGGGAGTGGAAGTAAGTTTGGATAATGAGGAGGAGGAGGAGAAGGATATGAACGATCTTGACTTGGGAGCTGCAAGTAAAAGAGAAAAAGAAACTTAGCAGATAAGTTTGCTTTCCAGCCTTTGAGATTCCTGTATTCTGGTAACTATCCAAGAGCTATTGGAGCCAGAAAAATAGTCGGCACCGGAAATAAGACCGACTCCAAAAAAAGGTCAGCACAGGACAAAAGGTCGATGACTTCATTTCTCGTCTTGAGGAACTTGATTTATACGCTCCTCCACGGTATCGAATTGCGATTGAAGTAGGGATGCCCTACACTCCCGGTGATCTGGTGCGATCTGTAACAATACAACTTGCGGTCGAGCTCAAAAAAATCTACCGAAATGGAACCAAGGATTTACAACTTGAGGTAATACATGGAAGGTTGGATTAGTACACGGTACGACATCAAAAAGTTAATTCTAACTTTTTTTTCTTTTTTTTGTTCGTAGCTCAAGCATAGACAAGCGAAGGGGCAGCTTGGATCCGATGTTGACATCCTGGTTCGGGAGGACGTGTCATTTGTGGAGAACTTCATGAAACCCAATGAGCAAAGCCGGAACCCTCGCTGGATCATTCCAATCGCTGGATCAGAACAGCCTATCGTCGTCTTTTCCGAAAGAGAGCTTGCTGTGTTTTTCTTCAAGCGTGGCGGAGGGCTAAGGAAGAAGCTTATTGAGCTAGCGTCTATGGAAGGGACCTGTACTACGAGCGGTAATGTTACGAAATGGCTCAGTGGGGACCTCTTGGATACCTGTTCAAGCATTTTATCGCTGACATCGATCCCGTCGCCTTGACGATTCGCCAACGAGGAAAAGTTGACTATGGAGGTGCCATCAAGCTGTTATCCCTCGATGAACTCAACAGTCACTTGGAAGTAATCAACCATCCTGAATTCAAACCAGCGAAATACACTAGCAAAGGATACGTGTCAATTGGATCATTGCGAACGGACGGATTTCAAGTGCGATTGCTCTGCTTCAATCTGAAGATATTGCAATGTGCGTGATTACAGATACTACCTGAGGATCGCCTGCCTCCAGAAATCAAGTCCACACCTGGTGAAGTAGATTACTACCTACGAGAGATCAGAAACGTCATCAAGACCGGACCGGATGTATCTCAGCTATCGCCTGGCTGTGATCCTAAAGATATCAAGATTCTCGCTCTCGATACAGGACATGCCTATGTGGTGGGTGCGTATGCACATCTACCGCAGGCAAAAAGCAAAGCTGTTGTGCGAGACCAACCTTCAGTCACGAGTACTTCGACGAATGTGGACATCGATGAAACTACTCACCTCAATCTCGCCATGAACCAGAAGGCTGCGCTTCAGCCGTACTTCCGCTACCGACGATGGCTACAAGGCGAGAAGAATACGAGCCCTAAAAATCCGACAAAATCAGCTACTGACATTGAGTCACATCTTCCGCCACTCCGGGGCCCAAGATCTAGTGTTACTGACTATTTCAAGGATCTTGATGAAGTTGATTGTCAACTTTCCGAGTTCTACAGTGGAAAAAACAATCGACTCAAGAAATACACGTTCGACATGAAAAGGGCAAAGCACGCCGAATACCAGGCAATCACGACTAGGCTGCTCAGAGTCGTTGGAGGAAGCATTGGTCGGCTCCGCAACAATGCAAACCCAGTGTTAATTGTGGTTGGTCTCGGAAAGTTTCAAAGTACCATTCGGATGTCGTCCTTAGGCTCAACTTTCTTGTTGTACTTTATCGCATCGGTAGGCTTGCCTTTTGCTTCCGTTAGAGACTACGCTGGTACTTGGTGCTAACACCAATCCTTTTGTGTAGGCTCGATCATTGTTATTGGGGTCAATGAATTCTACACTTCTAAGAAGTACCCCGATTGCCATGATTTTGTGGCCCAAGTGACAATCCGTCAGCTTTACTGTCCTCAGTGTAAAAGATATTACCATCGGGACGTAATGGCTGCAGAGAATATGTGTAGGATCGCTGAGGGTTATTTGGTTAAGCAAAAGAGATCACTTTGCTTGCAACCAATCACGGAAGATAGCAGACATCTCTGGAAGAAGGCTTCAAGAGAAGGAATGGACTCTGTTGCAACCGTTACCATCTCCGCAATCGACACTAACATAATCAGTGGCACCGCTACGACCAGCGCCATAGCAATCTCCAGTACCAGCGGCGCCATAACAGAATCCAGTGCCACTGGCACATCACGTCGAAGCAAGAGGATCTCCTCCGGCCAGGCGAGCGAGTACCCCGACAAGATTGCCGAGCAGTAGAATAGTTTCCGTAGCTATGTGTGTTCGAACCCACACACCCCAGTGCTGATCGCAATCAGCTAGTGCGACCAATATCTCATCCGTGAGGTAGTTACGAGCGACATTACACTTTGGCACGACCACCAATAACCTGCTTTATTGGAGTACAACCATGTTGCCAATACCTTCAGTTCCGCTAGCTGAAGCGAGCATATATCAAGAATGAAAGAAAGAAAAAAAGAAAAAGAAAAAAAAAAAAAAAAAAAAAAAAAAAAAAGAAAAAAAAAAAAAAAAAAAAAAAAAAAAAAAAAAAAAAAAAAAAAAAAAAAAAAAAAAAAAAAGGCGATGCAAACTCAAATGTACAACTCGTTTACCGAGTCTTATAGACCCACAACACTACACGTGCGAGGCCGAGAGGAAGGACTACTGGCGGATATCAACCATACTCTCACACTCCAACAGAAACGATCTATCAAGGACTTCATACAAGTACACCATATGGGATTGTTCGGCTTCGGAGCCGGTGGGTGGGTGAGTGGGTTCCAAGTGCCTTAGGCTGGCACTTAATCTTGCTTTTTGGAAACAGCAAGAATAACGCTGTGCTGACCACCACCGGCAACCTTGATCACACGGCTGTCCTGAATCTGCTGGCCGCTAACCTTCTGTGGTGTCTCTACATCCTCTTCTTCGCCATTGCCGCAAGCGTACATCTCGCCGAAACCCCATGCGTAGACATCGCCATCTTCGGACAAGGCCAAAGTATGATTGCCGCCGATAGAGATCGACTTGATCTTGGGCAAGCCCTTGATCTCTGTGGGATGGCGAATTGCCTTCTTGTGGCTGGTCTTGTCATCCTCAACGCCAGGCTCGACAGTGTATCCAAGTCCGAGCTGGTGGCTGTCAGAACGGCCAAAGCCAAAAACACGACCATCCTTGGTCAATGCAATCGAGTGATGCTCGCCTCCCTGGATATCAACAATATTCTCCTCTGCAAGTGACTTGATAGGCAATGCTGTGGGGACCAACTCCACCTTTGCGCTATCATCGCCCGATTGGCCATAGGTATTGAGACCCCAAGCAAGAGCCTTGCCATCCTTGTCAATGGCAAAGGAGTGATAAGAGCCAGCACCGACTTTGACGATGTTTTTGATACCAACAGACTCTGGGGTGACGCCATTGAGCATACGACGAGAAACGATCCTCCGTCCAAGCTGCATCTGCTGGCCATTTCCCCAACTGTAGACACGACCCGAAGATGTGAGAGCAAGAACGTGATCGGTGCCTGTGGCAATATCGACCACCTTGTCAAGTCCGCTGACGAGCGAGGGCGCCTCCTGAACCTCTGCACCCTTGGAGTGTCCAAGAATACCTTCAGCGCTCTGCAATCCCCAATCCAGCCAATGTGTCAATGCGAGATAGAACGAGATAAGGAGCGGAACTGTCAATTAATTGCGCACACACACAAAAAAAAAAAAAAAAAAAAAAAGCCTTGACGCGCTTTCAAATATGAAAAAAAAAATTTTTTCTCCTTACTCTGAAAGTACCCCAAGTATAAACTTGGCCCTCCTCAGTCAAAGCAACGGTCATCGAGTCAGAGCAGGCAACCCTGACGACCTTGACACCGTCAAGACCCTCAACAGGCAAAGGAACATACTCGTCACCTGAGCGAGCCAAAGTCTTTTGGTCATTGACTCCCCAGGACCAAAGCTATTCCACGAGAAAAGAGAGATGGAGGAAGACGTCAGCCTCAGAATTCAAGGAGGCACAAAAAAAAAAAAAAAAAAAACTCCCGTCCTTCAACAACATGAAAGGGGGCAAGTCAAGATGGTCAAGTCTTCCTTGTTTTTGTCGTTGTTGTTGCTGCTGTTGTTGTTGTTGTTTGCTCACCTTGCCCTCGCTTGTCAATGCCATATTGTGGAGACCGCCAGCGCTAATGTCAACGATATTTTGATCATTGAGAACAGCAACATTGGCAGGCTTCTTCCTCAATGTAATATCCTCGCCCAGACCAAGCTGAGCACAATCGCCCGTGCCAAAGACATAAACCTTTCCAACCTCGGTCGCGCGTGTGGCCAAGGGGAGTTCCAAGGACGAACCTCCTGCAGACTTGGTCTTTTTAAGATTGGGTGCAACAAACCCGGAGCTGTTACGAGTACGCTTTTTGCTCTTAACGGCTCCAGTGGCAACCGGCTTGGGTTCGGTCGAAGGTGTCAACTCGGTGGCTTTCCGATGTAAAGAGACGATGAGGAGGATGGAGACAACAGAGAGAAAGAGAGAACAGAGCAGAGGGAGGCGAGTCAGCAAAGTTTCGTTACTGAGGAGAAAAAATAAAAAAATAAAAAAAAGTCCGAAGAATCCGGACAATCAGATCTCCATGACAGTCGATCCAGCGAGATTATCAGTTGCTTGTCCATGAAATCGGCTTGCGTGGTCCGCGCTCTTACCAGCCATCAGTGTATTTAATGTCGGTGATAAGCAAAAGATGATCCAAGGAATCGAGAGACCTTGTACAGAAAAAGGCGATCCGTTTCGCTTGTTGAATCACGTGCCCTAGGCCATTGGTCAGGGCGGCTTTTCTACAGACTGCATAAAATGTCTTACCACTCCTAACATTTACAAAATCAAAAAAATCTCTGGTGTTTGCTGTCAAGCTGCTATTTTTTTATTATTTTTTTGTCTTTTGGTTGAACAAAAAGTTTTTCTGTTTTTTGTAGTGTATCCGAGGTTGGAACGGATTGATTAGGACGACAAAAGAGCGGCACGGACAGACAATGTGCAGGTTTTTGGTTTGGATGAAGCAAAGATAACATGGTAGATGGAAGACTATGGTACAAGTTGAATTGATCATGGTGCGTATTCACAAAGGTAGAGCGGAGGAGTTAGGAGGAACCGACGCATGGAGGTTCAGGAATCATGCGAAGCACATGGACGTCCGGCAGGAAAGAGCTCCAATCTTTAGTAGCGGTAGTGCTCGGCCTTGTAGGGACCATCGACGCTGAGTCCGAGGTACTCGGCCTGGACGGGGGTGAGCTTGGTGAGCTTGACGCCAATCTTCTCCAAGTGAGAAGCAGCGACCTCCTCATCGAGCTTCTTGGGAAGCATGTGAACACCCAAGGGGTAAGAAGCAGCATCAGTCCAGAGAGCAATCTGGGCAAGAACCTGGTTCGAGAACGAGTTCGACATGACGAACGAGGGGTGGCCAGTGGCGCATCCCAAGTTGACCAAGCGACCCTCAGCAAGGAGGATGATGTGGTGGCCGTTGGCGAGCTCGAAGCGGTCAACCTGGGGCTTGATGTTGACAGCCTTGACAGCGTTCTTCTTCAACCAAGCGACATCGAGCTCAATATCGAAGTGACCAATGTTGCAGACAATGGAGTCATCCTTCATCTGACTGAAGTGCTCACCACGGATAATGTCACGGCAGCCAGTGGTGGTGACGAAGATGTTGCCCTCCTTGACGGCATCCTCCATGGTGGTAACCTCATAACCCTCCATAGCGGCCTGGAGAGCGTTGATGGGATCGATCTCGGTAACAATGACACGAGCACCCATGCCACGGAGAGCGGCAGCAGAGCCCTTGCCGACATCACCGTAACCAGCGACGATGGCGACCTTTCCGGCAATCATGACATCGGTGGCACGCTTGATACCGTCGATCAAGGACTCACGGCAGCCGTAAAGGTTGTCGAACTTGGACTTGGTGACCGAGTCGTTGACGTTGATGGCGGGAACCTTGAGCTTGTTCTCCTTGAGCATCTTGTACAAGTGGTGGACACCGGTGGTGGTCTCCTCAGAGATACCGCGGATCTCCTTCAAGAGTTCGGGGTGCTTCTCGTGGATGAGGGTGGTCAAGTCACCGCCATCATCCAAGATCATGTTGGGGCCCTTGCCATCCTTGAAGGCCAAGAGCTGCTGCTCAAGGCACCAGATGTACTCCTCATCAGTCTCTCCCTTCCAGGCGAAGACCTACAGATAGTGATGGTTACACGTACGAATGAAACGAACACGTATACAGATCGAGTTAATGACCGGGGTTACAAAAAACGAGCCTGGGCACACACATGTTCTGCCCCACTAAAAACAGGAGAAAAAAAAATAGAGCGTGTTGACATACAGGGACACCAGACTCAGCAATGGCAGCGGCGGCGTGGTCCTGGGTCGAGAAGATGTTGCAGGAGGTCCAGGTAACCTCGGCACCGAGAGCAGTCAAGGTCTCGATCAAGACGGCAGTCTGGATGGTCATGTGGAGCGAACCAACAATGCGGGCACCCTTGAGGGTCTGCTTGGGGCCGTACTTCTCACGAAGAGCCATAAGACCGGGCATCTCGTTCTCAGCGAGCTCAATCTCCTTGCGGCCATAGGCAGCGAGGTTAATGTCAGCTGTTGAGCGTGGAAGAAGCGAGAAAAGTTAGATGAAGAACATCAAGATCGGCCATCGCAACACGTAGATCAACCCAGATCAAAGAGCAGATGAAAAGTGGTATGGAAGGTAATGGAAGGAAAAGTGGAAGTGATGACTTGTATGAGGATGAGAATGTACATACCAACTTTGTAGACCATGGTGGAAAAGTGTAAGATGAGGTGGTGGTGGAAGTGTGAGGAGGAACGTAGAAAGGTGGGGGGTGGGAGAAAAGAGAAGGGGGAAAAACGAGAAATGTCGCGGTTTATATCCTCATGCCAGGGGCACTCGAAGGTGACTGGAAATAAGCGCTTGGAAAAGGGGCACCGCTTGAGAATGAAAAAGAGACCAGTCTGGGACAGGGGTGCAGCCAGGAAGACACTATTCTTTGTTAGGCATAGGACCAGGCTTTGGTTTTTGGACTGCAAGCCATTGTCCCCCAACCAACAGCAATCCACCAACAAACCTTGGCAGTGGGCCAGAGCTCAACTCAAAGAACACGGTCGAACGTCTGTTCCTGCTCTTCTCTCCACGCTGCAGCAGATAGCCTACTACACGGTATTGGTCCCTATCCAGCGTGTTGACAGCATCGAAACTCTATCGCGCAGCATTGTCGCCGTCATATGAAACCCACCACTCTGGAGGATAGTGTTGACTGGGCGGAGCAGAGCCCCTCTACCACAATATCATCATCCCCGATTTTGACAATCCTCCAGGATCACCTCCTGAGAACCCTTTCTGAAAAGGGCTTGTACTGCGCTGCTCTTTCCTTGCGCCTCTGGGCGCGCAATATAGGAGGTTCCTCCTCACATAGTGACTCATGGGCACCGCCAATAACATACTGACGCCCAAGCTCTTTGTTCATCTTTCCACTCCCACAGCCTGCTCCTTCCTCTTTTTCTTCCCTCAAGTCCATCTAATTTTGTGCACGAACGTTGAAATTCTCTGCACGGACTCTCGGCCCGAGAAAAAATCACTTGCATGGCATCATGCTCCGTCATCGCGATCGGCTGCGCGCTATCCTTTTATTCCTAGCAAGCATAGAAAAGTAGGATACCGTTCTGGGAACCCTCACTCCAAATATGATGTGTGATCGCACTTCCTCAAACACTCAGCTACTCTAACCCCACCATTTTTTCCCCGGCTCACTTCCATTCAAAAAAAAAGCTGCCTGCCCTCCACGTTGGCTTGTGAAGCAATACGAGTAAGGTTTCTGTCTATGTACGTGTTGTACGAAGCTAGCAGGATACCAGGTCCTCCGAGTTACCAAGAAACTACTTTGAAACGGGGTTATGGGACGAGATGGTTATGATATTTTACTGTATCACAAGTAGATCCTCCTACTAAAAGGTACTGTTGTATGTCTTAGGAGTATCCTAAGGGAAATAATATTATACTAATTACACTCCACGCTCCAGTCGATATTGCGACCCTTCACCGGGCGCAAAGAGAATACCCGTCACTTGAGTCTTGGCAGTCTCGGGGTTGATCACTGCTCCGTTCGTGGCAACCACGATTCCGAGGTTTGACAGCCTTGTGATTTCTTCATTCACGAGACCACGTTGGTCTTGTGGCAACCAGATTGGCTTCTGCTCCTTATACACGGCTGGGTGACAATACGCCTGGTCTTGTAGTCTCTTCAGCTCCTCATCCATCACACTTCCCATGTCTGCATGACCTTGTCTTTGCTGATCTGGCCGGGTCAGGGGTGATGATACGGCAGAGAATGATGCCGAGTCTACTTCGGATGGGTTAGGTGTAGGGAATCCAGGCAACTGCGACGAGACGGTGGCGACCTCATCCAACTCCTGCTTTCCTCCTGCACCCATCGCCAAGGGCTTCTCCTGGAGATGCTCACGGTGACGTGGCAACTGATCGAGTGCCACAACCGAGCCCCGTTCACCTTCCACTGATTCTTCGTCATGGAGAGCAGACCCAGTCTTTTCAGCGTCGCCATTCGTGACATTTCCATGGCGGTCGACATGGAGATCCTTTGAAAACAACGCGACAGGCAGGTACGTCACTAGTGGGTTGAATGCCTCGTTCATGTTGACAAGTGCAAGGACAGTGCTTGCAATTAAGAGGCCGAGGAGGACCAACTGTGGGACCACAGGCAAAGACGCCAACTTTGCAAGGAAGATTCCGAAAATGGTGATCTCAAAGATGAAGATGCCTGTGAAGACCTGCTTGATCGCAACTGGGAATGCTAGTCCGCCAGTTTCAACAGGCGTGTTGTATACGTAAAGGAACTGGTGACGATAGACAAAGTAGAACATGGTAAAGTAAAATGCGACGCATGGCAATACTAGAGGAGCGATTGTCGAGTACAGGATTCCAATCGAAAACATGAGGGTCTGCTTGGGGAACAATGTGCCGTAGTTGACTGAGCCGAGTCGTCCCTGAATGTTCCAGATTTGGCGGGGACTTTTGGCAAGCAGCTTGGTGAATAGAAAGTTCAAAACCAGGGGGGCAATTTGAAGCAACTCCATGAAAGGTCCAGTTAAGCCTTGAAGAAGGGCATATGTGATGAAGAAGGTCGAGCATCCAGGTAGTCGTTCCGAAAGGAGTGTAATGACTTGAAGAGGATTGAATTGGTCTTTCCCTTTTTCGATGCCACCAAGCGTATTAAAGATACCTCCCGAGATTGTAGAAACCAAGAGGACGTTTACAACCAAGAAGAAGAAGTATTTCTTCATCACACCGAGAGTGATTGTGCTTAGTCGAACATGTCCTTCAAACGTCGACATTATAGTCAAGATGATTGGCAGCAGAGCCATCAGGACTGCGAGGAACAGGGGTGGAAGAATACCCTGGATAATACCAACGATCGAAGGCGGTAAGTCTTCAAGGAATGCCAAGAACCCAAAGATCTGAACAAGACTTGAAATGTTGGCAATCGAAGACACAAACACGACGGGGATGGTCCAGAAGATGACGAGCGCAGTAGCAGCAGAAAGTGAGATCAAGCTGCGACCCTTCTTGACCACTGTATCCAGACCCATGTTGTCCCACACAATGTCTAGCGGTGAGATCTCGGCAAAGATTGGGGACATCTTGAATGGTGTTGGGTGGACGACTGTCTGAACTGCGCTGTGGGCCGCAAACTGGGTGTGGAATTGGATAAATGCTGATTTTTGAGAGGGCATTGATTTCGAGCTTTGGGCTTCGCCGATCTCCTTGTTCAACTCGGAGAGTCGGTTCGAATAAAAGTCAATAAGGTCGACCTTGGGTCCCATGAACGGAATGGCTGATGTCCTTCCCATGGGTCGCTCTGGCTGGCTTTCTCCGTCGCCACCTTTTGCCTTCTTGCCATATGCCGATCGAATGTAATTGTACTCTGCGTTCTCAAGCTTAAGCGTAATCTCGTCCCGCTCCTTACACATTTCCTCGAGCTTCTTTGGATGGCTATCAATAGAGATTAAAACTCAACATTAGTACCAAGTGAAAATCATACATCACACCTGTGCCTGCTTTACCCAAAGACACAAAGCGAAGAATTTACCGATTCACCCAGACCTTCTTGACGCCACCGGGAAAGCGATTAAAAATATCGAGCAATGATTTTTCGTTATCAAGACCCTGAGGAATAGCCGTGACGAGAATGGTAGTCGACTGAGGGGTCTTTGAGTGCTTTTCGCTCAAGAGGTACGCATGGCGCCGGCGAGTATACTCCAACATCTCACGCCACAACATAAAAACAGTCGCGCCTGAGATATTTAGAAATGGATAGGAAACAATAGTATGTTAGGAAAGACGCGTTTCGTGGAAGCAAATCCATCAAGTGAGAACTCGTTTCGGATCGTCTTGCACTTACCGCAGAAAAAGATTGTCAAAAGAAGATGAAACCAAAGCCTCCAGCTCTGCGCGACATTTCCGATCGTGAAGTCTGTGAGACCTCCACCGCCAACGCCATTTACATAATTTACAGGGAGTAAGATTGGGATACCCAGGGCAGTGAAACCTAGGAACAAGAACCTAGAGATGTGGGGAGAGAGAGAGAGAGAGAGAGAGAGAGAAGTGGGGGAAAGAGTTAGTGAGTGATCTAATTGTGACGATACCCAACCGTCATTTCATTTTCTCGTTTCTCATTAAAGAGCTTGACTACTTACGCAGACATGCGCAAGAAACGCAAATACATGTAGGCATCTAGACCAATTCTTTCGAGAAGGATAGTGTCACTGACAGTAAAGGACGCGGTGACCCAACTGAAGAGTCCCTTTGGAAGCTCTGGAGACTGGACACTTGAATCAGCGATCGGAAAAATGAGAAAAAAAAATAGGAGTAAAGGTTAGTGAGCATTACGATACAAGTGTACATGCGTGCGAGTAAGCACACAGACTATTTGTATGGTATGCCAAACTGAATGTCGGGCGTTTTTTCTGGACCCATAGCAATCAATGCAAACAGGCTGAGAGCCTGCGAGGCACACAAGTCCCCTATGTTCGGAGCTTACTTTTCAGGGACTAAGTAGGTTCGAGGCTGGTAAATTTTCTTGCTCCAGCTACGGACAATACCGAAAGCGAGGAAGATACCAGCACCAACAAGGCCGTTGAAGACCAAAGCCGAGGTGAAGGCGCTGATAGAGGCATCAGCTGAAAGCTGTTTCTCGCCATCGGTAGGAGTACTCATTGTCGGACGATCCGATAGAGAAAGTGGTTGCTATGCTTTTTCCTTTTGGCGGTTGGGTAAAGAAAAGGTTCGCCTGGTCGCAAAGGCGTTGGTAGGTCAAATTCCAACGATTTGGTTGACTGCTGCTTTAAGTCGGCTTCTTGTCGCGGACAATGATCTCTGGCCAAGTCAATGGAAGATGTTTGATGATGCAATGAGAGAATATGATGGTCTACAGATGCAGAACACAAGCAATTCAATCAAAGGAAGGTAAAAAAGAGAGAAAGAGCCTTTCGGAAGAGTGGACAGTATGATGTGTGAGCGGTTGGACAGTCAGGACAGGACAAGAGGTGACAAAAGAAAAGGCAGGACAAAGAGGCGAAAGGAAAGAAAGAAGGAGAGTAAGGAGGCGAGGGAGGTGAGGAGGGATATGAGAATATCAGAGAATGAGAGCCAACAGAAGTGAAAAAGATGGCTGCTGTTGCAGAGACACGCGCAAGTAGGGGTGCAACTCCTGAGTGCGAAAGAGGGTATGTCTGTGACGAAGAGGAGGAGAGGAGGAGGAGGAGGAGGAGGAAGGAGAAGAAGAAGAAGAAAAGGCAGCGGTGAAGAAAGAGATGATGAAGAAAAGGAGAAGCCCACAACCACCCTTGAGATGATGCAAAGGCTCCTCTGCTCTGGAGCTTCCTGCTTTCCTGCGGGTCCTGCGGTTGCTCCAAATGAGAGCCTGGCTCACTCCAGATGTCCTCAGGCACCTCCGCGCTCAAATCCATACCCCTGCCAGTCCCTCATCCATATCCAACGCCGAGGCATCACTATCGAATACTGTCCTCACACATGTCATGAATCATGGGTCCGTGAGTATGGGCACGGGTCAGTCCAGAACGTCCCATTTTTTAAACTTTTGAAGAAGTCGCGCCAAAGCACTCATCCATGCATGGCATGTGCAGCTAAATCTGGCAGGCGTGCAGTTTTTTGTGTCAGTTTCGCTCCATTGCCAGGGTACTCTTTTGGTTTTTCTCGCCTTTCTTTACAGCTTCTCTTTCCTTGGAGTTACACCTTCTGCCGCTTAAGATTTTCATCCATTCCCATTTCCCAAAAAAGAAGAAATGAGAAAAGTCCATGATAAAACAATTGATCAGCCTTTGGGGCAATATACCAAGACCTATGCCAGGTGCCTTCAATATATCCTAGATTGGTAATCATTGCTTTAATCGAGACGGTGTGTGTCTATGTGTTGTCTGCACTGCTAGCTACGCTATGAAGGAGTGGAGTTGGGCTGCATAAAGTAAAGAGCAGATCACCTAGCGCATGGAGTTGCCCTTCCCTTGGAATGGAGTCGTATCGGACTTGCTTTGCTGTGAAGGCTGCTGTGCTGGTGTCGACGCTCGGGAGGGAATGGAAGGCGTGACTGAAGGACTAGGAGAGTTAGCCCCGCTTCTTCGCATAGCAGCATTCTTCCTTGGTGGCCTCAGCGTTTGACCCACGCCTTCGAAAACCGGACCCTGCCGAGCCTTCTCTGCAGCATCGATTTTCTCTTGGATGGATTTCGGAGGAATGTACTTGTATCCAAAAAAGAGCGTGCCTAATGGCATTTCCAGAGCTGGAGGTGCCTCAGACCCGTTTTGATCAAGCACATCTGTAGGCTTGCTTTTGTTGTCACTCCTGCTTGGCTCCGGTACAGGCAGAATTTTACTTGCCAATTTTCTAGTCAACCAATATTCGATAATAGCTCGAGTTTAGACACTCTGACTACACTATCATCCAATAGCAAATTAGACTCTCCTGGTGCTAGGCATCCCTGACTTACCCTTTGCCCGTCGAGCCACTGAGGCGCTGGCCTTGACCTTCAAATAGGACTCTCTTTGCACTATCAGGTGTTGCAATTCTCTCCTCAACCTCTTTTCTCAACTTACTCTCCTATAAAACCACAGCGGAAACAAATAATATAAGGTCTCAGCTGGAAAATCCCATTATACAATCCTATTGGCATTTCAAGGTCATTTGGTGTGTCCCGATTTTCCTTACCATCACTGGTAATCCCTTGGGGACAGGTGTTGGCTCCTGGTAGCCCACGGGAGGCGCGAAATCGACCTCCAGATCAGTCTCGACAATGGAGATTCCGACGCCAGGTGGCTTAATTTCCATCACGAGAATGCCATAGATTTCATCGTTGTATGAAATCTCGATATTGTCTCCCTGTGTCAACGTTGAAAAGTTACGAAAGGCGTTCTCAAGTCTAGTCAGGGATAGCAAAGATTATAAATGTCGTTAGTCGGACTATGAACCTCAGTTTTCTCTCTGCATGAACTACAACTGTTGAATGGTTCGCCCCGAATGGACCCTTAGTCTTACACTGCCTTTGGATCACTAATGTCCAAAAAGTCAACGCTTTGTGGTTGAATCTTGACAAAGCTTCCAAGAGGTAAACTAGTGCTCTTTACTGTTAGCAGGTCACCCTCAGAGAGTGATAAAGTCTTCATCATCTATAAAAATTGGAAATGGCAAGTGTGTAAGCCGATATTTCCTTTGAAGCACCATGAAGAACTGGACTCTGGGGTGCAACTTACCCAATGGGGGATAAATACTCGACCCTCTTCAGCAATAAACTCAAGGACACCGGCATGGGTTGACTGAGATCCCCGTGATAGTTCGAATAACATTGGATATTGGATATGAAGGGAAGCTAGAGTCGTCCATGTCCAGCGATACGAGGACTAGAGTCAGTCTTCATTCCTTATTGATGCCTCCAGTCATACAGAATATGGCGCCCTGTGTTCCTTACCAAGTTTTGCAAGAGCTGACTGCGGCAGAATGACTAGAATATGGCAAGAATTCAGAATTAGTTGTCGACCCTGATCAAGAATAACGACACCCCCGCACAGACGCAAATAGGTTGAGAATTGTTCAAATATTTGCGTGAGGAGCAAGACCTACTCTTTCCGCCATGGTTTACGTTCTGTCTCTCATTGCCCGGCATCATTGCCACAGAGTAGCATCGATATTGCTCTGAGAATCGGCCACTTCTTGAGCCTCCAAAGCCCCCGACACCATAGGATGGGTAGTCGTCGTATCCGCTATACTAAAACGACGCAGAGCCACAGAGAATCCGAAGATTGAAAGGTATCCAGTTAGGTAGACACATTTGAGGTTGAGAAAAAAAAGTGGCCATGGGCGCTTTCATGGCCTCCTCGATGCTTTCTCCATGTCCTGCAATGTATCGTGTTCACGACTGTGCCTCTTCTGGGTCAGTCCTGCCTACCATGATGGCCTGGATGATCCTGGTGTGGAGAAAGGCTACTTGAGCTGGACTTGGTACGGTATTACTGGGGACGTGGTACTAAAGGATGAATGGTACAGGTTATTGCTGCGGTATTGGCTGCGGTTGATGTTAAAGCTGTCGATCGATTGAGGTGGCAAATGGTCAAGAGACGAGCAGCAAAAGGTCTCCCTTTTGGGCGTGCGTGTCCAATGTCGTGTGCAGTCACATTTTCCCAAATTCTGATCGCGAGGTTCCATTCTCGATCTCATCGAAACCCGTTGGCCATCATCAGATATCCAAGGCACCAAGCCTAGTCGTGCCACAGGAACAACTCAAGAGGACAAAATTATTGAGGACATCTAGACTCTATTCTGAGCGCGTGCCTTGACCCTACGACATTGTGATCAGTCAACGGTCAATTTCATCCCTTAGCTTTCAGGACTCATTCGATTCTGAGACAGGATCTGAATTGCCGGAAAATGGACAACAGCTCTAGCTCTGGTATGGGGACTACTAGTTGCTCCTCTCTCCTTACATTATGTCAAGATCTGGATTGGATCGGTGTAGTGATCTGCCAAGGTTGTTCTCTCGCCAAAGCTCACCACCATACCTATATCGTGTCCTCGCCTGAACAACATAGAAAGCTCCAACAGTTCGACCCAACGCATCACGAACATGGCTGCACAGATAAACATTGGAGGAGACAGTCTTTATCCTCACACAGATGTGACAAAGCTACTCAACCTTGCCGCAAAAGGTTAGAATTTCCCAACGACCTCTGTTGTCATCATGTCTGGGATGTAGTCATGCCAAGCTCTAAGGAGCCGACGGTCATTGATGTTTGGCTGATTTCGACATCCTTCCAATTTTCCCTAGATATGAATATTGGCCAGTTGGTTCAGGTCGAATCTTTCAGCCTCTTTGATGCGATGTGTGCAATAGTGGCAAGTATCTAGAATAACACATTCTAGCTAATCGATCGCGAACTACGAGGTCGATAACTCCACTAATTCTTGCTCAATGCCTCGTTAAAATTGACCTCTAGATTATGGACCCAAAAATGGACACAGGAATGGACTTGGATGACGTTGTGTCTCGACCTCAGTATGACATTAACCGCCTTGTGAACCCAATGGAAATCATTTGGATTCTCGACCAGATTCTCGTGGGACAGGTAGTTCAAATCACCTGCAGGACCAACATACTACACTGTCTAACACTTAAATATTACCAGAGCTGCTGACATTCCCTCAACCTTTGGATGTAGATGACATGGTTATCAGGACACGCACTTTCTCAAACACTCTTCACAAGTTGCCATATTCTCAGAGTGTTCGAGATTGATCTGGACAATCCAATGGGTACCCCTCAAGAGCCCGGGGTTCCACCAACACAGTTTACTACACTTGTGCTGAAGGCTTGTGTTCTCGCAATTGCAAAGACTTGTGGGGCAATCTGGGGAGAGATGAAAAAAGGCCATACCTATGAGGAAGAGGACTTCATGACCAATAGGTTTGGTATTTCGTTCTATGAGAACTACCCGAGCGCTTCAACAATCGCACTCCTGGATCAGGCAGAATACTGGATGGAAACAGAAGGATCGGAATGGGTCCGTTCAGAGTACGGAGTAGACTCGGATGCAGTAATCAAGGGCATCATGGCCCGAGTCAATTACTCTCGTGTAAGTGCATTTTTCGTGATGTATCTGGTGATATGCAGCTGTCTACTGAATGAAGCATACGTTGTACTGAACAGCCTTGCTTTATTATGCCATCCTCTATCTTCTTTTTTCTTTCTTTCTTTCTTTCTTTCTTTCTTTCTTTCTTTCTCTTTCGTTTCTATTGATATATGAATCGCTCCGGGACGACTAATCAGTCCTCTTTTATTGCTCTGTCTCAAGTTACTGCCCCGAAATGCTCCCAGTTTCAACAAGCTATTCCTCAACTTGAAGCTACTCGTAACTACGTTCGAGACATGACTACCGGTCATTCCCTTGGGCGTGAAGTCGAGGATGCATTCGATCACGCTATCCATCGTAAACTTGTCACAAACACTCCTCCTCGTGCGATCGCATTACTGTCTGTCAAGGAGGTAAGCAGTCTATCTGACAGCATAGCTGTTGAGAGACCGCATAAAATATTGGATAAAAGACCAACAAAACCTCTTGTGTGATCTTGCATTATAGACATTTGAACAACTGGACCAAATGTGTGTTGACCTTCTAGCGATCGGAAGAGCTCTCCAGTTTAACGGACCAACCACACTACTGGTATGTAACAGCTGTGTAAAAAAAAAAAAAAAAAAAAAACGGCACCGATATTGAGTTACCTAAATCATTATTTCGCATTATTAATGCCATGACTCACCACTGTCCCTTTGTATTTTTTACTATACTCTTTATAATTTCTCGTTTAGAACTTTTTTGTCCGCTTTGGCTCTCAAAAACCAATGCCTGGCGCATTTCCAAGATCCATCCTTCAGACCGCCCTCTATGAAGATCGGGTTATTATGGGATCGCGACCCATTCAGTTCTTGATACTTGACATTTTGCAAGAGACTATTTCACCACCAGAGTGGATCTTTGAGAATTTTTTGGCCATGCAGAATCAGCTGGAACGCTCTGAAAATCTCGAGGAACAATTGAATCCAGAATTGCTCAATGATGGACCCGCAGCCCTCCAGAAACAGATTCAGACGAAGGCAGTGTATTTTGTAGAAAAGGCGATCAAACCATTTGTTGATACGCTACAGATTATGGGGCAGAATTCATCTCGACAGCGAAGAAATCTGCGAAAGATTGTACTCCTTTGGGAATCTCTTCAAGAAGAAGCAGAAGGGTTTGATGTAGAGGTTCATCAAGTCATAGATGAGCTCTCCAAAATCGACCAAAGTGGCAGTACACAGGATTCTCCTCAACGCCTACAGCCCTTTTATTTTGTATCATGGGTCTATCACATGAAACTCTGGATCCTGGAATGGCTACTCTTGCTTGGATCAGAACTCGAGCTCTATTCAACGTTTGAATACTCTATGATTTATGCGTAAGTGGCCGCTTCAGCCAACGACTACAAGGCAGACTAGCCAGATCTGGAAGACTCGGGGACAGCTTGACATCGGAAGTGAACACAATATCTCTATCTCGCCTATTGAAATCGCTTTATCTTCACAAATTGCCTTGTCACTACACTAGGTATGTGGATTGTGTCCTTGGTGCACACTCACAGCACTTGGACCGGATACAACTAGTCAATGAGAATGACGAGATGGAGGCCAAGACTGCGCTGCAACAGAAACAGACCTCAGCCCAGAAAAAGAAAAAGAAAAAGAAAAAAAAGGCAACCGGCTCCACTTCAGCCTCGGAGAAGCCTGAGCAGGAAGCTAATACAGATACTCTGGATGCTGCAGCCATCGATTCTCCCCTCACATCAAGCCAACAGCTACCTGCAACACCCCAACAATCCTCAACCCAGCCCACATCAAGTGTGGACAAATACGCGCCATCGATAATGTACAAGCCTCGTAGTGACTTGACGCCCTTGATACAGATCCAGCAAGTGATAGTTAGAGCCCGTATGAGGATGGCTCGCGGGACGTTTTTGATGCTCGCAGCGTTGACCAAAGCGGGTCATTTGACTACCTCACCACCTCACTTGGCAGTTCATGGTCTCAACGACCTTCGAACCCTCTTTGCCCACCGGTTCAAGGTGTTCCAAAACCTATCCTCTCCAGAGATTATCACGTTTGACAGTTTCATAACTAGATTGGACTGTGAGGGTGTCGATGTAAGAAATGATGACACCTGTCTTTTTTTTTTTTTTCTCTGACTCCGAAAAGAGATACAGGTACCATTAGCACAATTAACACCTCCATGCTTTCGCTTTTGTTTGTATTGTTAGGCCATGGATATTCTGGATTATGCAATGGACTTTTACAATGAAGCCAAGTCATTTCTAGACCGCTTGCAGGCAATGTCTGCCGAAAATGCTCGCGAAGAATTATGCGAGGAGTCATGGCGAAAGGTAAACCCTGGTTATACTTGTAATTTGGTGCATTATCAGTGCAGTGGACCAAGAATTAATATACCAAATCTATCCATTCACTACTACTACCACCCTCCTGACCCGTTGGTCTTCTAACTAAATGCTCCATAGGACACCAAGGACATGATCAAGGTCTGCATCGCCAGCAAAATCTCTGCTGTAGGTCTGCAGAAAGATCCACGAATCCTAGAACAAAGGAAAAACAGCTTAGAGTCAAAGAGACGGGCAGAGAAATCTACACCAGGACGCCCAGCCAGCAAACCAAAGTCGAGTGTCGAGGGATCAACACCCAGGCCATTAACGTCCCCGATTAGAAAGACAAATTTTGAGTGGAAGTACCATCCATGGTGGCCTGTCATCAGCCTATCCCCATAAAAAGTAGAATGTGCTTCAAAGTCATCTTGCTTTGTTTCCTGGAGCACTATGAATAACTAGACTAATCAAAAAGTGAAGAGTGTTGTCATTGAGAAACTAGACGAGGAAGGGAATATGTGCTTTTGTCACTTCTAGGGTCCTCTCCACCTTTGAATTGAGACATTGTTGTAGAACGGAGCCAAATATCTTGAACTAACTTACCAAGCAACGCTGATAATGGGCTTCATATATTTCTATGAGGGCTCATGGATAGTGGATAAGTCCTCTGGGCTGTCGATTGGAGCAATGCTCCTGAATTTATAATGAGGAATACCAAATGAATCTGGTATGTATGCATGTCTATCTTAGTATCGCACTACCTGTCCATATTGAACAAAAGAATATGGGAGGGAAAGGGGTCAAGTAAAGTTGAGACAATGCCTAGGATATGTTTCCAATTCTCAGACTTGAAATCAGTCAAAATCGAAGACTCCCATTCATGGCTGCCTATTTAGCAAAAAAAAAAAAAAAAAAAAAAAAGCCAGCTGCGAAGCAGTGTGGGCCCTCTGGAAGGCCGCCTGCTCTTGGATCACCACCCTCGTCCCTGGCATGATCGTCAGCAGTCTGTCTGACAATTGCGTGCTGGGATGACCAGAAATTGAAAACCTGCCTCCTTTTGCAGTGCACGTTCACTCCGTGGTCCTGTACAGAATTTGGAGGACTTTTGTCGCCACTTCCGGGACAACCCCTGAAAGATGGCACAGCGGATGATCTCCTCTGGCTCACCGTCAACAGCCTCAAGCTCCGAGCACACACAGCACTCCAACAAGCCAACCTCAAGGACAACAAACAGCAAGCAACGAATCCAAACCCAGCAGCAACTTCAGATGCCAATTTTAAGCGAATGCACAAGACTTGGGATCACCTTCCGTATATTGTGGTGTCCAAGAAGGAGGTGACATTTGGTTGGATGTGGCCCACCCCTGGCTATGGTCCCTTTTTAGACATGCCAGGGGAGTACACTCCTCCAGCTTCGCGCGCAAGACCAAAGCCGCCTGACATCAGGCGAGCAAACGTCGTTGACGTAGACCTGCTTGATTGGGCGCCGCTCTCGCAGCTCCTGGACCCCTCGGACTCTTAGCCCTAGTTGTAGATCCTGCCTTTTGACTTGCCCCCTCTACGGGTGCTCTTTGTACCTGGTGTTTTCCCCTTTCTCTGCATTTGTATTTTTAGTAGCTATATCGTTTCTGGGTCACCCTCCACCTTTTCCTTCTTCTCTCTACTCTTCTGTTGTAGGATAGTGTAGTTTTTGTGAACTAGCTGGCCACGTCCGCAGACCGTGGTATGAGTGCGCGCCGACGAATAAAACCCTAACGGGGCCTGTAAAAAAAAAAAAAAAAAAACGCACACACACAATAAAGACATCAGTCCCTCGCCGATTTCTTTTCTCCCCCATTCACTCTTTTCAAAGGTTCCCACTCAAAAGGCCGCGTTAACTTGAAAGGCCTCATCGTCTCCTCTGCCCCTTAGTGATAGAGTAATATCTAGTAGATGTCTCGGCCTCTGGCTGGATGGCAGATCCCTCTGGTCGGGTGGCAGACCCCTCTGGTCGGGTGGCAAATTCCTCTGGTCGAGTGGTACGCTCATCAAGATCTTTCCTTATTTGCTCCATCATCTTCATCACTTTATCAGGTCGCTCCTTTTCCTGCTGAAGTTGTTGTTGAAATCGCTGTTGTTGGAGCTGTTGCTGAAATTGTTGTTGCTGCTGAAGCTGCTGTTGAAACTGTAGCTGTTGAAATTGTTGTTGAAGCTGCTGTTGTTGTTGAAACTGTTGCTGCTGTTGAAACTGCTGTTGTCGCTG
The DNA here is from genome assembly GCA_011634665.1 of Mortierella sp. BCC40632. Classification (NCBI taxonomy): domain Eukaryota; kingdom Fungi; phylum Mortierellomycota; class Mortierellomycetes; order Mortierellales; family Mortierellaceae; genus Mortierella; species Mortierella sp. BCC40632. The sequence continues at coordinate 439,506 of WAEK01000018.1, forward strand.
TTGTTGCAAAAGCTGCTGAAGGTGAACTCGAACATCGAGTCCTTCCCTGTTACTGCGATTTTGAACTGAGGTTCTGTCTAGTTGAGTGAGTGAATAGGTGTTATCCTCATCAAACTGGACGGCTGTGTTGTATGAGACTATGGCGGTGTCGCCCTCCCAGTTGCCTTCATTAGCCTCTTCGTTGTCCCAGATACCCTCATCTTCGTCATCATCCCAGTCGCGGCCTAGCGTTTTCCAATAGATAAATTTTAGCGCCATCCGAAATCCATAATTCAATCCAGTCCAGGTTAAAACGTATCCATAGGCATTTACCTTCGCCGCCACTGCCGTCATTTCCTCCGTCATCGCCGCCGAAATTACCACCGCTACTAAAATTGTTGCAATTGTTGGGCTGGTTGTTGAGAGCATGATCGTCGTCGCTTCTGGCTGAGGTGATGCGAAAGGTCGGCGATTGTGGTGGGTTTGTGAGGCTGAGAACTGCAGTGCAGTCCCTCTGGATGTGTCGTCGTATGCCGTCCCTGCTGAGGAAGGCTTTCTTGCAGATACAAACATACTTCATCTTTGTCGGGTGTTCCTGTCGATTGTTACTACCAATCCTGTCCTTGGGCATGTTGTCCTCATGGGTTTGTCGTTATGAGAGCTAGATAGGTGATTTGATGCTGCCTTAGATAATTCGCTCCGCGGCTTTTGATTTAGCATGAATCTACACCTAATGTACGTGCACTCTTTCTGTCCTGGGACTCCATTTTTTACAGCGACAAGCCCATCTTTGTATGGTGACGATGTTGCGCATTTGGAAGTGGACATGGTGGTGGTAAGGAGTGGTTGGGGTGAGTAGAGGCGAGTAGAGGCGAGTAGAAGTGAGTGGGGGTGAGTGGAGGTGAGTGAAGGTGAGGAATAGAAGTGAATGGCAGGCAAGGCGAGATTTTATTGTTCTCGAGGAGGCTACAGTCAATGCGTGCGGGAGACTATGCTGTCGATAGAAATGTGAAATTACCCGCATGACTCAGGGGTAGATATGCCCGGCTTCAGTCAACCAATGCCCGGCTTTACTTCATTGCTCACGGTTCAACCCCATGCCCGACTTCAGTCAACCTACGCCTGGTTTCAGCCAACCTACACCCGATCTAACTGCATTTAAACTCGCGCCCAGCCTACCTGCATTCAAACCTACGCCCAGCTTCAGCCAACCCACGCCCGACTTACCTGCATTCAAACCCACGCCCGGCCTGCCTGCATTCAAACCCACGCCCGGCCTGCCTGCATTCAAACCTACGCCTGGCTTAACTTCTTTGCTCACAGCTCAACCCCATGCCTGACTTTTCTCGGCTCACCCCATGCCTAGTCATACCTGGCTGCTTTCGATCGCAGAACAATTCTCTGCAGAGTCATAGGCAAGCTTTGCACTAGTCAACGACGCTACCTAACGAAACCTATCTCCAGGTGGTAGTCTACTATAGCTTATAAAAGAGTGAGTAACCTTCCATTTACCAGCAATTCACTTTTGCTGCCCTCTATCCGAAAGTACGTAGAAAGATGCTCGAGCACAACGCTCGAGCACAGGGCAAAAAAAAAAAAAAAAAAAAAAAAAAGTGGAGAGAGGCAAGCATCCTTGACAACCAGGTTGCCACGGAGTAACCAATTTTTATCTGACAACCCTTGACATTTGGGTTGTCAAATAGTGGCAAAAGGATGAACTTATTCTCACACATATGTGAGCGTCTTAATTTCACACACATCCACTTTTGCACGGAGTTAGTACGGAAATTTTTGCATCGAGCTGAGTCCAGAAAACTCAGAGGGGTCTAGAAGTCAAATTGTGAGCTGGAAAATTACATGGAGTTAGTACGACCATTTTGGAATTTGGTCTTTGGGCTCCTGACGCACAAACCCAAGGCCCCATCTCCTAGAAATTCGTCAGGAGGCGTCGAGCGACCATACCTACCAGATGATTTCAAAAAGATCGCAAGTTGAGGCACCCAACCCACTTTAATCGGCAAAAAAGGTGGTTATATGTGAGAATAAGCCGCTCACACTATTCTCCATTTCAGATATTTTTGTTTTTTCCATTCTTATTTTCGAGGATTATGCACAGTCCGTTGCACGGGGCTACTGCGAAGGGGCATGTTATTCTACAAATAAGCAACGCTAAATGAGGTCAAAAACATCTGAAATGGAGAATAATATTTTCGTCTTATCCAATTGACAAAGATCTGCCGGAGGCAGCGGTCATCAAGGAAAAAGTCCTTCGGGTGTTGGAGAAACTGTAAGTAGCAAGGAGGTAGAGAGGAGTGTTGATTTGGGAGCTTAAAGATCGCTCCAGAGTACTAATTGGATCATAATACAGGTGCCACTTTGCACTGAGCCCCCCCTTTGGATCTTCACCTCCATCAGAGAATGACTGTCTACAGATATGGCAGGAAATTTTTAGCATCATTGCTAGTAAGATCACCATTCACAGGTATGTTCAGACTTTCTGTTGCCATCTTCATTTTGAAGGGCAGGCGGGGATTTCTCTCTAACACAATCCAATCTCAAGCGGAGAGAAAGTACTAGAAGCCTCAAAAATGATACGGAATCAGCAGTCGGCAGAGTTTGGAGACCTCAGTGACAGCGGACGCAAAGTTGACCTCATCTTTTCCTACAGTGGAGTCGAGCTCTCTAATATTGAGTTCAAACGACAAGACATCTCATCCAAAGACATCACCGTCCAATGCCGTAAAAACATCCGTCTTGGTCGCTGCATTCAGGAACTCCATAAGAGTTACGGCGTCAAGGATCCTGTCGTGATGATGGCAGATGTCGCTGGCAAGTTCAATAATAGGCAGCACTTTATGGAACTCAACCCTGGTGATATTCTAACATTGTACATTGGCGACACCTATCGTGGCATTACCAGGTTATATTGGCTTCTTCTACTTGGTGAAGCCCTTCCAAGAGATATCCATTGCAGGAAAGACCACACAGTCAATGGTGATTCTTCCTAACACAGCTGGTGCCATGGAGGTTTTCTTGAATGGGACTTCGCTTGCAATGATATGGAACTACCTCGTATGTATCATCTCTATCATTCTCAGAGCACTTGTATCCTTTATTGCTTTTCTTTTTTTTTTTTTTTTTTTTTTTTTTTTTTTTTTTTTTTGTAACAAGTAGAATATTATTGTTGGTTAGGATTTCCTGGAACGACAAGGTCCAAAGGTCGCGAGAGCAAGAGAGCGCACAGAGGCGAAACAGAAAATGGTAAACATGGCAAGCAATTTCTTCCTCCCACTCCTCCACTCCTCCACCGATGGAGCGTGATTTCAGCAATGTGGTGTGTTTTAGCCCAAGCAGAAAGCGAAAGAGTGTATGATGAGGCAGCCTTCTCTGTCACGTAATTAGTACCTATCTCATCACGATCAATTATGTGATATTTGCTAGTTTTTTACTCGCGTGTTTGCGATAACATAGGATGAAAAGAAAATGAAAGGATGAGTAATAAATGCTGCTGATATGGAAGAAGGATAGCGACGACGGAAAGTGAGGTCGTAAGAAAAGATTAGGGGCAACCATTACATGAGGAAGACAGTGTATGAGCCACAAACCATGCCCTCTCTGATTCTAGTAATATCTCGCATTAGGAAGAATTTTATTTAATATATACGATGGAAAGTATGGAACAAATAATACATTTGTTAAGAACAACTCCACGAGCAGAGCCGTGGGTACCTTCTAGTAGTAAAGAAAGGTAAAGTCATCTCTCTGTACAGGGTGGGAATCGCCGCTTACGTGTGGAGCCGTTGAGAAGCTGTGAGTACCTCGGAATCTTAGAAAAGGAAGCCGGCGATTTTAAGAATAGAAAAAGTAGATTTAAGCAAGTACGACCTTTCTTTTTTAAAAAAAGCTTGATTTGATGGTGGTGTATGTTTTGTGTTGATTGTTAAGAAGGGCGAGCGTAGAGCAGAGAAGATTCTGGGAGCACTAATCTGCGTTCAGTGATACGTTATTGGTGGATGGATATCAGAGATCCATCCGCAGTACAAATTGAGTGCCCATTTCACTAAAGGTACCTTGACACCAGGAGGAAGACTGTAGTAGTAAAGGACACATCATTTATTGCCAAGATCCAGCAGGCTAATACCAGGGACCCTGCTGCATGTTTGAAGCACAAATCTGTGGGCTAGAGACGTGTGCTACAAAAAATAATTGTACTGCGTCCTTCCATGACACGATGTGAAAACCTCTGGCTAATTCATTTTCGAGTCGCCGAGAAAGTCCGCGAGTGTCGAAAGAACAACATTTGGATTGACGTGAGAGATATCCTCGGGCTCTTCCATAACATCAGTTCCTTCGCTGATAGTGCTCCTCTTTACAATCTTCTTCAAGAAATTCTTAGCGATTTTAGCCACGTCTATTTCATATCTGGACAACAACTCGATCCTTGCGTCCTTAGTGTATCCAACGCCCCTTTTCTCCAAAGTTCCCAAGAAGCTCTCCTTGTCATCCAGCATTGTCAGCGCGATATCTGCACCCATGGCAAGCCAAGGTCCAACCACGGGAATAAAGCTAATACCCAACGTGATAGCTGTCTTCCAAGCATCGGCCATGAAATCTCTGGGTGCAACCTTGTCGGTGAGAGACAATCCTTGTTCGCAGTTCAACACATCCGCAACACTCACTGACTGCGAGTTTTTGACGCGGGTTTTCTCAAGGTTCCTGAAGGTCTCGGCGTAATCTTGCTTCAGGAATGTCAAACAGGAATCGACAGACACTTTTCTCTTGCTGATTGGGATTGCGCTTGTAATCATGAAGCAGCTGATATCCACCACAAGTACCATGTTCGAGCCAGTGATACCCCTGTCCTCATGAAATTGGGTGCTTTTAGCTCCTGGATGTGTCTTTTGGATTCTGTCATGAAAGCCTTTGGTGAACCGAAGTTGGACATAAGTATCCCAATCAGATGTCTCCCCTGGAACTCCTGGTGTCAACATGATGCGAATAGCGGCGAGTCCATCATCAAGTCCGAATGACATGGTGTTTGCTTCGAGGGTCTTGTTGACTGGTGCCTCATTCCAAGTCCTCATGCCTGGAGTGTCGAAATTCACGTTGCGATCCATAAGCCAAGTAATCACATTGCTCCCGGCTCCTTTGGATGTCGAGCTGAATGTCATTGGTTTAATGCAGTTGCAATTAGACTTTTCGGTGCATACCGAACAGGTCAGTTTTCGCCATGTATATGGTTTTTTACAGACTTTAGCTCTGAAGAAATCACCACCATATGTGCAGATTTGACCTATTTTGATGATGATGATGAATTTTTTTTTTTTTAAAATTAGTAAAATTCTTATGCTATTGAAATCTTATTGCAAGGCGAGATGCTACTTACTGCCCATGTTCTTGATCTCAAAATATGCCAGTCCCTTTGGATATTTCGTATCAGTATCCTTTGCATAGCAAGCATCCTTGTGGTGCAACAGTCCCGAGATCACGGTATCGCATCTCACTTGGGATATGACAAGACTGAGGACAAGAAAGAGGAAGACGTTGAAGGCCATGTTTTTGGTAGGGGTTGATGTGTGTTGAAAGAAGAATGATGATGGGCCAGTATATGGTGGTGGGTTAGCTATTTATACAAGTTGTAAGCAGGACCCGTAGCTTTTGAGATGAGAGACCCTAAGGCACAAGTGTCAGCGAATTCCTGGGGTCTACGGCTAGATGAGATCACCAGAGAGAGCTCATAGTCAAGCAGCGCAGACCTCCAAGACTCAAAATTCTCATCCTCCACCTAGGAGTCAATCTGTCCTTCGTTACCGACTACCTACTGAGAGAGCAGGAATGTTTCACATCAACAACCACACCTGGAAAGTGTACATGAGGCAATGTTTTGCATTGCCTGACCATGAAGATTGCTTCTTTGTGAATTGAAAGGCTGTCGTATTAACTTCAGGTATGTACTGTACAGTGGGCTGAACTTCGGAAGGGTTCTATTGCTTGGGCTCTAGGTGGGCTCCTCTGTTGCTGGGAGACCCTTTTTCTTGGGTATGTCGCCCACACTCTAAAATAACGGGGGGCGGAGGCCCTGTTGGAGAGCAGACAAGAACAACCACACCCGCCAGGCGAATCCCCTAATCTACACATACCCCCCAAGAAGCTCTTATAGATGTCTTGTAATTTCTATAAAGAGGCGACAAAATCTATTCAAATATGTGTCCCAATCATCGTCCCCACACTGGTAAATTACTACACCCTTCTGATTGCTGTAAGCTTAAGCATTACTCTAATGAAATCCGTCGTTGTTATCATTCAATCTCTTTTCTAGCATCATGAGATTCTCCACGGCATCGCTACTATCTCTCTTGGCCTCGGCTTCGGTCGCAAAAACAATCAGACTGGAATTATACCAAGAGCCTGGGTATAACGGACTGTCAGTTGTTCGAGCTATCGACTATGGAGTGTGTTATGAAAGCAAGCCTCTTTACTCCGTGAAATCCGCAATCAAGACTCCAGGCGGAGTTTGTTATTTCTTTAAAGAGAGTTCGTGTAATGGAGGAAGTAGCACACCCATCGAATTGAGCGGGATCGACTTGTCTGTAATGAATGCGAAAAGCTACAAATGCGAGAAGGAATTAATGTAAATCTCACCAGACTATCTCATGCTGGCTCATATCCAAGATCGAGTCCTCAAGTCAGCAGTTTTTGAATCAAAGTCCTTGCTGACTTTAGAAATTCAAAAATCTCGCCTGCCAAGCGCCAGTATCTAGACTCTTCAATTTTTTTTTTAAAAAAAAAAATAGAACTCTTTAATCCTCTTCAATCTATTCCTATTACATTCAAGCTTTGTACCCAACCCCTACTGCCCTAATTTACGGACTATCTAGGATGTATTTGGAGTGTCTCGCAACAAGGACAAAATTGAGAATGGGCAGATTTTTTATTTTCTTAGAGAAGGTATTGTATGGTGAAACAGACCTGGAGAGAAATGGTAATAGGGTCGATGGGTCGTGGTAGCAAGGCGACTCAATGGAGTGTCGAGTGCCGGACAGCGAAGAATGCCTAGTATTCTATCTCCAGAAGTTAAAGAAAATGGGGAATCGTACGTCGAAACACAACAGCCACAAAGTTGTACGACTCACCCATTTTTTACAAACGTAATGAAGTAATACCTACGACCACAGTAACAATTGGCGCTGGTCTCTTGACTTCGTCACTTGACAATTTTGAAGCTTATGGTATAAATATCCTGCCGGTCTAAATATCAACACCATCTGCAGTACGAGCGGAACTAAGCTGCGGTATTCATACTGTTGACCCTTACTGCCAGGACTATCTACAGTACGTATGCTGCTGGACCTTAATATCAATACTACATATGATCCAGTGTTTCTCAAAAGTCGGATGATATCCGATCCGACTTTTTTTCTGGACGGAGATAACACAGGAAAAAAAAGTCGGATCGGATATCATCCGACTTTTGAGAAACACTGTATATATTTTTTTTTTTTTTTTTTGACCGACTATCATTCTATTGGTACCTATCGTTTGAACCTGAAGAAAACGATACAGACAGTAGCAAAATAGCAGAGTCATTGATGCCATACTTATAAGAAGGTAACAGTGGAGCTGATGTGCTTGTAAGTAGTTACTTTATTATTTAAAAAAAAGTACACATACTTTCACTGGCCGTAGGCCAGCTGACAACAGGCCTTGCAATCCCAGCTATATAGGAGGAGTTCGTGAATCCATGAATGACGTTCATGTCACACTCCTTTCAATCCGTACCATGGCATTTACAACAAGGCGTTTACAATCAACACAACGTCCTCACAAAGGGCGGCAACAGTCCTCTCGTCGCTCTTGTCGCGATAATGATGACAGCGATGTAAATGAGATTCGATTCGATCCGACCATGTCAATGTCTATGGTTTTTATGAATCTGTCTCTTTGACAGACTAATTTGTTTGCTATGTTGCGCCCCTACCAGATAAGCGCAGCTGCGAGTAAGAGAGGCCCCAAGAGACGCGAACGCGAGCTCGATTCAGTGGAGTTAGAGCAGCACTCTCAGAAACGCCAAAGAACAGGAAAAAGCGTGCCTTCTGTGGTCGAGCAGTTCCGCGCCGAGAAGGAGGCGCAGAATTCTCGCCAGCTGGAGCTCAAGCAAAAAGAGTTAGCATGCATCCAAGTTGTCCGCCAAGAGCGGAGAAACTGCATTTCGAGTTCGACCCGCGCTCAGTATGATCGTTACCAGGCTTTATTTTCGGTGAGTCTCATGAAGTTTTTTTTTTTTTTTTTTTTTTGGGTCTTCTCATCTCCTCATTGCACCCCTCCAATCTTACAATCCTCCATCCTCTTGCCCCTCTCCGTCACGCTTGCCTGTCCTCCATCTATTTAGACTGCACCTCTTTCTTTAGTCTCTTTCGTCCTCTGACTAGGCCCACAAATAATACCTGTATACTTAGAATTGGTGCAGGGATGTTGGTTACCCGGACAACAATTTTCTCGAAGGCAAAGTTTTACGATACTTCACCTGTCTCATGGCGGAGAAAGATATCCCTGGGAAAGGTATTTCAGACGACACTCACCGTAGTCTTGCGATCTATGGTTAATAGAATCAGCACTTTGATTGCCTACATTGTCGACTCGTTCTTCACAATAGGTATCACCCGCATAACTGTTAACTCTCGAGCGCTGGCCAAGGGAAAGAGGAAAAGCAGCAGCAAGGGGAAGTCTAAGGCCAGAGGCAATAGCGGAGGCAAAGGGCTTGAGCAGAACAGTGAAGGCGACAGCAGCAGTGACAACAGCGACGGCGATGACGATGGTGATGATGATGGTGATGAAATGGCCGATATCAGTGACGACGAAGGAGGCGTCGTCAATGCGTCTGTGGCCACACTTCAGTGCTATGCTGCCGCCATTGGAGAGCTCTACCGCCAGCAACGCACTGACCCAGATAACAAGGTTATGTTCAATACTGCTGAAAGAAAGCCAAGAGACTATCTTCGGGATTTGTTGGAGGGCTATGGGAGGAGGACAGCGACTACCAGGAGAGCAACGGATACTGATCAGGGCTCTGTGGAGTTTGTTGAGGAGGACCCATTGGGTACCGTTAAGATGCTGATGGAGCACTTTTGGATGCACACTCTACAAGGAGCAGAGAGTAGGGGGAGATGGTTGATCACTGGTCTCCGGCATCGACTGGACGTTGCTTGGAGGTTTTTCATGATGTGCCGCGGCGAGGTCACGCGCCGGATGAGGTTACCAGACCTGTTTGGCCAGAATGTTGCACCAGTAATTGGTGGTCAAGAACGAAAGTTTGTTCTTGGCGTAGTCTTGATGATGAGACAGGGCAAGACGAATAAGCTTGGAAAAATCCAATACAATACAGTGTTGTAGTGCGAAACGTTAACGTTGAGTCATGTCCTGTCGGCGCGCTCGCTTTCTAATTGCTAGAATATTGGTTGGTACGTACATCAATGGATTCTTGGGTCTCATTTACCAATGGACTATGCTTCATGACAATTTATCAATGGTACCTTCTTCATTTTGTAGCCTTCATCATCGTCTTCTGCTGCACCACCCAGCCTAGATGATCCTGACTGGGTTAATTTTCATTTTCTGTCAATCGCAACGTCGCGCACAAGGAAGCTGACCTATGCTGCGCAATACACTGCGATGCACCATGAGATACAGGCGCTCGGTGTCGGCGGTGGTGGTTGGAAAGGCAAGTCTACACATCTTGGTCGGCGACAAGGAGCATTCTTCGCACACATGTGTGGTGCGGGGATCGATGAAATCGCCAAACACGGCAATTGGTCGAAGAGCCGACTTGTGACGCACTACCTTGACGGAGTTGACGCCTCGGTGGCATTGCAGATGGCGGGTTTTCGAGGCGGGCATGTGATAGTTTTTGGTTGGCGCGAAACACTATTCTTCCAGACCTCACTCTCCAGCGACAAATTTTTCCCTTCATTGAGGAGGCCTGCTCGGACAGAAATGATAAAGATCACTACGACTGTTTCTGGAAGCAGACGATCGAGAATATCATGCTGGATCGCAGTATTTATTATGGGCGGCGAGCACAAAAGGGCAAAGAACAGGAACTGCACGTGCTTGAAAGAAAGGATGTGGTCAGAGTTCTGTCCAATGAAGCGATATCGCAAAGACGATATCTGTGCTTGCTCGCTCATCTACGCAAGGTTATCTTGCAGGATGCAGCGGCTATGCTGTTGATCAACAACACGGCTGCCAAGCACCCTCTTTTCAAGCGTGAGGTATTCCGTTCACCAGAGTTTCTGTCTCTCAAGCGGCAGATGGCGGAGGCATTGACTAGTGCATCCATTGGATCTGCCAGCCTTGCTACCATAACGCCTGCCATCCAGCAGCAAATTGGGGCTGTGAACGCAGCAGTATCTAACCTCAGCTGTCAGCAGCAAGCACTGAGTGCCCAATTCGCCCAATACTCAGAACAGCTTGCCAGCAGGGACAAGCAAGACCAACGTGTCCAACATCAAAACGAGCGCATCAGTCAATCCATTCTCCAAAGCACGGCCAACGCGAATACCAAACTCACTGCCCTGATTGACTGTGTGACGAAATCTCTAAGGGAGGTTTTAACCACCTTGACACCCGCGCAAACTCAAGCTGATCTGAGAGCGCAGAGTGTTGTGCTTTGCTCGTCCATGCCAGCCACGCAGGTTGCAGATAGTGGCCAACCAGACCTTGATAGGGCCACGATGGCAAACGTGGGCAATCGCAGCAGCAGCAATGCATTAGCGGTTTTGGCTGATGCCTGCCGGATCTCCGATGAGCAATTGCAGCGACAGTTGAGCGAGCCTGTTGCCCTGACGACACCCTCTATTTCAGCTATCCCTGACGCACAAGCAAATATGCGTGCTGTGGCGGCAGCAATTGCAGAGGAAAGAAAATTGGAGGGGGTGCCTGATCGCCGATTGTCGCACATCATGCCTTTGTGCACTCTGGTTCCTCGACCAAACACGCTTGAGGGTATTTGGCGGGAGTGGTTCTACGGCATCAACGATGCCCCGTCAATCATGGAAATGAATGAGTTATACGGTACCGCATGGCGTAGCGAAAGTAAGGCGGCCAACTCTGGCGAAAAGTACGGGCTTGCGGGACTGTACCTGTTCAAGAAGACAATTGTACTTTCGGTCCTTCGCTGCATTCCTGACGGCGCACCAATCGATATGAGCATGGTGGAAAAGGCCCTTGAGACTTTCAAAAAGGAACTTAGGGATGAACACAACTCTTGCTCAATTGCGGCGTACTACAAATCGTTGCCAAAACAAACATCTAGGAGAAATGGGAGCGAGAAAGAAAAAGAAAAGGGGAAAGGGAGAGGAAAAGAGAAATAATAATAAAAAATCGTCAGCGGTGTTCCTGACATGCATGCTGGGATGGCAGGTAGAAAAATCCCCCTCCCCCCCCTCATCTCAGTGCACATCCACTCCATAGTCCTGATGGTCTTTTTTTTTTTAGAGATGCCAGGGGAGTACACCTTCAGCTTCGTGCGCAAGACCGAAGCCGTCCGACATCAGGCGTGCTGACGTCGCTGACATCGACTTGCTTGATTGGAAGCCACCTCGCAGCTCCTGGACCCCTCGGACCCCTCAGACTCTTTGCCCTAGTTGTAGATCTTGCCCTTGACTTGCCTCCTCTGCGGGTTCTCTTTGGACTTGGCTCTTTTTTTTCTTCCTTTTCTCTGCACTGTATTTTTAGTAGCTATATCGTTTTTGGGCCGCCCTGCACTTTTCTTTTTTCTCTTAAGGATAGTCTTGATAACTAGTTAGCCACATCTGCAGATCGTAGGATGAGTGCGCGCCGACGAATCAAACCTCTAACGGGGCCAGGAAAAAAATGACGACCCCTTCAGTTCACAGGGGCCTCAGTAAGTCAAATCGACCCCGTTACAGGCGTTTAGTGCCCTAGGGCTCCAGCAATAGACCTAGGAGGGGCAGGAATACCTCCTAATAAAAGGGGGACTCTGTCCTAGAAAGACCTTCAGAAGTAGACACGAGTTCGTTCAACCACTTCCAACCCAGACACCCCTTTGACTTGTTGCACCTCTTGCCTATCCAACGTACTATTTTTTTTTTTTTTTTTTTTGCAGGCACTGATAGAGGCTTTATTTGTCGCGTGCATCCGTCTATGCTCTGCAAAGGATATAGCTGCCGCTGCCTCTTCTAGAAGAAACCTGTCTAAACCATCCACTACAATAGCCTTATCTCCGCTATGAGCGTTTCTCTGTCATCGGAACCCATAGCGGTCTCCTACGCTCCTTCGACTCTCAAAGGCTCCAACTTTGCTCCCCACTGAAGATTACAACGGCAGCCATAGCAAAGTAACAGTGGTACCATTGGCTCAAAAAATAAGCGAGAGTTCAAAGATTCAAGAAAGGTGATTTTAATTCTCTCTTTGGCCGACTGTATTAGTTTTTTCCATTGGAGGACTACGATCAAGGTTCAAAGTTGTGTGTTGCTCATATGACTTCGCCATTGCTACTCGAGCGTTTCGACTACTCGATTCCGCCTCCTTACTTTCTTCCCTAAACGGGTCTTCCACGGCAGGCTTCGAAAGAACAGTAGGTGCGATACTATTTGGTTGGAATCCAGAGCTACAGCTCGATCTTGAATCATCCCTGAATGGGTCACTCATCGCCACTACGAATGGTTCAGTCAACTCTGCCACTAAAAGAGGAGAGTACACAAAGTCAGATAACGAATAACTTCTGGGTCAATCAAAATAAGCATCGGGTGTCTGAAATTACTTGGAAGTGTGTGCCCTGCCGATCCGAAGCTGTAGCTTTGCGTCTCTAAATCATAATAGATTCCTTGCCTTCCTTCGGTCCTTCCTTTGATCCTTCCTTCTATCCTTCCTTCGATCCTTCGCACCTGAGTATCGCCCTCGATAAGAGTTCGTTTCAAATCCATATGCCGAACCAAGTTGTCTTGTTCTAAGACTGCAAGCTTGGCCATGATGTCCTGTTGCAAAATACCTTGCTTCTGTAGCATATCGCTTTGCTCCTTGACTGCTCTAACGAGCTCCCTCCATCCTTGCTTAGTCACTACATCTGGCAAAGGGATAATGGTTTGCAGCATTAGGGACTAGACTAATCTAAAGTAAATCTTCCAAATCTGTGTAAAAAGGCAGACTTACTTGTAATTTCTCCCTCACTGTCAGCTCTCCTGCTGCATTGTGCTACACTTTGTAGACCGGAGATCGGAGTAGAGGCTCCATGGCTTTCGTTCTCTGGATCATGAGGACTGTCTTTTGATGCCCAGTATGCATCCTCAGATACAGGAACAAGGTCAATTACGAGGTTTTCCCCTAAGACCTTGCGTAGCTTTAGACAGCTTTCAGCATGGCGCCTAATTAAGGTTAAGACTTTGGTTGACTCTCCGCAAATGTAGCTGAAGAATCCGTTTCCCCCTCAATTGATCAAGTGTGCCAGAGCTTCTTTGCTATCATTGCTTGGAGTGATCCTGACAAAACAATCCCGATGATATCGTGAAAGGTGTGATCGGTCGCTTTGCTCCAGTATCTCTCGCCGCAAATCTCGTTTTTCTATTAGCCCATAGGCACAATAGTCAACCGAACAGTCGGCTGCTAGCGATCTTGCTTTCCCCTTGACTTTTGGCATTGGGGAGCAGGGGGTAAGGTTGTGAAAGGAATACGAGTGAAAGAGTTCGATCGAAGGTCAAATTAGGAATGCGGCATTGGTGAACAGGCTTCTTCAACTTGCCCTTTTATTCTCGCAACATCGAGGGTGACGAGGAAGGATAGGGGTGGGAGGGAGACGATGAGGGAGACGATGAGAGAGACGATGAGGGAGACGATGAGGGAGACGGAGGGGGAGACGAGGAAGGAGTGGAACGAAGATAGGTGTGGGAGTGATACGATGGGGGAGACGATGAGGGAGACGACGAGGGAGACGGTGAGGGAGACGATGAGAGAGACGGTGAGGGAGACGACGACAGCTGAGTTGATGGCCCGGTCGTCTCAGAGCCTGGGATCGTCAAAATGTCCAGAAAAGATGAGGGAGCTGATGATGCGAGTGGGAAAGATGGAGGCTATTTTATTGTATTCTGAATTTCAGCTAATTTTGCTGTTCATATTAATGGACATTATCCAGTCTTCCCGCTGGTTCATAAAAAAATTATAGTTCATCTATGGACCATCAAACTTTCAGTATTGTCCATTTCATATGTTTTTGATTTCTGCAAAGTAAATATTGACAACAAGGGATGCTCTCCTACCGTCAATCTGTCAACTGATCGTGCCAAGTCCCTTATTAACTCAGTCATCCTCGTGAATTAGCATCGTCTCGACCATCAAATAAAGTAGACACGCGCATTTTTGGTACGTTTTGGAGACCAAAAGTGCGGGTTCTCCCTCGTCTTTTTCGGCATTTACATTTCTTTCCAAGAGTTCGTCTTTATTTTTTTGATAGCTACCTTGACTCACATTGCCACCAATTTCTCAGTCTTTTTTTTTTTTTTTTTTTTTTCACACCGTATCGCACCACCTTGACAACTCCTCTCCTCAATGACTATTTCTGAAGACCTGCGACTGCGAGCAGTGATACTTTACAGCTTCCATGGGCTATCAAAAACCGACACGGCTGCCTTGCTGTCTATTTCAGAGTCGAGCGTGCTCCAATGGACAGGCAAGACAGAGAAAACAATTCAAAGACTACTTGCTCCTGACTCGTCCAACTTATTAATATTGACGCTTTTGTTCGCTATTGAAATAGTGATGTTCAACAAGACTGGCTCAGTGGTGCATAGAAGAGTATCTGAACGGAAGTCAAGCTGGCCTGATGAGGTTATTGACTATGTGAGACAGTATGCCGAATGCCATCCCTGCTTCCTTCTTGAAGAGCTCCAAGAAGCACTCCGCGACAAGTTCCCAGACCTGAAGAATTTGTCACTGAGTACTCTTTGCCGCGCTCTTCGACATGACCTAAGGTTGAGCAGGAAGGTACTTACCAAGCGTGCTCGTGAAGCTCTTCTTCAAGAAATCGAGGATTTCAAGGCACGCCTGTCGCCATGGTACCTGAATCGGGAGCAGTTGATATTTGTAGACGAAACGAGCAAAGACGGGCGTGCTGCCGTGCGGGATCATGCGTGGTCGACGATCGGCTCTCCAGCCTTTGTGATGCTCCCTTTTGCTCGAGGGAAAAGGCTTTCTGCGATGGCAGTGTTCTCCTGCCGCGGTTTCATTGACTGGCATATCATTGACAAGACTTTCAACCAAGCCCAGTTTTACGAAGCCATTGTCAATCACCTCCTTCCCCATCTTCAGCCCTGGCCCCTGGCGAATAGTATCGTCATCATGGATAACGCTCGAATTCATATGAGCACTTTGGTAGAAGACGCCATCCACTCCCGAGGGGCCATTCTTGTTCACCTACCCCCGTACTGTCCCCAGCTCAATCCAATAGAGTTAGGATTCAGCCTGGTCAAGAGATGGATTCAACACCATGCTAATCTTGCATACCAAGTTTTGCCAATGGAGATGCTAAACCTCGCTTTCCGAGCGTATTCACAAACCACCTCAATCAACATGTATTCTCATTGTGAGTTGGTGGAGAAGGGATCTTTGCAGCCCCTCCAGGATTAAAAAAATTTACTTGATGTTTTTTTCATACAAAAAAAAAAAAAGAGAGAGAGAATACTACTAAAAGGCTCTCCGCTCGTTTGCTCCGAGTCTTCTTCTTACCAGTCTGTCCTCATTGTCTTCGTTTTCATTCTGGAATTCGTGGTACCGACGAGTTACTGACTTTTTCTTTCTTGTCCGTAAATCGTCTGTGTTGCTGTGCTCGCCAGCTGAGTCTACTTGAATGACTCGAGCTTTCTCGCGCTTAATAAAAAGTGATGTTTGTTGCGATGGTTTGCGAGGATTCTCTTGTAGAGAGAGTGTGTGGAGTGGAGATCTTTTAGAAGTGCGATGTGCTGAGCTGCCGCTGGGTGCAGAGGTGTCAATGGAAGGACGAGTTGGTGGGTCACGGAGCGAACGACGGCGGTCAGGAGAACGAGAATTGTGAGACTGCGCAGGGAAAGTGGCGGCGTGATATTTCTGGGAGGAGAGTGTGTATGGTCGGGTGTAATCTCTCGGGGTGGAGCGGCGAGAGGTCTGTGCGACAGGGGTAAAATTGAAATCGGCAAATGGTGAAGGAGAGAGAGTAGTGTGAGAGCGTCTACTCTGAGTTGACCATCGGTTGCCACCAAAAGGTGGCGTATTCTCATGGTCCTCGGCAATCTCGATGGGCTCGAATGGCGGGGAGTGTTGGCGGCTGTGGAGACTCCCGAGTGCAGGGCCAGGAATCAGCCCTATCGCTCTCTGGAGCCCCTCTCTACTGGCGAAAGTAATCGAGGTGACACGCAAAGTGACTGGGCCGTCACCACCTGGCTCAGGAGTGGTTGGAATACGGCCTTCAGCAATCATTCGGTCGATATGGCGGACTTGGGCTCTGGTAGAGGTCTCTGGTACCTCAGGAGGTTCTCCGTCACTCTGGGGGACAGTTTTGCGCCTTGATAGCGTCTGGGCACTCCAAGCTGACTCGTATCGGCCCATGGGTCGCATTTGACCTCGCTGGGTCGCCCGTGCAATGGAAGCGGCATGGTTGCGGACTGTGACTTGTGATCCGCGGTTGAGAGTGGTGTTGTTGTACGTTGGCATAGTGATGTAGGTGAAGAGATCGAGGATGACCACTTCGTCCTCCTTCCCTTGTCTGTTGAGGATTTTGCGAAAGTGGCGCCAGGCTTTTATCAGCTCTGAGGGGACGTTGTCATCGTGTAGCTGGATGAGCTCCCTCTGCCCGGCCCTGCTTGTCGGCTTAAGCTAAACCTCAAGAGGGCCATTGTCAGCATACAACGGCTGCCCATCCAAGTCCATTCGGCGGACCTCATCCTTCACAAAGCTGACCAAGGTTATGAAACCGATGTTAGGAATGAGCATAGTTTGAGGTGCCTCAAGCTGGCGACCGTCCTTGCTCTTCAAAGCTCTATGAGTTGTTCGGGGCTGCCCTTTTCGGACATTGATGCGGATATTGAGGAAGGAAGGGAGAGCAATAGGTGCTTTTGCTGAGGATTCCTGTGTTTGGGTAGGAGGCGGGGAGGAAGAAACAATGGAGGACTCGGGGGAGTCATCAGAGAGTGGGTAGGGAGGGGACATACTGGCACGGTTCATGCTAGTGGGGGAGAGGAAGAGATGCACAACCCATGTCTTGAGACCAGCACTTTAGTTTTAGAGGGTGTCAAAAAAGGTGACCATTGACTGCAAACAAATGCTTGAGAAGAGCTGATAGCACGCATGTTCAATAGATTTGCCCCATATAATACTGCGGTTAGATTTCAAAAAATGTGAGAGAATGGCAAAAATATATCGACAACAGCAGGATTTGAACCTGCGCGGGAGAACCCATGAGATTTCTAGTCTCACGCCTTAACCGCTCGGCCATGTTGTCTTTACATGTTGACAGCGAGGAATTCGAACTTTCGACAATATTATTTCATTTATTTCCTTGCAAAACGTTATTTCCTAGAACTGAACCTGGTTTCTTCGGTTGGCACCCTGGGTAGACTTTTGGACTAAGAAAAAAAGAAAGAGAAAGAGAGAAGAAAAAAAGGAATAAAGAAAGAGAAAAAGAGAAGGAAAAAAGAAAAAAAGAAAGAAGACGAATTGTAAGGCGGAGAAGGCACGAGTACCGAAGTCGGATAAGACTGCGAAGAACGCTCCGAACAAGGTACGCCAAGGAGTCCGCAAGGAGAAGAAGGAGACCATGGCTGAATAGGTTGACACACCTGGCGAACATAGACAATACAGACAGAAGGAACGCCGTCAGGAGGGAAGCCGAAATAGCCATGGCGAGGGAAGCAATACCACTCCGAGAAGCAGTTACAGAGGTACAGCCACAGGGAGTCTTTGAGGGAGTGCAGTTGAACAGACTAACGATCGAGGAAGTCAAACGGTGGAGAGAACAACTGAAGGACGAGGACACCATTGTTTTGTTTTCTGATGGATCAATGAAAGACATGGGCAAAGACAGTGTAAAGATGACTTTCGGAGTGGTGGCAGAGCGAGGGCATGGCTGCGATTCTATTATCTCAGGATCAACGAGTGGATACGCGTCGTCGACGAAGGCAGAGCTGATCGGGCTCCTCGCAGCAATCCTATGCAGCCCACGGGAGAAGGAGACAATAGTCCGCTTGGACAACACGGCTGTTGTCAAAGGATTTCAAAAGCTAGTAAAGGGCCGCGTGGATGCCACTCGCAGGATCAAGCAGAGAGCCACGTATGCGGAGTGGTGGACGCAGGTGCACAGGGCATACTGTAATCAGGGAGAACGGGTTACAGTTGAGTGGGTCAGAGGTCACTCGGGTGTGGGTGGCAATGAGGCGGCGGACCGGTTAGTGAACAGGGCGCATAGGGGAGAAAGACAAGAGTGGAAACTGCCCGACAGAATGCAGGAAGAGTACGGCTGTAGAGCAACATTCCTAGGAGATCCGCTAGAGGATGACGTGCGACAGCTGCTCAAACTTCAGTCGGCGGCGAGGATACACCAACACTGGCTTAGACAGAACAGGACCAAGAGGTACATCAGGAACTGGAAAGCCATTGAATGGAGTCCAACTCTAGACATTATCCACAGCAGGAACCCGCCAAGGGGATTTTTTACCAGCGAAAGCGACTGTAAGAAGAGAGCGCACAGGATAAAGAAACTGCATGGGATGCTGCCGACTCTAACCGAGATGAAGAAGCGCCACCCAGACCTATATGAGGAGGATACGTGCAGAGTCTGCGAGGAGGAACCGGAAACGATGGAGCACGTGTGGAGATGTAGAGCAACGAGGCAGATGCAGGAAGAAGGATGGAAGGAGATGGTGTCGAGAGTGAAGGACAGTGGACGTAGACAGTGGCTGAAGGAGAAAAGGGAGTGGAAGGAAAGAAAGGAGAAGGCTCAGCAGGAAAAGAAGAAGTTCAGGCAGAAGGAGCCGAGGTTCACAGAAAGACGGGATGAGGAGTTGTGGGACTCGCTGGAGGATGTTTTCCAGGGTGTGGCAAATATCCGGCCAAGAGAATACGAGGAGAGGGACAACGAGGAGGAAGACGACCAACCGATGCACATCATCATGGAAGCATACCAAGGCTTAGTACCAAAAGAGTTGGTGCTAAGATGGAAGATAATGCACAGGACGACAGGGACTACGGCAAAGTATATGGCCAGCCGGTTTATTGAGAACATTGAGGAGTATGGTAGAAAGCAGATCTGGGGCCAACGGTGTGACACCACAGTGAATTGGGAAAAGTCGATAGGAATCTCTGCAGTGAGCAAACGCGCTGGGAGACGCAACGGTGCTGACGGACACCAAGGTAGCTGTGGAGATTTCTCTGACTTGAACAATCCGCTGAGGCAGAAGCCGAACCTCAAGGAGGCATACGATGAAGCAGACCGTACTGTGCATGAGTACTACCTTGGAAAGAGGAAGCTGGAGGTGATGGAGCGGCTAGGGAGTTGGAAAAAAGTGTTAGCGATGGACCAAGAGGGCTAAAAGACGACGAATGAGCGCAACAGGCCGCGTAGGGAGCTGGCATTACGACCACTCATGCGACGTGGTTGATGGCGAACAGAGTATCTGGACATTAGGTAGAACTATTTAGTGTTTATTTGCAGGGCTAGATCCTGTTATGGCCCAAGTGACAACGGGGCAGTAGCCCCGGTATTCCATAAACTCTGCATGCCCACGTGAAGTTCGTTGACATCCTAAGGCCCCAAGTTAACTGGGCTGTTTCCTTTGTCATTGAAAAAAAACAGGTAAAGTCGAGAGAGAGGGTAGAAGGAGAAGGGTGATCAATGTCCCGGTGCTTGTTGCTGCGCCCGTCCGTTGAGGAACCTGGGGTACGACTGATGACACAAGTCTTTGCGTGAAGAGAAATGAAGGGTTAAAAAGGGTGAAAGTGAACAAGAAAAAGAAAAGACAAGCGCTCAGCAGTGGGCTGCTTAGACAGCTTTCCAAGCTTGCCAAGGTTGACTGCGTCAAAGAGCCGATACGGAAGTGGACGGTCTGGCCGGGTCGTATCCTGCGCTATCTTTTCCTCTCTCAGCTTCATAATACTATTTTCTACTTGCTTTACCTCACTGAGGAGAGTCCCTTGCAGGTGTCAGATAACGTCTTTGTCATTAGGTCAGTGTTGAGGATTACTCCCCTCATCTTGCCCAAGCAACTGGTCCTGTCATCTGCAGTCGGGGTTCATCTTCTCAGCAGTACTAACAAGTAAAATAGAATGCCAAAGAGAAGAGAGGATGCAGGGGAGTGAACCCCGAGGAGAATGAAGAGCCTGGGTGGTGACCACCTAGCTTGGGTCACCATTACATCAGGGTGAAGAAAGAGAACAGGGGAAGCAGGATAAAGAAAGTGAGCAAAAGTGAAGAGAGGTGGCGATAGCGATGGTATCGAAGAGACAGAAAGAGACTCCCAGGGAATGGGGCTACTTACTATGTTGGTCCTGGTGTCCGCGTGCTCTAGTCCTCGTGTATGAGAGAGGACGGGGGTGGGGACGAGGATGGGAGAAGAGAAAGAAGCAAAAGGAAAGAACGAGAAAAACCAGAGTATAAAAAAATAATGGTGGCGTAGTGCTAGAGTCAACTCGAGCCTGGTCTAGGCACAGTGTGAGAGAAATCAGACGCGCCTGACAAACGCATCCGGAGCTCGATGCCAGAGGGTTTGCAAAGAGGAGACATCCAGAGCCAAGTTTGATGACAGCAAGGAAGTGTATGCCATTTTTTTTTCGATGCTTTTTGTAATCAGAATGAGTGGAATGAGGTCATTGAGCGAAAGAGGAACCACAAGAGACGGATACTCCTTCCACGAACACAGGAATCCCTGGAGACATACTCGACCTTTCTGGAGGAACGTTGGATGCTCGGACCAAGGCGATGTGCATCCCCAGCAAACACTTTTCGTGTGACAACGGGCAAAGCACAGCCAACTCAGATGGGCTCTCTCTCGGTAGACAAGCCAAGACGCGTGTCCTTTTGATGCTTTGCAGCTTCAGTACCTTGGGGCAGGCAGAGTGGTGTTCTCGTGGATAATAATAAGGGTTTGTAGTTCTTCTATCGCGATAGCAACTGTCTCGACTATCCACGGCAGCACAGCGCCAAATGTTGGCAGACAGGTAAAAAAAATATGCTTGACCAAGAGTCGAAGGATATCGAGATAATTCTGCTGAGAGAATTTCCTTGGGAGTACGACATTTAGAGTAGCCAAAAGGTATGATTCCCAGCATCAAAAAGGGGATCCAAGAAGAATCAGAGTTTTCTGCTCGAGATTGCTTCACCCACAGCCAGCTCTCATTTCATTCAATACGAGTACACAGGGATATTCGAGTATTCATATTGGAGAGAGAGAGAGAGAGAGAGAGAGAGAAAGAGAGAGAGAGAGAGAGAGAGAGAGAGAGAGAGAGAGAGAGAGAGAGAGAGAGAGAGAGAGAGAGAGAGAGAGAGAGAGAGAGAGAGAGAGAGAGATGTACTACGGTGTTCAGGCCTGCATCGGTGATTTATACACACTCTTGCGACAAGCGACAAGGAAGGGAAAATTATGAAAAGACCATAGACCAAACATCGAAAGGGTGCGTCTTTTTTGCTTTGGGGGATCCAGTTGGCTCGCGATAGAGTGTGCGAATCCCGAGTGCCAATTCCTGAAGTTTGGGCACTCCATCGGGCCTCGAGATGGTCTTTCGGCGTTAGCAATCCAAATTGCTAGGGCATTCAATCCCTTCTCTCCACGCGCGATATTTTATCTCTGTTCTTGCCGCAGAAAAGGCCACTAAGAGCTATTTTCATCTCCATTTTTACCCATCAGCCTCTGGGCCTCGCTTCAAGATCGTCCTCATCCACATATATTCCAGGAGGGTCCCCGCAGACCAGCGTGCGTGTTAGTTTTCAGAGTATCTCTCACTCTAATTTTTTTTTAAAAAAAAAAAAAAAAAAAAAAAAAAAAATCCTGAAGGGAGAGTAAAAAAGAGGTTTCCGTTGGTTCCGTTTATAAAAGCCGCAGGGAGTTCATCCCATTGTCTAGTCTATGAACAAACGTCTCTTCTTCTTTTTTGTCCTGTCCTGCAGTCCATTGAACTTGTTCCCCCCTAGTTACAACTCATCTTTTCGGTCGATCTTCAAGAGTTCAACCTCAAAGATAAGAGCCGAGTTCGCAGGGATAGCGCTGCCCATGGAACGACTGCCATAAGCCATGTTGGAGGGGATGGTGAGCTTTCTCTTCTCTCCAACACACATGTCGTTCAGACCCTGATCCCATCCCTTAATGACCTGACCAGCGCCTATGATGAAAATTTGAAGAATCCGAAACAAGTCAGCGTCTAAACTGTATAGTGCTGTCCTAAACTTGGAAGCCGAAACAATGGGATACTGAAATTCCTTGTTGGTTACATACCAAGGGTAAAGTCGAATGAGCGGTTGCGATCGTAGCTCGAGTCGAACTTGTTGCCATTCTTGTGAAGCGTGCCAGTATAGTGCATTGACAGCTTGTCACTGTTTCGTATTGAAAAAAAAAAAGGGTGGGAAAAAAAAAGCCATCATGAGACATTGTTCGTTGGAAAAGACCGATCTTCCGCTCCTATACAAAAGTGGCCCACAAGGTTTCCAGGATAATGATATAGAATTGACTTACCCAGCCTTGGAGAGAACTGTGCACTTCTCAGGCTTGCTAGTGACATCTGTTGACAGGATGGAGAGACAGAGAGAGAGAGAGAGAGAGAGAGAGAGAGAGAGAGAGAGAGAGAGAGAGAGAGAGAGAGAGAGAGAGAGAGAAGGGGGAGGAGAGAAGAGAAGGATGATTTAATCAGGAACTAGAGAGCTTGATTCTCCTCGCCAAAAGATTTTCTCTTGAGCATTGACGAATGGATGAGAGAAAGAGAAAGGGAAAGAGATGTTACCAATGATGAGCTCCGTAGGGGCCTCATAGGCCATGACCTGGGCAGCCAAGAGGACAGCGCCGGCGATAAGAGTGGAGAAAGCCTTCATGATGTGGATGATGATGGGTGGGTAGTGATGAGAAGAATGAGTTGAGGAAAAAGAAAAGAGGGAGAGGGTGAGAGAACAGGGATGAAGAAATAGGTCTCCCCCACTCCCCCACTGATGTCTGTGTGGTGCGAGCCCAGCCAATAGGAGTGTGCCTGCGCGACAGGCCTTTCGCTGGGCTGATGGGAGAAAGACACGCGTCCACTGGTTGCACAACAACAGTCCGAGTGGACCCAGGGGAACGACTCTACTCTTCTTTGTGACACTCGCCCGTTGTGTTCTGAGTACATCCTTACTTTGGAGAGTAGCTTCTACACATGTAGTAATGCTTTCCATGAAATAGAAATTTCACGGAGACATGCTGGCCCTTCCGTTCCGTCCTGGCTACACCAGACCGGGTCGAGTCTAACCATTTATTCTGTCATTTTCAGATCGGGTCAGGTCATGTCAGGTCAAACCTGGTTCTCTTCAAGACTGGCACATCTTTCCGCCACGGTAACGTATCCACAGCTGTGAATGGATATCTGTTCACAGAGCGGGAAGGGTGCCGACGGGTTGGCTAAAAGCACAGTTGCAAAAATGATCAACATGATAATTAGCACCCTCGATTCATCACTTCCGTATGATTGCTACTATGCAATCTGGAGATAGGACGGAATGGCAGCCAGAAAGGAGCCAGAAAAGAAAAAAGGATAACCTGTCTCTGCAAGACGAACGGACATTCCCAAGCGGAAACTGGGCCAAGCAGGTTTGCTCTCGTCCTAGAGATCGGGGTCGAACATAGGCCAAGACGCGATAGTATGGATGGCACCCGAATGCATGGAGTTCTGACTGCTGGTGTCTTGACTTTCTTGTTAAGCTTTTCCTCACTAAGCTATACGGTCTGAGGGACGCCTTTTCTTTTCTTTTCTTTTCTTTTCTTTCCTTTCCCTTCCCTTCCCTTCCCTTCCCTTCCCTTCCCTTCCCTTCCCTTCCCTCCCCTTCCCTTCCTTTCCTTCTTGCTTTCCTGTCATTTTCACTTTTTCACTTTTGACTTTCTACTGGACCCTTCAGGTCCCTCAGGTCCTGGCTGTCTATTGCCTCACTGCCAACATATTAATCATACACTCTACCTCTAGATCATTAAATCCAACCTACCTTTCCTTCTGGGTTCCCTGAAGTCTTACCTATTCAGCATTCATAAGACCTATTCACAAACTCCCGCTAGGAAACGAGTGAGTCTAACTCAATTTGTTCAACCTTTTACACCAACAACCATGCGGCGACTGCGCCTCGGGGTACCAGCCCGCAGCACAAGAGTTGGTATCATTGCTCTCGTTACAGTCTGGACTGCCCATTTCTCAACTCGTATCCACGCAGCTCCTACAACTATTGTATCAACAGCTGCCGCAGGGGTCCAAACTCAGGCACAGTATGTGGCCCCTTTGGGTGAGTCTGTATCTTACTCAGACAGTGTCATCCACTCGACTGGGTTCCGAAGGTGTTCAGAGGCGCGATCCATTGCAGGATCATCCTCACAGGATTCTTTGGTGAAACTTTCAAGTCTTGCCCTCCTCTACGATCCTCTGGCTAATACTATATCGCTGCGAGCCAAAGGCTCCGCACAAGAGGAATTAGTAGCGGCCACTGGTAATTATTAGCCAACCTCTGTCCTGTTTATCTTCTTTCTTTTTTCATTCATGGATGCTAACCAAACTGCCAACAACTGTTTTGTAGCCCATGTGGTTTTGACAGCATATGACCAAGTCTATTACGACCAAACCATTGACCTTGTTCGCGCTTCGCAGACAGTTCCAAGGTGAGCGTTATGATTGAACGTGAACAACTATGTCTTTTTCATCCTTTCCCAAACCCTCTCTTCTCATCAGCTTTTTCCTGCACTCTGTTTCGATTGCTTCTTGTGTAGGCTCAAAGGTCTGTTCTCATTTGAGGAAACATTCTCGGCTCCCGATCTTCTACCGGACAAGCTTCCTCAGCAGCTCTTTACACTACCAGCTATCGAGGCATTAGTATCTGTCCAGCTTTACGACACCCATGGCGTACCCATCCTTTGTACATCTCTCCCTCTTACCAATGCTGTTAGCATTCAGTCCCCCGCCATTGCCATTGCTTCGGTCTCTATTGCAGCCGCCTCAATTGCATTGACCATTATCACTAGTCTGGTGGCCTCTTTTTCCTCTGCAGCTCTTCTCTCTTCACTCCATCTCACAACAACCCCAGGAAGTGCAGGAGCTTCAGGAGCAGGAGTCCATCCCACAACTCTATCACCCACTCTTTGGGATGTCGTCTCCTATTCACAGTTCATTGCGATTTCAGGCTCATTGGACTTGGAGTGCCCTGAGCTCCTCAAACAATGGTCGCAGAACTTTGGATGGAGTCTGGGTCTTGTCCGAGTAGACGGATGGAACAGAGCAATCGACGAACTCCGTACCAGAGTTGCACCGACCACCGTCAGTGCAGAGGATTCTGGATTCCATTCTGGTCAGGGCCAAGCAGAGGAAAGTCGAGTTCTCCTTCACGAGTCTCTTCAGCGTCATAACGATTCTGGGTCGACTAAGGAGTCGACGACGTTTATTTCGGCTCAGTCACTCTGGGAGAGCTCATCGAACCCCGGCATCATCGAGCTCAGCCACTCTCAGACGACTGCCTCCGTGTCGCCAACGGTAGCCAGATCTGACTTGACCGCCCTCTCACTACACATTAAGAAAAAGCGTCAATCGGCTGGAGCTGATCTTCTCCCTTCATTACAGGATATTTCTCTTATGAACCGTGCGAGGGAAGCCTCAGGACTTGCACCTCTCAGAGCCCCCAAGGACGCTGCTACTCCAACTGGCCCAACTCCTCAAACCGCTCATCCACCTAGCTCTACAGAATTGCATTCGCCCATCTCATGGCCAGAGGGTGGGTCGATGCAGATCGGTCTCCCTTCTTTTGGGCAACGACATGGCGTTCCGCCTAAGAACATGTTTATGACTTCACTCTTTTTCTTCTTGATCCTCCTTTTGATTACTTCCCTTGTTGCGTTTATCATCCGGATTTCTCTCGAAGTGTATGCCCACTTCCGACCTGGCAAGTTTACGAAGTTTCGCAGGAGATATTTCGCTTACTATGCCGGGACCTTACTTCGCGTGGTCCTCCTCGCCTTTTTTGGAGTCGCGACTATGGCATTTTTCCAGCTCACACTTCACGACATTTGGCCAATCACTACTTTGGCAATCATGACGCTCTTGCTTTTCTTTGGACTCTTGACCTACGCGACACTTCGTCTACGGCGAGCTGGAGGGACTAGTTTGGTCTTTGATGAAAGTATCCGGTCCAAGTATGGCGCATTGTACGATCAATATGCACTCTCAATCTACTGGTTCTTTGTTCCAGCGTTGATGTATCAGATTTTCAAGGCGGCAATCGTTGGTCTTGGGCACAATGAGCCCGAGGCAGGTCCTCTTCGTATCCATCATCGAGGGTCCGTCAGTGCTTGGATTCAGATGGCCCTGATGCTCCTTGTTGAGATTAGCTTTACTTCTCTCTTACTCTGGAAACACCCGTTTGCGGCGAGGACGCCCAATCGGTTGAATGCTCTTCTTGGCTGTGCTCGTATCTTGAATATCGTCCTTCTCTCGGTCCTAATCGAAGGTACTGCAGCATCATCAGTCTCAAGGACCGTTGTCGGGATCGTAATCACCTGCATACAGGCCTTGGTGATGCTACTCTTGGCGTGTCTGGTTGTTTACCAACTCCTCAGGGTACTCCATCTATTGTGGAAGATAATCGTTGCTCGCAGGAATGCTAACAAGGAGAAGACACAACAGTCGTATTTGGAACGAGAAGAAACGCTTGTCATTTCGGTTGAGGAAGGTGTAATGGCACATGAGTTCAAGAACGACGACAGCGACGACATGCCTCCGGGGCGAAGAGCCAGTGAGCACCCTCGCCATCCCGATGGGAGCATAACGAGCCTTGTTGGAATGATGGGTATTGGTCAAAATCCCACTATCTATTGTACACCAGCAAGCGATGATGAAGAGGAACCAGATGAAAAAGATGACTGCAATAGTACTACTACACCCAGGCGTCTTGGCTTCGAGAGCGCAGAGTGCAAGAATCCTTTTGGGGCTGAGGCACAAACCAAGGAGAGCAAGTCCGTGGATTGTGATGCCAGAATAATGAGTGACCACCAAGACTCAACAGCAGAGAGTTGTAATCAAGTGTCCTCTTTAACCGAAAAAAATTCAACTTGCACAAAGGAACAAGACCATGGCATGAGAACAGAACCCTTGGTTGCAAGCAGTTCTATCCTTGAAGGCGGTAGTCTTCCTGGAGAGTTGCCCCAAAATGAGGCCGAAGAGCAATGGATCCAATCTGCATATATGACACGTCGAACTAGCAAAGTCAAGTGTCCGATGGCTCAGACTCCAACTTCCGGCTCGATTATCACCCTTTCCAAGTCGCAGGACTCACAATCTCAGGGTACTATCCTGGGTGCCCATTCACGGCGACCGTCATCCCTTGGGTGGAGTGTGGGTTCGAGGCCAAGTTCTGCTTCATTTGATATGCAGGCAGCTCTAGATGCTGTCCGACAAAAGGCTCGACGAGAGGAACACCGGTCTTCGGTTGCATCTGAGGCGCGTCTACACAGTCTAAGACTCTCCATGATGATGGACTCTTCACCAATCTTTAAGCCTATCTACATTCCAGAAAGCTTGCTGGATGGTCCACCCTCCCCTTCGGCACTTCGGCCTCAACGAACATCTATCTCATCTGCAGCCTTACTCACTCCTCCATCTCTCTCGCCAGTTCTTCCAAGGTTCTCGAGACGAGCATTTGACGCTCGTGATGAAGGGGCGAGCCCGTCTGAGGCATCATCTGAAAGGGATAAGTCTGAGGCAGAATCGGAGTCAGGGGACAATGAGGATTCGGAGGAAACGTCTTCTTTCGAATCTGAGGCCTCCACACCAGCAGCTGAGTTGGTACCTATGGCGACAATAGGTCCAAACTTTTCGGAATACCGTTTCCCGGACGAACGACCCCCGCTGCCCGTCGAAGGAACTCGTGCAAGTGTCCTTTCGCAGACCGTGGCAGCGGTGCAGAGAAGCATCCATCCGTTGTCTCCTTTCCATCCCGACTTTCAACACCCAGACGATCTCTACAACCCATCCCTTCCTTCCCCTAACGAAATGGGACCATCATGTCTAATAACTACACGGCCACCTTTATTCGCCAGGAGCTTGGAAACTGGAAACGGGCCCATGAATGCACCCAACATGATTCAAAGTGGACCGCGACGGGAGCCGGGACCCCAATACGCACCACTCTCCCATGGTTCGCAAACAATAGTTCCACGAGCTCGACCTGCGGCCGCTCGAGGGTTGACGATTGATACTTCACCCAGGACCATCCTTCGAATGGCGACGACCACCACTAATGCCACAATTCCTCTACCTCGGATCCCGTCCTTGTACATCCCGCAAACACCCTTGTCCATGGCCGTAAACAAGGGTTTATCGGGGGCTCTGCAAGAGCCAACACCGCTGGGGGCGTCAACCACTCGATCGTTTTCGCTACCAGTGATCGTCACCACTCACCATGACCTTCCTCTTGCTGCTACCATGTCTTACACCTCAATTGTCGAGGAAGGATCCGGTAGCAGTAACAGCATCAACAGCAATAGTAATGTTGAGGGCAAGGAACAGGAGCAGGGCGTTGTCAAGCGCCATTCCAAGTCCTTTTCGGCCAGTGCGAGCACGACCACGGTTGAATGGTCACTTGCAGAGGTCTCTCCGTTGAACCCTGAATGGTCATCTCAAGGAAGTAATAAGGCCATGGAGACAACAGTAAGGACACCATCAAGTCCAGGCCATCAGCGCACGTTGACCACGACACCTCTTTCACGAACACTCGTGCCCTTGACCGTGAGTCATGTTCGTCAAAAGTCATCCCGATCTGCACAATAGTAATAGAGTATATTTTTTCTTTTCTTTTCTTTTCTTTTCTTCTTCCCTTTCAAAGCCAGGGCGTTGTCTATTCTGATTCAATCATTGTCATCATCGTTTTCGATGCTGCCTGGGTAGCCTAGTTCAATTCAATGATCATGGGCTTGGGTCCTTCTTGCATAAATAAGCTTTCCTCTTCAGGGACATCCATGGCGTTCTTTTCAGAAGGATCCTGCTTCTCTTCTTTGTTGTCCTTGTCATCTTCATTATCGCTCTTATCTTCATCGTCATCGTCATCACCATCATCACTGTCGTCACTATCCGTATCACTATCGCTGTCATCACTATCGTCGCTCTCTTCCTCGGAACTGTCGTTCTCTTCTTCATCCTCTTGAGATTCCTTGGCCAAGTTCTCGAGAGCCTCCAGATGCCATCCCAGATCTGACTTTTCCATCTGGAAATGGTGAACCTCATGTGCCAGCGTCCTAAGCACCTTTTCACTGTTTGAGTAAAAAAAGAAAAAAAAAGTATATTTGTGTTTGGGTGAGTAGAGCAGGAGAAAGACAGAGAGAGGGATCAGGCATCATTACAGACCTAGAGTCAATCCTCAGTATGGAGTCATGTATAGTGGTCTTGTGAACTTCTCAGCATTTCTCTTTACCTGGCACTCTGGATCCAGACACAATAGTCTTCCACAAACATCTTGCTATAGATATAATATACGTCATCGTGATCCAGAAGATCCTTGATTGCCAACAATACTCTCAGGATGCCTCGTTTTCCCAATTTCAAAATCACATAGACATCTTGAAGTACTTTGGTCGACAAGGTCCAGTTTCTGTTCAAGGGATAAGCGAGTGATCGACGGAAATTGGCGATAAGTGTCTCCTTCAAGGTAGTGAACTGATCCAGGGCAGCCATTGAGGAGGATAGTTTGCAGATGGTCCATGCGGATTCAACACCCGTATCTCCCTCCGAGACTCGAAGGTCGTAACTGTATGCAAAGAGGATGTCAATCAACGTCAAGTAAGTTGACTTGGCATTTTCAAGGATGTCTACAAATTCGGGTACAATGGTAGTAGTTAGTGGTAAGTGGGAGAGAGTACAGAGTATTATCCTTTTTTCAGTCTTTTTAAGGCCAATGTCCAGCATGGCTTTAGTTTAAAGCAAAGAGTGATAAAAAAAAAAAAAAGGAGGGCGGCGAGCATACATTCTCTCTTTGGCAAGTTACGCATAATTTCCTGTTCCTTGGTCGTAAATGGTTTCAATGCCGAGGCAATCGTCGAGTCTCCTGACGAGGACAAGTTCATCTCTGACAAATCCTTTTCCAACTCCATGGGGTTGTTTCCTGTCGTCGATGAGGATTGGGATGAATCGACAATCGTGATCATTTCTGGTCGAAGGAATTTGACGGGCTCGTCCATACTCTCGTCAATCAGGGGTTCAATGCTGTTTCCAGTCGTCAAAGAGTCGAGTTGTGTTTCTTTGTTCACCTCGGTAATCATTTCCTGGATGGACTGAGTAGTGTCGTTGTTCTCGCTAGAGCCGACTTCAGCGATAAGACCGGTAGATACTGGTTTAGTGGAGACGGCTCGTAGACCTCCAAAGTCCTCTTTCGAATTATGACCAGCCAATGAGATGGATTCGTCTTCGTCCTTGACAATGTTGAAAATAGAGGGTGCTGCTGTTTCTTTGGACTGAGATAATTGCAGTGGTGAATCAAATGTAGTTTGCATTTTGGATGAGTCGTTTGTCCGAGCCTTGCTGCTCTTTTTCTTTTCTTGAATCTTCGCAGGTGATTCTAAAGATAATTTATGTGGGTATTAGCGTCCATGCAGCGTCCAGAAGGAGTTGTTATCGATTTCTGAGTTTCCCAAGGGTTGATATCTTCTTTCTTTTCTTTTCTTTTTTTTTTGCGGAGTAAATAGATTCTCCTTCTCTCCCTCTCTCCCTTAAAATAGAGACTTCTGCGACTGTACCTTTCTCAGCCTTTTGGATATCTCGAAGTTCATTCCACCATGGTGTCTTAAACTTGAGCAAGTGTTGGATTTCTTCTTCATTCATAAAATCAGCCCTATAGAGCCGCATGAGAAAATAAAATAAAATAAAATCGCCTCCACCGTTAGTCTCCAACACCAACCATTCGAGAGGTACTAATAGACAATACACCATGATAGAAACGTCTTCGGTCCAACATACATGTAGTATTCGTCATCAAACTTATTGTCCTCCCGTTGAGTCCGGTTCTCTCTCCGATTTTGAAGGGTAGCGTGTTCTGGGTCATAAACATCCAGAACATCGTTGGCAGTCTCTTGTACATGATTGAAAAATCCTGAGTAACGGTTGTTGAACCCATACCGAACTTCCGAAAAAGATCTATTTTTGTGACAAGTATTTTTTTTTTTTTTTTTTTAGTTGAGTAAACATGGAGCTGAAGTGAAAAAAAAAAATAAAAAATAAAAAATAAAAAATAAAGAACAAAAAAGAACAAAAGAGAAAGGTAGGTTGACTTATGCAAAACAAAGCATACCTCTTGTCTGATCTCTTGGGGCATTTCCCAGTCAATGTCTTCGTCTATTGTAGCGCCAATCCCATTGTAAGCACTTATCCTTGAAAAGTGTAGGGTCCAAAAGAAAAAAAAAATCGTTGTTTTTGCATCAAACCTTTTTCCATTTGCTGGGTTCCCTCAAGAGTTTCTCCACTGCTAATGACTTCAATCAATGGTCGTTTGTCTGCAGCCTTGGTTTTGCCCTCGGACAGATCGCTTTGGCGTACAAGAAGTTTGGTGAGCATATCGAGATCTGCAAAGTGTTCTCCTGGTGTCTCCTTGGGCAACACAATAGTCATTTCGCCCTTGCCCACGTCATAGGACGCTTTTGCACGATCATCGTCGACGACATTTCCGGGGAATGTTAGCCTAAGGATTTGAAGAAAAGGGCAGGTGAGTAACAGCAAAGCTTTTTTTTTTTTTTTTTTTTTCATTGCCAAGATTGGTACAGGAAGTAAAAGGCAGGTAGTCAACTGTCTACACACCTCAGGAAATAGGGCTTTAGATTAAACTTGAAGACAGGCCCTTGCACATCAAAGTCTACGTTCTGGGTCTGATGGTATCCAGGTTAGGGGTCATGATAGGATAACAAAGAGTTAGTGGCGGAGGTCCTTTCTAAGTAGTCATGGATATATACTGTAACCACAGGTTAGGAATGCGGCTCTTTGGAATGAGGCCAAACCTTGATGTGCGGAGCCTTGATGACGATGGTGACAAATTCCTCATCCTGCGAGACATGAAAGACTGGAGTGATCATGGTGAGGCGAATGAGAAGGGGTATAAAGGGTAATGCAACAAATAATGGGCCCAGAGGAGCTGAGAAGTGTGGCCGATTGTTGTTTAAAAAAAAAAAAAAAAAAAAAAAACGCAGTCTAGAAATCACAAAATGTGCCACTCAAGCCATCTGGGCGAAGCATATCCCATGGGTTTTCTCTCGTTTTAATCCCGCACAGCGAGAGGTAAAGTGGATCGAACTATGTCCAGTCTCGGAGAAGAATCTCTCCTTCCTTTTTCTTCTTCTTCTTTCTTTTCGTTTCTTTTCTTATTACTTTGCATTTCTCTCCTTGACCATCTCTGCGTTCTGCCTTTCTTCATGGCTCTTTCCTTATTTTCTTACTGCCGCTCATTCTTGAACTCATCATATTCTCGGACACGTCGGTCCCGTCGGCGTTTTAGTTCTTGATAAGTGCCAAAAAGTTTGGCAAGATCTTTTACGAGCACAAAGAGACATCCTCCAAGAACGTTGCGATGAAAGTTATCTGGCAGACGCGTCCGAATGAATGGAAAGTGTCCAAGCATGCTACTCGATGGAACGGCAGAAACAGATTTGCGTCCACAGCTGATATTAGCTATCGGGTGCATCAAGAAGCAATAATGTTGCTCAATATCATAGAGAGCGCGAAGTCTCTACACGATTAAATGGACAGTAGACGTTGAACTATACCTTCCACAGATGGACGAGATGGCTGGCATAAGTAGAGCGCCAACAATAGTCCTGCCAAGATCCTTTCGATCAAAGAACGAAATTTCCTCTTCCGCTGCCGCAGCTGCTGTAGCCATCGCAGCGGAATCGACATTCATCTCATCCACACTAGCATTGATGCCTATGTTTCCAAGGCGAGAGAATCCTGCTCCTGCCCCATGTTGATTACGCCAAAACTTTTCAAGTCGAGTCGATAACTCAGACCAGGCGCTGTTGTATCCGATCCTCAGCCAAGGGATTAACGAGAGTGTCAGTGCAGGTGAAGGTGGGAAACTGAAGACAAGTTGGTCATTGCCGAGGATGAGCAATGGGATGAGTGGCATAAAAGAGTCGAGCAGTTTGGTTCGCGAGAAAATGAGTATCACAGGGATGAGTGGGAGACCGATCTGGAGCGACAAAGATAACCATGCCGAGTCAAACCAAACCAAACCAAGACAAGACAAAAGAAAGAAAGAAAGAGAGTAAAGAGGAAGAAATAAAAAAAGGGTTGAGTGGGTTAGCTTGGACGATAGGAATACCTTGTAGAGCTCCTTTCTTAAAAAAATTCTATAGGGACTAAAGGTTACCCAGACACGCCATCCCCAAGGGTTAGGACTGCCAAGCATTCTTTCGCCTTCTTCAGTGCCACAGACTGTCAGGACTGCGTAAGCTCTACACAATGAAGGGGTTATAGAACGGTGTACGAATGAGTGAGTCTTGGCAGAAAGAAGCCACGGACTGTGCAAGACCATTGGGAGGTTCCAAAGCAACTCCACCCCTTTCTTACCCGTATGTGGTGCTTGTGATAATAACAGAGCACGTCAGTCCCAGGAATGTCAGATAGGGGATGCCCGCGTGGACCATCGCGTCAAAAGTCGAGTAAATTTTGAGTAAAGTCGAGTTGGGTTCCGTTAATCGGTAGACAGTATTGCAGACCGAGCATCGTACCTATTGATGGGACATGGTGGTCAGAAAGTAGAAGCACAACCATACCAAGTTCTTGAGTTTAAAGTTACTGTGGGTATCATTCGAAAAAATATGCATATGAATAGGGGGAGGGGGAGGGACATACCTGTCTTCGCGCAAACTGTTGACGGTTCTTGTCGATCCAGTCGAGCAGACAGTCTTCATGAGATATCAGAGTACATTGACAAGGCTTGACCCATCGTCCAACACTATCGTCATCCGTCCCAAAGCATATGTAACACCGGTTCGGTTCCTGGTAAACTTCTCTCCGCGACCCATTTTCGGTTGCGTTTATATTCGAGTCTGAAGATCCCGATACCACGGGCGCTGATGTAATTTCCCGGGGAGAACCGTGTTGTTTCCTGGATTGGGAAGAGATAACTTCTAATTCCTTAATAAAGACAGCTGTTCGAGTGCCTGCCGAGGCCGAGGCGATGGACGAAGTAGACCCTGTTCGAGAATGGCTTCTAGAAGAAGAGTCCTGTGCGGAGTCGTCTGTTGAGAGAGAGGCTGAATGCCTCTGTGGATAGATGAGGCCTGAAGCAGTGGCTCTCGAGGATGTCGATGGTGAAGGCACAGGTTCCATGGGTACGTTTCTAGTAGTTTGCACTTGTGTCGATGGATGGGTGAGGATAATGGAGATGTCTCGTGAGTCCCAAGAGAGAAGCACTTTTCTTTTTTGGTGTTGGAGAGATCAATCTGGGCAAGAGACACGCTACAAAGAGTAACAAAGCGACGTGTCAAGTCAATGCAGGTAGTTGGTGTTTGAGTAGCAGGGAGTAATAGATCCTTGAGGGTGGAGAGACAGAGCTTTTAGTCGAAAGAACATTGGACAATGAGGCATGAACCATTGAGTCTGACCTGGTCATGGGCGAGGCCAGTCCCCACAGGAGAAAAGAAAAGCCCCGTAAGCTTATTTTTCGAGACTCATTTCTTCTGCGTCCATCAGGTTCGCGACATCCCATCCAAACCATCTTAAAGACGGATTGATACTCTCTCCCAGCAGGAACAGCCCATTTGTTTTTGCAACTTGACTCTTCATCTGGAATAAAAGCGCAGGCGCACATCCACACCAAATCTCATCTCTCATCCTCACACGCGCATCATGGAAACTGCTGCAGATTTGGTATTTTTTCTCCACCTTGACCTTGTCGTCACGACCGGTTTCATCAGACACCATGCTGGGACAGGAACAATGCGACTATTCATCCTCATTTCGCCCATTCCTCTATTGTTTTCTTGTCCATTCTCCTCTGATAGACTCAAGCCTGGGCAACAGGAACGGCATTTGCCCCACCACTTTCTGTGTCGGCACATCCGATTCTCGCACTGATCACCCTGACTGTTGGCCTCTTCTTTGGCACAAAGTTTGGAATGTATGTCCCGTCTCCACACTGACTTGAAAGCCAACAGGGCACCCAACTCTCAGGATTATCCAGGGTAGCCTTGCCAACTGATTGTATTTTCATCTTTCTTGTCCTTTTTACCTGGTGCTAGCTCTGAGAAACCCGTTCTCGTCAATGATCTCGCGACCTCTCTCTCCAGCTCGGTCTTCCTCGGCTTTGGCATCGTCTTTTTGTTCCTTGCCGTTGGTTTGTACGTATAACCTTGCCACCTCTGTAGGAGCAGTTATAGGTCTTTCCACGGCGACATGACGCATAGAGGCGACGTTGCGAGTCTGGTCTGGTCATTATTTCAAAGAAAACCTTGTCTCTGCTCCAATGATCCCTTCTCCTCAATATCCTATCCACGACCAGGATCTATCCGTGAAGCATACCAACTTTGAATAAACAACACGAAAAGAAAAAAGAAAAATGAAGAGGAGCTCAGTGTAGACTCATTCAGACCTTTTCGCAAAGCTATTGGCACGAGAAGAGAGCTAAAATGGTAAGACGATCTTATGGGGAGACGACATTATCAATCGAAAGGCAAGGATAGGGCGCGGGAACGTTTGTATGCGGCACATGTAGTCTAAAAAACGGGCACGCTGGAAGATCGATGGTGCAAACAAAGGAAAAAAAAAAAAAAAAAAGAAACTCAGGGGTGTGTTGTGTGGGAAGTGAGTGTTGTTCTTCTGAAGAGGTGAGATAGCCAAAAGACAAAGGCCCAGGATTAAGTGGATAGATGAATGGGAGGGAGAGGGGGGAGGATGGATGGAGGTGGGAAATAGATCGCAGAGTCAATATTCAAGCAGTGGAGAAGAGAAAAGAGAATCAAACAGCTCAGTCGGTTGCATGAAGAGAAGAAGAGAAGTGCATGCTAGAACCTTTTCTACAGTAGTTGCTTGACTGACTTTTCTTTTCTTGGCCCCGCTCCTTTTTTTTTTTTGCTGACCCATTGGGCCGTGCATGATTAGTTCACTTTGGTCATCTCGATCCCATTCCTTTCTCTCTTTTTCTTTCTTCTCTCCTCTCGCTCTCTTTTCCAGTCCTGCTCTCACATCAATCTGTATTGCTCCCATCTCTCATTCATCCCATCCACAACTACGTTTTATTTTTCTTATTTCACTGCTCCTCTGACCCATTCCTCATCTCCCAGAACAACCTTCGACAACTCACCCCATCCTCCGCGTCTGAGACCTTTTTTTCTTCTTCTCTTTCTCTCTTTCTCTCTTTCTCTCTTTCTCTCTTTCTCTCTTTTATTCATTCGCTTCGGGTGTTCCGGGCCATCAGCCAGCCCTTGCTTGCTCTCGTCACTCCTGTCGTTCCATTCCTCACTCGCCACTGCCGGCTCGTTTTACTGTTGGGAGAAGGGGAGGGAACAAGATGACTGTTGACGACCATGCGATGCAAAGACTTTGGAAACTGACCAACGAACTCACTGCCCAATTGGTCTTTAACCGGAATGCAACGCTCGAGCTCAAGCAACAGCTGGCCGATCTCCAGGTATGGCATAACCCCATTCCGTTACACGTCTTTTCTCAATGCCACGAGCTCTTTTTTCTTTGTCTGTGGGCTCGAGGTGAATGACTTGCTGGGCACAAGGATGGGCACGTTGTCCCAAGTTTTGTTGCACCACCTGCGCGACTCACCCTGGGTGAGAGGGAGGACAGCGATTGTGAGCCGACACTCTCAGTACTCTTCTCGTATCGCACATTCTTTTGGGCATTCCAACGATTGTTCTCTTTCTTACTCTCTTTCTCGCTCTCTTTCTCACTCTCTTTCTCACTCACTCACTCACTCTTATACGCATAGGCCAAGGCTGCCCAGAGTACCATTGCGGTCAACCATGATTTCGTCAAATATAATCCTCAAGGTAGAGAAGCTTTAATTACTACAAAAAGTGCGCAGAAGAAAATATCCTGTTGTCTTTCATCGTACTCATTGAGCATCAAGCGCTTGATATTTTTCTTTTATATATTTATAGAGTATGCGGATCTGAACCTTCGGATAACAAACGAGCGGCTTGTCGAAGAGAATACACAATTGCAGGAGCAGGTGCGAGAGTACGAAAAGTGTCTAGAGTTTATCATGGCCAAGTTTCGTCTACAGAACGTAAGTGCCAGGTCAAGGGAAAGAGGACAGAGTGTTGTTGCCAAAGGAAGGAAGAGAAAAAAAAAATAACGGGGCGTTGGGCTGCATCATTATCAACAATATGTAGATCAGACCTGCACCCCATGCAAAAAAACGCAACCCGAGAGTGAAGTTCTCGATAACTCACCTTTCCAACCTTTTGGACCTTTTTTTTCCTTCCCTCGCTTAGTTCGCTATGGCTCAAAGCAGAAAGGAGGCCATGCATGAAGCATATCGAATGGCTGAGCGAGAAGGGGTAAGAAGGTGCACCTTTGTGCAAGGACAAGAGTCGTTGTCCCTGGACAATGACAAACACTTACCAAAGAAAACCCAGCACCTCCTTTTGAAATATGAACAAAACGAAGACGGAGACGTCTGTTCCTTACTGCACCCTTTTATTAACTAGACGACTCGACCTTCGCCGGAACGATTTTTTTTAACTGTCTTCCCATTCCATAGGAACTTGCAATGCGATTGCAGCAAGAGAATACTGCACTGCAGGCTCGATTAGTTGATGTTGGAGCGGTCGCTCGCAAAGCCATCAGCGACGAATATTACAACACGGAGGCTATCATTGAGACACTTGAGATTGAGAATCAAGGGTTAAGAGAGTTATTGGGCGTAGCAACAGAGGGTCCTGTGGGTGCCTTGGGTGCCAGACAACCAGGTAATCGGGTCTCCTTTCCAAGCACAGGCTCCTATGTGGCCTCTAGTGGAAGTGACTGGGAGCGAGACCGCGAACGGGATCCAGCATCAGGTCCGGTTCAGAGTTCTCCAGCCACTGCAGCTCTGGCTAATGGAGGTCAGCATTCGCCAGCAGTGAATCGTTCCCCTGATATGTCCAATCAGGGACCAGTGGCCTCAGGACTCTCATCCACCAGATCGCTTTCATCGTCTCCAACTCTTCCAGCAGCTTCATCGACAGCAGCGGGTTCACCTTCAGTAGCGGCATCAGTGTCACCTTCTTCTGGCCCACTGAAACTCGTGGACCGATCCACCAAGGCAGAGACAGCGAATACAACTGAGGAGAGCAGCTCAGTGAAAAAATCGGACGCTCCTGAGACTGGAAGTCAAGCTCGATCGCGAGCCAAGAAGCCACAGGAACATGAGACCAAGAACGTTAGTGGGAGCAATCATACATCGAGTAGGATAGGGAATACAGGATCTCAGACAACAACGGGGGCAGGAACAAGGAAGACAGTGTCGACTGGCCATGGATCGTTGAGCAATGCGAGCTCAGCGGGGCAAAAGACAGTCAAGAAAGGAACTCGCAAGACCAAGGTATAGCCAAGGTCTGGTTACTCGAAAGAGGATAAAGATGTGCTCCACATGGATTGAGAATATAAACGTAAAAAAAAAAAAAGACCTTTACAAATCTCATACGTGTGGGTGCCACCAACCTTAAAAAAATAAGGTCATCATTGCCCCTTGGAGGCATGTGAGGTGTTTGCTCAGAAAGAGAGAAAGAGGAATAGGGTCAAAAGGAAAAAAAAAAGGGACTGGACAAGGCCACAGGTGATCGAGACCCAAATTCAGGCCATCGTTAGGAAGCATTGCATTTCTCTTCCAGTCAAGGATGGAATGAATGGCCTGTGGGCGGGACGGCCAAGGCAGGGTTCGGGAGTGTGACATTAAGCAGGAGGAGAGAAGAGGAATGAGCCATGCTTCAACTTCTGTTAGAGACTCAGGGTCGGTTGGTTGCTTAGCCAGAGAGGAGAGGAGGGGGGGGGGGCGTCACTGCGCATGGCCCAAATATGAAGCATTGTTGTTTCCATTCTTTCTCCTTCCTTTCTCATTTGTCTTTCTCTATCTCTTCACTCCTTCTCTTTTCTACCATTCCATCCGACGTTCTCCACTCTTCCTGCTCCGCCATCAAAAAAACCCTCTTCATCGTCACCTCCCTTCTGGAATTCCCCTCTCTCGGATCCCCACGAATTAAAACGCATTCTCATTTGCGAAATGCGTCTCAAAACCTCGGCACCATCAGCCAAGGGCAATCCGTCGCAGGACCATCCAACTCTGGCGAAGCAGGAACAGCAACAGCAACAGCAGCAATGTGAGGAGCCTCAGTCCCCTCTTCGACCCTACCAACACATTCAGTTGACAGTAGACCAGGACCGCTTCGTCCTGCAGTCGTATCAAAAAAAGGGCATTGTAGCAGGAGATGAAGGCGTTAATGGAAATGGCGCTACCGAGCATCCTCTCCAGATCCTCTTTTCTTTGGCTGGGACTACACAAGTCTCTGTGGACCATAGCCAAGACGAATGCTCGAAAGCGACAGATAACACTGTATCGGCGACCAGCACTCCTACCCCACGGACGACCTGTAAACGGGTTTCCTTTATTGAGCCAGGTGAGGGTTGTTTTCTCTCTCTCTCTCTCTATTTTTTTTTTTTTTTTTTTTTTTTTTTTTTTGTTCCTTTCTGTTACGCTTCGTTGAGATAATGTCTGTGCTGACATGTCTATTCTTCAAAACACTTTTCGTGGAACCTTGCTTGCTTTGACTGCACTAGGAGCATATTCCCGCTCAGAGTCCGCTCGCGATTATATCATTTATGGCTGCATTGGACTTCTTGATCTCCACACTGGTAAGCACTCCTCCCCCTTCCCCTATCCCCAAGCCTGCATCCATTCAACCATTATGCCAAATGATTAGGTTTTCTTCTTCTCTTCATTAACCATGCCTTTCCCAAATTGATCTAGGCCCACATTTGGTCGTCATCACATCTATCCGAGCGCTAGGAGATATTGAAGACACTCCTGTGTTTGCGATTGAAAAGATTGCTGTCGTGCCGCTTGACACTGAAGGTGCCATCTCGGTACTAGACAGGCTCGCGCGACCCATTGGCTCCGATATCGATGGAGAACAGAAGACACCTTCCAAAGGTGATCAAGGGTCTTTGCCCTCATCTGATGCCGCTCAGGAGAAGTTGACTGAGGCGGCTGCTCTAGTCCCAGTTGCTTCTGGAGATGTTGCCGCGCCCAAGAATAATACCGAGAACAGCCTAGTGGGATCAAAGTCACCCAAGATCAAATTCGCGTTCCTGGGGACGAAACAAGAGACCGGTTCTCAAAAGTCTTCCTCGAGCTCAAGCCTACTCTCTACTTCACCTGCGCCTTCGGATTCACTGGACAGAAAGGCCTCTGGTACATCAACACCCAAAAGAATCTCTTTTGATCTTCCTCGACTTGGCTTTGGAAACCGGAGCAGCACCAATCTCACTAGTAATTTGAGTGTGACACCACCTACGGCCTCGCATTCTACTCCTTCCTCGCCACCAATGTCGCCGACCACTCAGGCAAAGTTTAGCTTCTTTGCCAAGCTCAAGGAAAGCATTTTGGACACCAAAAAGCCAACCAGTGACAGCCAACAGGATCAGTCTTCGCAATCTCCATCCTCCGAGAAGACTTGCGAGGATTCAAAAGAAACAGAAAAGGCAGAGAGTGGCACTCCTAGCACAATCGATCCGTCGTTGCCCGCCAAAAATACAACTGCACAAACGGATCTTGGACAGATGCCTGCTTCGGATAAGACTTCTACTCGCATTGGAAACGAGGCTGATGAGGAAAAACCGTCTGAAGACAGCTGTAAATGTGCGTGTACTCTGCCCTTGTCTGAAGACGAGACCTTTAAGAACCAGGCGTTGGACCGACGGATCATTCGAGAAATGTCATCTTTGTTTACAACGGGTTTCTACTTTTCCTATCGACTCAATCTCCTGATGTCTGCCCAAAGGCGATCGGATCAAGATCGGGACCCTCTGGTTCGAAGCCAGAGACATTGGCAAAAAGTGGACCGGCGTTTCTGGTGGAACGAGCACTTGGTTCAGGACTTTTTGAGAGTCGAGGTAATTGTTTTTTGTTCGTGGAAAGAATTGCCTTCGCCTTTTTTTTTTTTACATTTGCTAAAGCCTGAGTAATCAAATATAATAGGCCCATGGTTACATTCTTCCGATCATGCAAGGCTATGTAGAAATCGAGCCATGTGTAATAGAAGAGCAAGCTTTTGAGTTTATCCTCATCTCAAGAAGGAGTCGTGAACGATCCGGTCTACGCTACCAAAGGCGTGGTATAGATGACAATGGAGACACTGCCAATTTTGTGGAGACGGAGCAGATCCTGCGTATTGTGGTATGTTTTCCATTTTCTACATCCTCGTTTTCTTTTCCTCGGTATCTGAAAGTTGCTCCTGGTTCTAATTGTCTTTTTCTTTCGAAAAAAAAATCTAACAGAGAGATGATAGCGAGCACCAAGTATCGTTTGTGCAAACACGTGGTTCCATCCCACTCTTTTGGTCCCAGTCGCCCTATCGACTCAAACCCATCCCGATCATGGAGCGAACCGAACAGGAGAACGAAGCTGGCTTCAAGAAGCATATTGACAGTCTATTGACGCACTATGGTCGTCAGATTTTTATAAGTTTGGTGGAGCAACATGGTCGAGAGCTCATTGCTGGGTCTGCCTACACCCATTATGTCCAAAAATTAGCTGAACCCAGAATCAGGTAAATGATCGAACTCGTTCAGGGATGCATTACTTGCTTGGGACTGAATCTGCCGGAAAGACACCTGTTATTAACCACAGTGTTTTATTTTTATGAAAACAGATATATCGAGTTTGATTTCCATGAGGAATGCAGAGGAATGAAGTATGAAAATATTGATCGGTTAATTAAAACCTTGGAGGTACCGATCCATGAGCTGGGATATTGCTGGCTAGCACCCAAGAACACGGGTCCCAAAGAAGAGTCCGAGGCGTTTTCACGACTTCACGACCAGAAAGGAGTGATCCGGACCAACTGTATGGATTGTCTTGACCGGACTAATGTTGTTCAGAGCGCCATTGGGCGGTATATTCTGAACCATCAGCTACTGCGACTAGGTATCGCGTCTTTCCCAGATAAGGGACTCTCTGTCTATGAGGATTTTGAGACGGTCTTTAACAATGTGTGGGCCAACAATGGAGATGCGATCAGTCGAGAGTATGCAGGAACGAGTGCACTCAAGGGAGACTTTACGCGTACGGGAAAGCGAAATTTTCAAGGCATGGTCAATGACGCCACCAATTCCATTGCACGCATGTATCAAAACACCTTTAAGGATTACTTCCGTCAGGCAGCAATCGACTATATGCTTGGCAACACTGATCTAAACATCTTCAAGACACTTCAGACTACAGCTTTTGGCACAGCAGTCACTCCCGCACCGGTCCTTCCTTTGCCATCCTTGCCATCTTCCGAGACGGCAACACCGATCTCTGCTTCCGAATCCGAGATAAAGGCCGCGGTCGGAGCACGTTCGCAGATCAAGATGGCAGGATTGGCCCTTGAATCAGAAGAGAAGTCCGGAGATCTTCAAGCTTTGACTGTATCCGAAACAGTACCAGCATTGTCGGAAGAGGAAAAGAGGCTTCAGCAGGAGGCATGGATCAATATCAGAGAGGCAGCAATCGAAACCTCTGCCGAAATCGTCATCTCGCCCGGTGAACTGTCTTGGAAGGGTTGGACATTTATGTGTTGTTCCAATGAGATCAGTAGTGCACTCTTATCCTCGTCTTCACCCTTTTCTTCGCCTCAGTCAACACCTCTGTCGGCGAAAAAGCAGCTGGTCCGTCCAAACAAGAACCGAATTTCGTTCTCGCTTGCAGGGCAAGGCGGTGAAAAGACGTCCAAAGTTGCAAAGTCAACTCATGTCTTTTATGATGAAAAGGTGGTTCTCTTGACAGAGCGAGCCTTGTATATTTGCACGTATGACTATGAGATGGAAAAAGTGCTCGAGTTTTGGAGACTTGCCCTTGAAAAGATAACCGGGATCGATAAAGGACCTTATTTCA
This sequence comes from Mortierella sp. BCC40632, assembly GCA_011634665.1. NCBI lineage: Eukaryota > Fungi > Mortierellomycota > Mortierellomycetes > Mortierellales > Mortierellaceae > Mortierella > Mortierella sp. BCC40632. The sequence continues at coordinate 482,785 of WAEK01000018.1, forward strand.
TGACGGCGCAAGACAAGACACCTCATGGAATGGATCCTCTTGAGAACTATGGATTTGCGGTCGTTTACAGGGCTAGTGCAGGTGGTGAGACCTTGAGAGTCAACAATGGAAGCGTTCGGAACCGAAGGACAATGAGCTTTTACTTATCTCCAAGCAGTCTTGAAAAGGTTCCTGAAGACCAAAGCGAGATTGGTGGCGCATCTGAGGAAACAACTGACGCAACGGCCAAATCTGTTGATACAAAAGTGCCATCAGGACGAACCAAGATCAGTCAAGAGGAATCTCAGGACTTGACTTCGGAGATTCGGTCTGTAAGATTCAAGACTGTGAAGCACCCTGAGACGAATGCCGTGCCATTTGTGAGTTGTAAGGATGTGGAGGATCCTCAGGGTCGATCTGCACCAAAAGAGAAGCCAGGCAAGATTCGACGAACAGCTCAAGACTGTGCGGAATGGGTTGTGACAGAAATTGTCCAAGGGCGATGTGAACTGGTTGCCGTTGCAGAGAATACTGGAGCAGAATCTCCCATCAAGGACAAAACTCCTGGAGAGAGCTCAGATGCGGATGTGTTGTCGCATCGTCATGGACGTTGTCCCAGTGAAGAGTACAACTATCATTCACCCAAAGAGTCAAAATGGACGGGTGTCCAGGTCGATCTTGTGATCCGTGACCAGGTATTGCAGAGTCTTGAAGCGGCAGGTGAAATAGAAAAGAATGGTCCCAAGGGATCCACGAAGGCGAAAACTTCAAAGAGAACCAAGGGATTGTTTGCGGAGCTGTTTATGAACGCGTCCAAGGAGAGTAATAGTAGTAGTGGCGGCTCCATTTCATGGCTCAAGAAGTTACAGTTTGGACCGGATACAGACGACGATAGCAGTAGCGAAGAAGACGGCGATGATGACGATGATAATATAGACGAAGAAGAAGAAGTGAAGAAGAAGAAAGAAGGAGAAGGCAAGGGGAAAGAAGAGGCCAAGCCAACTCTGAATCAGACGCCGGCCGGAGACTGTAGCAGTAACAGCGCCAGTAGCCAAGTCAGAAGCAGTGGTAGCAAAACTACTACAGCCATGGTATTTTCCAAACTCAAGAAAGTTGTTAAGAATATTTAGAGAATACTTATCATGAGCAAAAGCTAAGAAGAACGGGAGGGTCGAGACGCGAAGCCAATAAAGTGGCATTCTTTGTATGAGCTTCGCCCAAAGGCAACCTTTTGTTTTGTATGACTACTTTGTATGTGTGTTCAAGTCCATAGCTCTTTTTTACAAGTCGAGTGGAGAGAAGTTCTGGATCTCGGATTGGCCGAGTCGGGTCTGTCAAGAGAGGGGAGAGAAAGAGAGAAAGAAAGGGAGAGGAGAAACCTGACAGGGTAAAATAGCCGAGTGTTGGTCTCTTGCATTTTCTCCTTCCCCCCCCCCTCCTTCATCCTCCTTTCCTCACGGCGCGATATTATTTCCTCCCCTTTCCCTCTTCCTCTATACTCTCCGCCTCCTCTTTTCTCATTCTGCTCCCAATGAAAGAATGCTCGACGGATAGGCTCATTTTCCCCCCTCTTCTGGTGTCCTTTTGCTTATTAATGAGTGTTATTGGTAGGATTCTTGATCGAAATTTCAATGAAGGTACCTCATCCACTCCACGGATACTACATCGTCGCAATAGCTCAAAAGTACCTATCGCACATGGCCTTAGCTTGGAGCATTGGATTGAAGGGCAATTTTTTTTTTTCCTCAAAGGGTCAAAACTCGTTTCAAGGTTGCATCACCAAGGTACTCTGGTACCTTTTTTTTCCAAGAGGAATGCCAAAAATTTTAAAAGTGCTCATGCTTTGTACTTTTGGACTACTTAGTATCCATGGTAGAGCGTAAATGTTTGCTTGTATTGTCGCATTATCAAAGGGGCTCTACCGCTTACCACACACCCTAGAATAGCCTTTCTTGTCATGGCCAAAAGAAAGTAAGCTCTTTGTATTGGATCACTGTTTCGGGCCTTTTTTCTTTTTTTTTTTTTTTTTTTTTCTTTCTTTCTTTCTTTCTTTCTTTTTAAATTGTAGATGCAGCACAAATGTTGGCTTTAGACTTGGACAATTGGGTTCGGGCTAGCCGTTCGTTCACCTAAATACATATCCAGGGGATGGGATTCTAAACTTCCTTTTCCTCCTTCTTCTCCTCGCTAACGTCTGGCTTGAGATATCGAACATCGCGTCTAAAGTAGAGTTGATAGGCCGACTTGGTCTTGTCCCAAGCTTCTTCGAATGCCTTGACTACATCCTCCGGTAGAGGTCCCTTTTGAAGACTGATCAAGTTCTCCTTGAGATCCTCGACACGGTCGTTGGCTCCAAAGATCAATCCGTCTTCAGCGCCCAGTCCAGAGTGGTGGTTCATCCATCGGATCGAGGCTTCTAGAAGAGGGATATTGTGTTTGGCAGCAATGCTCTTTAGGTCCGCCACTACATTGAAGTACAAGGGGGACCAGTACTGTTCGCGATAGCTATTATGAGAAATCATGGGGTGTTGCGCACCCAATCAAAAAAATATACAAGATCAATTTTTTTTTTTTTTTTTAAGAAAAATAGAGAGAGTGTGTGTGTGAGTGAGTGAGAGAGAGGAGAGAGGAGTGAGTTTCTGAGTTGAGAATGGACACAGAGGGGAATGTTGTGGATGATGTAGGCTCTTACTACGCTCCAAGGACGGTCTTGGTATCAAATCGGGTACCATCATTAACTGGTTCATCCATCTTGTAGTTTCCAGTCAAGAACCCTCCAGCCTAGAGCGTGGACAGAAATAAAGAATTCAATTGAGAGAGCACCAAACACAAATGTAAGCCCAAAGGAAAAAAAAAAAAAAAAAAAATTGAAGCCGAGAGAAAAGAGAGACCAATCACAGCCACATTCGCTCGTCGTCAAAGCAGCAATGACTTACAATGGGGTTATAGGCATAGAATCGAATGCCAAGTTCTCTCAAACAAGGAAAGAGCTCTCGCTCCACTTGACGCATCAGGGGGTTATACCAGCCTTGGTAAACTGTTGGCTTGATGTATCCTTTGAAATGACAAATCTGATACACCAGCGACACTTGCCAGGCAGCAAAGTTGGAGAGACCAAACTATATGGTCGATCCAAAAAGGAGATCCGAGATTAGAGAAAATGTTACAATTGTGAGGGCGTACGTGTGTGCGCGCGCATGTATGTGTATGTGTGGGAAAGAAAAAGAAAGAGAATGGAGTAGCTACCTGCTCGATAAGACCTCGTTTGTAGAGGTCATCGACAGCCTTCAAGGTCTCTTCAAAGGGCGTGAAAAAGTCGGGCGCATGCAAGTAAAAAATCTTGACTTTGGGGACCTTGAGGGCCTCGAGAGATGCATGGAAGGCTTTGGACAAGGCTTCGGGTTTATGATCGCCTGGATGAATTGGATAGACCTTGGTCGAAATTTCAAATCGCGTCAAGGGCGCGCCCTGGACTTGTCCAAGGACTGTCTCAGTATCTCCCTCACAATAGACTCGGGCCGTGTCCAGTTCGAAGACATTAAAGGACTCGAGGAGATCTAAGAATGGCTTGACATTCTCGGCACCTTGGACTCTGTAGTCAGACTGGGTTGGATCAGTCGTATCAAGCGCAAAGCTCTGTGTACTAAATATGGTGGCAAAAGTGAGGCGATGCACAGAGTGAGAAGTCGAGAGAAAGAAAGGAAAATAGTATTATAGAGAGATCAATCACACCAGAACCACTGCTAACAACAGTTATAGCCGCGCGCGTGTTCTTACCCGAGCACGATGCGAGGTGTGGATCGGGTAGGAGTCATGACAAGAGAGCGGCAAAGTGGGAAGAGATCCAATGGTAGAGTGAAAGGTATGTGGCGATGAGTGTGGGAAAGAAAAAAGATATAATAGAAAAAGAAAAATTGGGATCGCTTGCCCAAGGGTCAACTTTTTATTTCGAAAACTAAAAACAAGAATCAATAACGTTCCATTCTCGCAACGGCCGAACGCGTCAGCATGCATCGCCTGGCTGCAGGAATGGTTCCGAGGGGAGGAGACGAGGGGGGAAAAATGAAGCGGCGTGTGTCCAGCACTTGCAGGTGTCGACTGCAGGAACGCAGGTCATTGGGATTCTATTCCTATCCATTTTTAGTGGGCATCGCAGGGTGAATGTCCCCTGCTCGGACTCTAGCGCCATTTCAGACAGGCGCCTCGCAAGCTGAAGTAAGGACTCAATCTCTGTTCCGGAGAGTTCCCCAACGCACGAGCCGTACGCTGGCGCGCTTGATAGCCACGCTGGCTGGATGATGTGAAATCTTATACTGTAGACGGCCCACCTTCTTGCCACGTCCTATCTCTGCCGTGGAAAACGGCTCGAATAGTTCGGCCCCTCCCTGCTCGTCCATATATCCCTCTCCGCTCATACCCTCTACTCCACGCTCTCCTGACACAGCCGTCATTGAGGATCCACTGGCAGCACTTTCTGTGGCGTTGATCCCACACAGTGACTGACTCCGTCGGAGTCCTTGTCGGCGACCATTCTCCTGTGCCAGATAGAATGCTCTAAAGTTTTTCTCCTCCTCCATTCGTTCCTTGAGGAGAGCATATTCCAGAGGCGTAGGCTCGTATGCACTCTTTGGCCTCGTTCGCTCACCGCTTTTGCCTGTGGCTGAGTTGGATCGACGACCTTGTTGACGCGGAACGGGTTCTGGGCCATGGACATTAGCTGTTTGAAACCGAGGGCTTGGGCTCTGCTCACGGGTATCTTCAAAGACGAGGTAACCCTTGTTTTGGTCTGGACCATCATCCTCACCCTGGACATAGATGGCGTGTCGACTTGCAGCTGCAGTACTTACGAGAGCCGTCTCGCTCGCGTAAAAACGTGCAGACCCTGCAATCTGTTTCCTAGAATTGAGAGAGGTGCTCCTTTTGGACACGATTTGTACGCTCTGCTTTGAGAGCGATGAGTGTCTGGGTGGTCGAAGCTCAACAGGTGGAGGGAGGAGGATTTCTTCTTCTTCATAGAAGCTGGTTGATGGCGACGCAGACCGAAGAGATAGCTCGCTCATCGAGGCACGGGTGAGGTCGACCGAAATTTTCATCTTGGGAGTGCTGGCCAGGTTCCGAAGCACGTCGATAAACTTGGCAACGACGGCGTCCGAGATTTGACAATGAAGCACGATTCGGGCAGCATACCCACTCCCGCTGATCTTGATCCCCTCCTTGGCCAATTCGGCCATGAGATCCTCGATCGTGAACCCGGCCTCAGTAGTATCGACCCAGATCATGTTTGTTTCGACTGGATTGGTGATTTGACAACCAATTTGGAGAAAGGCTCGCTCCAGGAACTTTGCTTGAAGATGGGTAGACTCCATGGTCGGCCAATTGTTCTTGATACACCAAAGTGATGCCTCGGCCAAGAATCCAGCCTGACGCCAACCACCACCAAAGAGTAAACGGAAGTGACGCGCCTTCTTGATAGCGGCTTCACTCCCGACAAGAATCGAGCCGATGGGTGCACCGATACCCTTGGAGAGACAGAGTGAAATGGTGTCAAAATTTTGACAGTACTCCTTCATCGATATTCCTGTGGCGATTGAGGCATGCCAGAGGCGAGCACCATCGAGATGAAGTTTGATCCCATGTTCTAGAGACAAGGCCCGGATCCGAACAATCTCTTCTAGAGGCATGATGGTCCCGTTGAGTGTGTTCTCGAGTGAGATGACTCGTGTGGGTGCATAGTGAACGTCAACATCGAGGACAATCCTTGGAGCAATATCCTCCGCTGTCAGGTAGTGACCGTTAGAGGGCATCACAGCATACACGGCCGCTTGTGAGTGAAAGGAGATGCCCCCAGCTTCGTAGTTGTGAACATGGGAGCGAATGTCAACCAAGGCGGACTGAGGAGGGTTATTAAGGTGGACCCGAAGTGCCAGTTGATTTGTCTGGAGTGGGTCGCAAAAATAAATAAAAAAAAAAAAAAAGCAAACAGGAGACTGTGAGAAGACGAGTTGATTTTTTTTTTTTTTTTTTTTTGGGCGTGTTAGAAAACCTCACTTTACCATCGTCCCTGAAGCACAGAAGAGGGCAGCCTCATGACCACAGAGAGTGGCGACATAGCGCTCTAGTTTCTTGACCGAGTCGTCCTCATTATAGACATCATCGCCCAGAGAGGATCGAGCCATTGCAGCAAACAGTTCCGGAGTTGGTGCCGTTGCTATTCCCATTAGGTGATAGGGAGAGAAGACGACGCAGCATGTGAGGAAGAAGGGGGTTGGATTATGCAATTCCAGCTATTCTCGTTTCGACCAATGGTGCAAAGCGATGTCGACTTTTTTTTTTTTTTTTTTTTTACCTGTGTCGCTTCGAAAATCCGAGTATGGGAGGGGGTTGATGATGGGCTTTGCTTTTGATGGGGTGGTCATTGTGGATGTGGAAGGTATTCTGTGGAGAGGTCGTTATTAGATTATTGTAGTCGTAGTGGTAAGAGTTGAGATGTCGATACAGTGGATATGCAAGATTGTGGGGAAGGAAGCAGGGGGGCAACCGCAGATGGCAAAAAAAAAAAAGCAAAAGCAAAAAAAGCCAGTGACAGACAAAAAAAAAAAAAAAAAAAAAAAAAGAAAAAGAAAATAAGAATAAGAAAAAGAAAAGAAAGAGTAACACCGCATCAAAAATGGCAAAATAATAGGGAAAAAAAAATTAACAACGCAAGGAAGAGTGCCGAGTCGCAAGGGTCTTTATATAGAAAGAGGAGGGACAATAGAAAAGATGAATGGCGAGTAGGGAAGTGAGTAAGGAGCAAGGAAGAAAGGGCAACAGTTGTTAATAGGAGTTTTTAGTGGCAGAGAGGACAGAGCTGTTGAAAGAAAGGGAAAAGGAAAGGACGAGCAGAAAAAGAGCAGAAAAGAGAGAGAAAGAGAGAGGAGAGAGAGCGGAAGTGAGAGCGGAAGAAAAAAGAAAAAAAAGAGAGATGTCGGCTATATAAACACACACCACCAGAGTTAACGCCCCACCAGGCACCAGTCTGCCATGCCGCAGGGCCTCGAGAAGGGTGGGGGGAAACAGGAGATGCGAGGAAATGAGAGAGAGAGAGAGAGAGAAAAAGGAGGTCCAGGGATGGATGCAGCCATAAACGGTTCAGTCACTAACCTGGCGTACAGACCAATATGAAGCAAGCGGATCGAATGGGGGTGGGTTCTGCAGGCGAAGGGAGGATAAAAAGGGAGAGAGGAGGAGGTGGGGGTCTGGATTAAAAAAGAGAGATGCTGGTCAAGAGAGAGAGAGAGCGGCTCTTTTGGCAGGAGCAGTAAGACGTGAATGAGGTAGTTGGAGCTAACCAGGATAATCACCGTTTTATGAAAAAAAAAAAAAAAAAAAAGAAATAGACACAGCAGGCAGTAGGAGGTTATTGGGCGTATCAGGGGCACTGATCCACATCGCTTGACCATGGAGACCGACGGAGGATGACCATCCTAGCATTTTAGTCAATACCACAGAGGATGAGAGAGATTAACCCAATTTACAGCTTGATAGGTCGCATTGTGCGACAGTAAAGAAAATGCGAGGGGCTAAATAAGAATGTGTCGGGAGTAGGACCAGGTTGCCAGGAAAGCGATGCCAGAAAGCGGACAGGGACCCGCCTGGGAAGGATAAGAGAGAAAAGGATGAAGCGACTGTCACCTAACCACAGAGTGAGCTCCCAAAATGACCGATGTTGACTGCAGATCAATTAAAGACAGGGAGAAATATGAAATGAGAGTAGGAGAGAGGGAGAGTGAGGGAGAAATATGAGGAAGTGAGTTGGTGGAGGAAGGGGGCGAAATGAGAATGAAGAAATGGAAGAAGATCTCTTGGCAGGTTGCAACGGGACTGAACGGCTGAATTGTAGCCTCCATTGCTCCAATTCACTAGAGTACGATCCTTCTAGTAGCCCGAGGACAGGAAAAGGGGAACGAAATGAGAAACGGAGCGAGTCTTGGGTGAGAGACGCAGTTGTAACAGATCGCGCTTGTCTAGCTCGAAAGGAGAAGAGAGCGAAGAGGGGTCAGTGCATCTTGTTCTGTGGAAACACAGGGGCGGAGAAGGGGGGGGAAGAGAGAGAAAGAGAAAGAGAAGAGAAGGAGTGGAAGAAACGGGTGGGCAATGCAGAAGAGAGCATCGGGGCAGATGCGATCGACTGGAGCAGACCGACAGACGAAAGTAGGACGGGAGGGTGGATGCAATCATGCGTATATATTTGCTTCTGACTGTTGGCATGATTGTGCACAAGAGATGGGATTGTCGCCTTGATTTGGGCTGAATGCAGCAGTAGGGAGCGAATAGGGCAGCGGTTCTCTCCCAGACCACTGCTAATAATAATGAGAACATGCATTTTTTTTTTTTTTTTTTTTCTTCAGGATCAGGACTTGGCGCGTATTGACACATAGTATGGCGTTTGGACAAGACTGAGAAGGAGCAATTCATCACCTCCCATCACCCCCTACTCCGGTACGCAGTCGCACAGCCCCCGGACGGGCATTGCTCAGCAAAACCGCGTGCGAGGTACGTCGGGCCACGAGCATGGCTGTCACACGCGAACTCTGTTCTGATCGGATAGTGATGACAGAGTAGTGGGACAGAAGAGGAGAAAGTGACAGGGCAGAGGGAGTGACTCTGTGAGGCCAGAAAGTAGTCATCTTCGTCATCCCCATCATCCTCAAACTCCACCATTGTCTTCCATTGGAATCTCTTTTTTTTTTTTTTTTTTTTAAAGTCCATCCTGCTACAGACCTCGATCCCGATCCTTAGTCCTCATTCCCGATCCTAGGCTCATTCTAAATCTCCATTCATTCAATCGAACCCTTTACATCATGCCCATCAAGAACCTCATCTTTGATCTCGGCAACGTTCTCTTGCGTCTGGACCAGGATGCAACTGCCAAGGCCTTTGTCGCACTTGGCGCAACCAAGTTTCCATCACTCAAGGACCATGCCTCGTCCGAGGTGATCCTTGCCTACGAGAAGGGAAAGATCTCAGCCCCTGAATTCCGACAGACGGTCAGGGCGACAATGGGCCTGCGCGAATCAGTTACGGATGATGAAATTGACCACGCATGGAACGCCATGCTCCTGGATTTTCCAAAGGGTCGGTTGGAACTTATGAAGGAGCTCCGCACGGATCTTGGATACAGGGTGTATCTCCTGAGCAACACCAATGCGATTCATATCGATCATATCGACCGTGTCTGTCTTAAGGACTATACTGAGTCGTCGTTGCACCCGTTCTTTGACAAGGTCTACTATTCACACGAGCTTGGACTCCGTAAGCCTTCGGTCGAGGCCTTTGAGGCAATTCTCCAGGATCAAGGCCTGACGCCAGACGAGACCCTTTTTCTAGATGACATGCTCGAGAACGTTGAAGCAGCAAAGTCATGTGGACTGCAGGCAGTCCAAGTCGATGTCGAGACAGACCTCGGATTTCTCCAGCTGCGTTTCTGAGAAATGGTTGATTTGTTTGCAATATAGATTTCATTTAAACGGTTGGCTGTTGCCATGTCCATTCGACCAGCCCTCAACAGTGCAGTGTTTCGAGGTTCCTCGGGCGTGGAAGGGTTGGCTAATTGGCTGGGGGCATGGCCTAATTAGCGCCGTCGACAGCAATAAACATGAATCGTCTCACGCGCCCGAGGGGAAGTAAAGAATGCTGGGGGAGGGAGGGGGAAAAGAAAGAGGCGCGGGCGAGTGGTGGCGGAGATGGAGGCAAGGCCAAAGGGCACAGCGCCTCCCCAAAGTAAACAAAGAAACGACAACGATTGCGCCAGGGATGGACCCTAGATATGATCATGACTATGGTCCCGTTGCCATGGATGGTTCTATGGCCATTAATGTGGTGCAGCCAGTTGTCGATCTGTGCAGACCAATCTGCTTTTCATATTCCACGTGGCTGGAAGGGAAGAGAAAGGGGCCAGCGTCAAGGCTTTTTTTCTTTTTCTTTCTTTTTACGAGTCATAGGAAACAACGGCAGAGGACCCAGCTCATTCCTGACGGCAGGTAGACAGGCAGAGAAAGTGGTGCGGTGTTGTTAGCGTTGACACATTGACTGTGGTTGGCCTTTTTTGGTCTGCGGATGGAATGGCGGTGTATGGGCGAGAGGTGATTGGTGGGCACTGGGTAAGAAGGCCTGGTTGGCTGAGGAGGTCAAAAAAAAAAGACGAAAAGAGGCCAGCGCGCTGGGACGGATAGGGCCGCGGACATGGGCCATGGCTCGATGGGGGCATGCGTGTTAGGTAAGAGAAAGACACAGTGAGTGGGTAGAGCACGGTCTGTTGTGACGGATCTTCTTTTTTCTTTCTTTCTTGCTCTCTCTCTCTCTCTCTCTCTCTCTCTCTCTCTCTCTCTCTCTCTCTCTCTCTCTCTCTCTCTCTCTCTCTCTTGCTTTTTCACACTCTCCGTTCTATCTCTCCTCTCCCCGACTCTTTTTCGTATCCTCACTCTCTCTCACACACACTCTCTCTCGTCACTACTCTCCTCCATTCCTCACTCTCCTCCACATCCTCACAGATATCTGCGGACCAGTCGACCAGGTAAGCATCTGCCATCCTGGACCTCACCAACAAGAACACACGAGAGAGAAGAGAGATAAAGAACGAAAGAAAAAGAAAAAAAAAAACGATAAAAAGAAAAACAAAAAAAAAATAAGAGCGCCGCCACGCACAGCCGCCCATCCGAGCTGGCTCTCTCTATCGCCTTCTCGCTCTTGCCCATTGTCCCACTTCTATTTTTTTATATATATCATTTGTTCCTTCACGCATGCATACATGCATACATGCATGCTTCTCGGTCATTGTCTCCATCCATCCTATCCTACCCATATCACCCAAACATCCATTCATCCATTCATCCATTCATTCATTCTTGAAATGAAACTGGCTGCGCCATCACTCATCGCCCAAAATCACCACTGCTTATCGCCATTGGTTCATTCCACAGCCCAGTTCTTGGATGCAAAAATATCCCTATGCCGCACAAGAGTGCATCGGACCAGAATGGAGGAGTGCAATGCATAGCCTCCTCTGTTCCGTCCAACCTTCTTGGGCTCATTCTCGAGAACCAGAAAAAGATCACGACAGGTCGTGGAGAGAGGATGAAAGATAGAGAAAGGAGAGACGGGCTGTAGGGAGAAAGGAGAGAAGGCATGCCCGTGTACAGGGTTGGATTGCTGCATACGTGTGTGCGGATGTATGTGTGTGTGTGTGCGGTATGTTCCTCGCCATGTGCCCTGTCCGACACACAGGGGTCGGCAACACAAGCTGTCGGGCAAACAGGGCTGGTTGGGCGCGGGAGCAAGAGCAGTCTAGTAGAGAAGGAGCACCGAAAGCAGCACAAGAGCTGACCGCACGTTCTCCGGGATAAGGGCACAGAAGTAAGGGTTTTCATGCCAAAAAAGCAGTGCCCACAGGAAGAGAGAGCGAGAGGAACAAGTAAACGAATAAGAGCAAGATTGTGTGTTTGTAAGAGAGAGAGAGAGCGAGAGAGCGAGAGAGAGAGTGTATGAGAGAGGCCATCGTCAGACAAGGCGTGCTGAGCAAAGAAGATTACACAGGCACAGGAATCCACGCATTACAGCCAAACACAACACACATCCACCGATACACACGTACACAAAGAACATGCCTCCCTCCTCCCCTTCTTCTTCTCACTCGCTCACTTGCTCCACCTGGCCCACAGCCGGTCCGGGCCAACATTCCACAGCAGAGCAAAGGGAAAACACCTGGGCGTAACAACACCGGGCTGGAATCATAGGGGGAGAGAAAGAGAGGAAATGAGAACGAGCCAAGGGGCTCTCAACCCTTTTTTTTCTTTCTTTCTCTTCTTTCTTTCTCTTTCCTTTCTTTCTTTCTCTCTCTCTGCAACGTTGTATGTTTGGTCGTGAGACGACATATGGACAAAGCGGCGAGGATCCCTTTCTTCTCTCTCCCTGTCGCTGGGTGCGAGCACGAGAGCCTTGGCCCTGTGCGATGACTGTGGAATGTCAACACTTGCAGCTCTCCCGCCAACTTACATCCTATCATATCGTCTGCTGCAAGCCTTGCCATTGCCCGACTTGCTGGACGATGACCTGACCTTAGCCTAGCCTTGACTGAGGCATGGCCTGGGAGCATGACTAGGTCGCGGGGTGCGGGGTGCGGGTACGGCAGAGTGCAGGGCGGAGACCGAAGCGACCCATTGGATCATTTCGATGGGCCACGGGGAACCTCCTTCTCCTCTTCCACCTCTTCCTTCTTCTTCTCCTCTCCTCTTCCACCTCTTCCTCCTCCTCCGCGGGAGTGGCAGGGTCTGCAGGCACGGAAATGTTTGTGGGATTGGAAAAAGAAAAAAGGGATACGGAAGAGCAGACATGCTGGACGACGTGCGCATGAATCGGGCATAGCATTGCTCCTCTCAAACCAAAGGCATGGCCTCCGCCCTTATCCCATGCACAACACTTGCACACAAACACATACATTTACATATATGCACACACATCCCTGCCTTTGGTCTCTGCCTTGCAAAAGCTGGCACGACGATACGGGGGTTTGCCCACGGGCCGATCGATATCGCCAAACTAGTCGCGATGATGTCGGTCTCTCGCGCGCTTTTTTTTTTTTTTTCTGTCTGTTTGTGGCCAGAAGAAAAAAAAAAACCTTCTTCGTGTTTCCGCCCCGCGACTTTTTTTTTTTTCTTTCGATGGAATCTCTATCGCTTTACGCGCACCTTTGTGTGCCTTCTATTTTTACACTTTACCCGACCTGAACGAGAACATAACACAGAACACTGGTTGCTGAACACGAACAAACCGTCGAGGCAAGCCATTAGACGGAAAATAGGTGGAGAGAGAACGGGAATGGGTGAGGACATTCAACAGACAGGGCGCGATAGTGACGACAGGGTTGGTCGGCGGCAACGGATCATGCCCAACTTTTTTTCTCTCTCTTTCTCACTTTCTGGTCATCATTGTTGCTCGCTGGTCTCTTTTTTTTTTTTTTTTTTTTTTTTTTTTTGTTGCGGATGTGCAATGTGTTCCTGTGCAAGAGAGAAGGGGATTCGGAAGATGGACAATGTCATCTGTGTGAGTGTGTGAGTATGTGTGCGAGTGTGTTCCTGATCCAGTACTCCGACTCGGGGGATAGAGAGAGAGAGAGAGAGAGAGAGAGATAGAAAGAGAGAAGTAATACTCTTGATCTCTCCACTCTCTCTCTACACCGAGTGCCTGTTCGTTCCATCCCCCCTGTCGCCCCTTCTCTCTCTGTTTGCTCATTGTCTATTCGGCGTCGTTCATTTCCCTGTCTGTTTGTGCTGCCATCTCTCGTAAGCAGGGCGTTGCTGGTCCATCCCTGTCTGGGTCTCTACTGCCCTGGCTCGACATTCTTTCCTCCTTTCTTTTTTATTCTTTTCTTTCTCTTTCTTCCCCTTCCCCTCCCTCTCATTCTGGGTTACTCTATCGTCGCAGATGGGCCTTGTTGTCTACTTTGTATACAAATACATGCGTGTGTATTTGTGTAGGCGTGTGCGCCTTGTATTGCATCTTGTAAGCCAAGAGAAGGACAGGAAAACGAAAACCAAGGGGGAACAGGGATCGGTTGTATTGCGATGAGCAAGAGGCCGATTATAAAAAAAAAGGGGGGGAGGAGGAGGGGAAAAGAAGGTGAGATAGATAGAGAGAGAGAGTCGACTTGTGTAGGCGAGACATGGGTCTGGGGGGGAGTGAGAGAAAGTGAGTGACCAGGCGACTCGGACTGACATGTGCAGCATCGCCGAAAAAGCTTTCTGTTTTTGTCTGACTCAATCGGCATACCCCGTCTCTTAAAAAAAGCACCGGACAGGGCCAAGGCGGCCATGGCCCATGAAATGGGCGTCCATCGACCAACACCCAGGCGAAATACCATCGGCCATAATCTATGGTCTGGTTTTTTGTCTCTTTGTTTGGCTTGTAACTGTGTATATCTGCTCAATGTCTTTGGACGTGTGCATGTGTGCATGTTTCTGGGTGGTGCAGATCTCTCTCTCTCTCTCTCTCTCTCTCTCTCTCTCTCTCTCTCTCTCTCTCTCCTCTTTCTCCTCTCCTTCTCTCTTTCTCCTCTTTCTCTCTTATTGGCACACAAATACTTCTGCCCCTCCCCTTCTCTCTTTTTTGCTCTCCCTCAATAGGCCAATGGTCGTTGCTTGGTCGTTGATCGTTGGTTGTCGCTGTTTCCTTGTGTCATGCAAAGCGGCATTTCGAACGATAACAAAAGGGAGTGTGAAAACGGGCTGTCAGGGACCAGACAGGACTGCAGACACGAGAGCAATGTTGGCTGGGTGCTGACACGGACCGCACTTTTGCCAATGGAGTCGCAGCGGCATAGGCATCGGCATGGGTATGGACAAGAAGGGTTTTGTGGTGGGTTGGGGGAAGGATGGTGATGATGATGATGGTGGTGGTGGTGGTGGAGAGTAGATTGAGTGCTCAATGGGAGGGCATTGACAATAATGGGCTACTGAAAGCTGCTAGACACAGGCACAGGCACACATACACACACACGCACATAGCTCGTCTCTTTTCCTTTTTTCTTTCTTTCTCTTCTCTCTCTTTCTCTCTCTCTCTCTCTCTTTGAGATCTGAACTATGTTGAATATTGGTGCAATTGAATGGGTTGAATGGAGCAAAGTGGCTGACGCTCACCTTTATTCTTTCTTTTTCGTCTCTCTCTCTCTCTCTCTCTTTCGTCTCTTCTTTCTCTTCTTCTCTTTTGCCTTTTGATTCCTTTGCTACTGCTCCTCTCCTGCCTCGCCGTGCATTGCTCTATTGCCCTTCCTTCTTTCTACCTTTCTATTTCTCTCATTTTAGCCACATACAAGCACGATTTCATCCGTCCTGTTCATACTCTTTTTTCTTTTCTTCTTGTCTCCATCGCTCTTTTTCTTTTCCCTTTGGTCTCTCCGACTTCCACACAGCTGGACATCCAGCCCTCTCTCTCTCTTTTTTCTCTCTCTCTCCTCGGCTCTGTCCAAACCACATCTTGCCTTAACTCCCTCCGCGAGAGACCTCGTTCGTTCTCGTTCTTTGTGCGCCTGTGCTCCATCTCTCTTTCTCTCTCTCTCTCTCTCTCTCTCTCTCTCTCTCTGCATCGAGGTCACTGAGCGCAAACGAGCAAGACTGTCCTCGCAATCCCATCCCGCTATCCCATTTCAATCTAACCCGTCAAACCATCGTTCGTTCTCTCTCTCTTCTTCTCTTTTTCTTTCTCATACACAGACTCTTTTTTATTCGTCTCGTCATCTGTATCTCTTGCTCTCGCACGCCTCTTCATAACTCTCTCTTTTTGCTCTCTTACTCTCTCGCTCACATCTTCCACCTTCTCCTTCACTCCTTCCCTTGTCCAAACTGGTCCCTTTCACCTCACAGTCGTCTTTAAATCCCATGAGTGACCCGCCGAGATCACCACCGCTTGCATTCTCTTTCTCGTCTGCATCCTCCTCGTCCTCAGAGTCGTCTCCATCCTCGTCCAGGACTCGGCCCATCTCTGCGCCTTCCACCTCCGCGCCCTTTGCCTTTTCTCCTGCATCGACCTTCCCCGCATCCTCGACCTCGTCGTCGTCCTCGTCCCTGCCTCTCCGCTCCCGCCCACACTCTTACTCTCACCCACATTCGCACACGCGTTCCTTCTCCTACTCGCATCCACCACACCCTTCCTACCTCTCCAACCCTGCGCCCACTCCCTTGTCCTTGCACACGTCTTTGTCGCCGTACCCTCCTTCATCTCATCCAACTTTTCATTCTTCTTTACATCGATACCCACCTACACAATCCCTACCACCGCCAACTTCGTCGGCATTTCCCACTGCACGGCCCACGCCAGAGTCTCACGCTGTTCCTGCTCTCACTGCAGGCCATCTCCCAAGCTCTGGGCAAGTGCCATCCACCGCCTCCTCCTCCACCTCCTCGACAGCATCCTCCTCCAAGGCCCAGCCCGACATCGACACCCATTCTCTCCATCACAGCACTCACTCTGCCAATATGCCGAAGCGTCCCCAGAAGACTCAGCAAACACCCGAGTTGAAATCCTCGACAACAAAAGAAGAGGTAAGAGACACTTTTTTTTTTTTTTTTTAAACCCGGTACTCAATATTTACACACAGCACCCATTCTTTGCACACCTACACACATGCCTTCTTCATGCATTCGTAGTGTATTTTTCTGTTTTATGGATCCATGGAATGAGAAGGGAAAGAGAAGAAAAAGAGGCCTAAGCCAAGGGCAATGACAGCATGGCGTCCACTGTAAACAAAATTTGTTTATGGAGAGAAAGAGAGAGATGGCTTCGATCTATCTTTTTCTTGTTCAACTGTTTGTAATTACTCTCTCTCTCTCTCTCTCTCTCTCTCTCTCTCTCTCTCTCTCTTTATTTTGTTCCTCCGTTCCGCTCCTTTCTTCGTTTGTGCCTCCTTTATTACAATTGGGCGGGCGCAGTGTCTTGCCTATTCTCCCTTTTTCCATCGGCCCAACAGCACATTCCTTTGGTCTTTTTTTTTTGTCGGCTAATGAAGATCCGCCCGGGCTCGGGGGGTGGATCCAGGCGATGCTGGGATGCGTGCCCTTTCCTTTTCCTTTTTTTTCTTGTCCAGTCTCCGCTTGAGAGATGGAGGTGGGTGATAGGGCAAACCTCCGTATGGATATGTGTATTGTTTGCTCTTTATTGTTCAACTTAATATCTCTCCCTGCATCTCATACACAAACATACACATACACTCCTCTCCCTGCGTGTGCGTCTCGACATATCCCACTACTTGGGTTTTCAATAATTTTCTTTTTTAAAAGATGAGCCAAAAAGTACCTTTTTTCTTTCTCATTTCAATAATGGGTCACAGCAGCAATACTACAAAAAAGAGCAGCAGCAACAAGCAGCAAGCAGCAGCGGCGATCTCGTATCTCTGTTTTTGGGTCACTTGGCCCACGCTTTTTTTTTACACCCCCTGCCTCTCCTTTTTTTTGCCCAGACCTTGTGTTTACCATCTTCTCCTTGTCACGCACTGTCATTCTTTTTTACTTTGTTTCCTATTCACTCCTGACACTCCTCCCCCGGGAGAGAGAGGAAAAAGTAGTCGGAGGGTATCCTTTCAGGCCTAGGAGGTCGCTTTATGCGGAGCCGGGACTAATGTGTCATCAGACAACAAAAGGAAGGAGCATTCTCATGTGCACCTCCTTGCTATACTCTCTCCGTCTCTCTTTCTCTTCATACACAATGGTTCTCTTGCCCCACATTGCTTCTTTCTCCAGACATGCTTCGCTCTTTTTTTTTTTTTTCTCATTTTCTCATTTACTCTCTCTACCAAGAAAATAAGAGAGCGAGGTCATTGTTTGCATCACGCTGCAGTGTTGACAAAGAAAGAAAAAAGAGACAACTAGCCATAGGGGTATGAGGGGAGAGAGAGGAACGTGTGTACAAATGGGCTTTTGGGCCCTTGTGTATGTGTGTGGTTACTGTTCTTGTCGACCGGATGATCCAAAATACGGCTTGTTTGAGAACAAATAACATTTTGCTTCGCATCCAATCCCCACCTCCTCGTCATCCTATCCATCCGATGGTGATCAGTGCTTGCCCATGCCCTTTTGCTTTTTGGGGGTGGTATTTCATAAAGTATATCGAGTGTCTATCCACTTCCTCCTCCTCCTCCCCCTCCCCCTTCACTTCAACCCATCTGCTATTTCTTTTTTGCTCTGCCACATTTCATCCTCTTCCTTGTTGCATCTTGGCGCATATTCGCACAAACCATATATCCTTTTTTTTTCTCCTCCTTTTGCCCACGGTCCTCATTCATGATGAGCCACGTTCACATTGGTGGTATGTCTTTGGAGGAAAAAGAAGAAGTACATTAACATGTATCTATCTTAATTCTCTCTTTTTTTATCCTGGAACGCGTGTTTTCTCCGTGCCCTTCCCGGATGCGGTGTATTAGGTATGGCCTGCCGATGTTGAGGAGGCCTTTATGGAAGGTAAGCCTTATATTTCCTCTTCTATATCTTTTTTTTTTTTCTTGGTCCCCATCTTCTCTCTCTCTATCTCTCTCCCCCTCCGTCGCTCTATCCTTCTTGAGTGCAATCACTTATCCACACGCTCGAAAGAACAGATGCTGCGAGTGCGGACA
Organism: Mortierella sp. BCC40632; assembly: GCA_011634665.1. NCBI lineage: Eukaryota > Fungi > Mortierellomycota > Mortierellomycetes > Mortierellales > Mortierellaceae > Mortierella > Mortierella sp. BCC40632. Next base: position 500,900 of record WAEK01000018.1, read on the forward strand.
AAATGGAAAGATGTGGGATGATGTTGAGCAAAAAAAAAAATAAGAGTGATACAAGAAAAGAAGGTTGGACGGTTGGGGAGAAAGTGAGCAAACATTCCAGTAGGGAGGGGGTCTAAAAGAGAGAGAGAGAAAGAGAGATAGAACCCTGGCGGAAGTTTGGGAGTTTTTTTTTTTTTTTTTTGAACATTGTATCATTTTTTTTTTGAGAGCATGCACTAGCCATTGACTAGACTTGCAGCATCTAGGCTTGGCGCGTAATCTATACCCTTTGCTCTCTTTCTCTCTCTTCTCTCTTTCTTTTTCTTCTTACGCATAGCCGTACTTTTTTTTTGATCCTCGGATGCTCTCACAAACACACACGCACAAACGCACAAACACACACCAAAAAAGAGAACACAAAGGGAATGAAGGGGGGAAGGTGAGGTGGTTTTTAGGCTTGGTCAGCATATTGGTCCCAGGTGGGGAAGGGAGAAGGGGGAGAGGTACTATTTTATTTTTATTAATCATGGCTGGGGGGCGGTGTCTTGTGTCAGTTGTGGAAAATCCAATTATCATTATAAAACAACATGTGTGTGTAAGCAGGATGGCAGTGCAGTTGATTTGACAACTGGCCTGTTTACGGCAGCACATGTGTGGAGAAGTAATTCGGGCATGTCTATTGTGGACTCGCCCCAACGACCATCCAAAGAGGAAGGAAAAGAAGGAGTGGTCAAGTGGGGCTGGGAGTGTGGCCATGGGACCCCAGGGTTGCACAAGTGTAATTACAGCATCTGAACCTTGTGTTCTGGGACAGAGGGGGGGCAGTTGTGCAGCATCGACATAATCTATTGCAATTTAGGGAGAGTGGGAAGGAAAAGTGTCAGCCGAAATCTTTACTCCTCCTCTCCTCAGGGCGCATAGCCCTATGATGAGGAAAAGTAGAAGTCCTTTGTCTGAGCTGCTCGGCCTGCGGCCGCGGAGAGACGACATGCCAATCTTCAAAGAAGAGAGAGAGAGAGAGAAGAGTGAGAGGGAGAGAGAGGGAGAGAGAGGGAGTGGACCAGTGACGGGACGATAAGGCCCTGGTGAGTGATAGTCTACTTCATGCAATTAACTCTAATTCTGCATATTCCCGTCCTGCACACGGCCCACAACGAATGCACCCGGTCCAGCCCTTGAAGAGATACCCCGACTAGGACGAACAAAACGAATGTTGAACGGCAAGCAATGTGGTACGTGTCTCTTTTTCTCTTTTACGCCTTTTACTCGGCTATTTTTTTTTTCAATAATTCTCTTTCAATCCTCCGGTTCTAACTCGTTCGTCTTTGTCGCCGAACAACTGGGCCATTTTCCTTTGCCTCATTCCAGGGCGGAATGAATTGCTGGCTGCATTTGTGCTGAAAAAGACGGGCCAATACCGGACCCGGAAGCAGGTCTCGTCTCACATCCAGGTCCTCAAGAATACTCGCAAGGATGACACCCGATGTAAAGCCCTCCCCCTCCCCCCTTTTCCGATAGAAGGGCTGTAGCTCTCTGCTCTCATGCAACAGCCTTGTCTACCTGAACATTCCTCGTCTGCTCTCTAACCACATGAATATATCTTCTACGATTTCTCTCATTTCTCTCCCTTCCACTTGACTTTGCCTTGCAGTAATGAATCTACTGCTCCATGGCGGAAGTGGAACGGGCCGAGATTGTCTAGGATTGGATTTTCGGCAAAAGGACTCACGCCAACCAAAGGAGGGTTCGCCTACGGGCTCATCGACCTCGCCACCCCCATCGTCCTTGCAGCCACCACATTCCTCATCGTCTATGTCGTCATCCATATCCTCCCAGGAGGCGTTGACGCCATACTCGGGAGGAGGCCATTCTAGACAGGCCTCTCATCATCGACAGCTCTCCATCGCCTCGATCCTCAATCCTGATGAGGAGGAGCAAGGTGGAAGGGATGTGTCCAGAGAAGACCAACAGATTCGATATGAGCGAGGCATGGACACTTCTAGAAGGGAAGATCGTGAGATGGGAGATCATTCCATGTCAATGTATGGCTCTCACTCTTCTCTGCATAACGAGCCTCCACGATCGATGCCCACCATGAGGTCGGCCACTGAGACGGGTAGACGACCCATACCCCAAGACTATGATCCATGGACATCTTACGAGAACGAAGGATACTCATTCTGGCCATGCCAGTACCGACTGATCCAGGCGCGAGTAAGTCTAAGGATAAAAAGATAACTCGAATCTTGGGTCGTGGATACTGAGCGATATGTAAAAAGAGATATTAATTATGACTGCGCTTTAAAAAAAAAAAAAACCTACCCTTAGGGTCCACAAGAGACGGTTTTAGCAGAGGATGAGGTCCCGTTCCATGACGAGCTTGGAAGTCGGAGTCTTGGTAGCGTTCGATTCCCGTCCCTGTTACGGGGTTTTGGAACACGGTCGTGTCTGCGGCTTCTTGTCAAGGTAAACCGTATCGATCGTCATCGGGATTAATCTAATCAAGTGGGGATCTCTCCTCACCCTCCCTTTCTATTTCTCACCCTCCCTCTCTCTCTCTATTGAAGGAAATGAGAGCATGGTGTTTGAATTCATCCTAATCATTGTCGTTTCACTCCTTTATCCTCTTGTCCGTACCCCTCTTTGAATATGAATACATTCATAGATCAACTTGAAGATCAACCGGATAGCAGGCGACATGGTTCTCGTGACCAAGAACCTGTTCCAATCCAATCAACGGTACACAGTCCGTTGCATTACGACGGCCTACTCTTTCGGCGATAAGGCAATGCAAATGTCAGAGACGCAGCAGGCAGCATTCTCGGGCAATCGCTATGTGTATTCCTTTAGACTCGCCAACGACTGGCTCGAGCTTTACCTCCAATCGTTGAGAGAAGGTGCTGTTGGATCGACTGAAATTCAGTCACTGAATAATATTACCATTGTCCAGGTGAGTTTTTTTTTTTTTTTTTTTTTTTTTTACGATGTGAGCTGTTCCAGTAGAAAAAAAAAAAAAAGCTGATGGCTAATACTGGAGCTTTCTTTCATCTTTGGGCGTGAGTAGGAGTTTTGCAGTGTGGATGATTCGCCAGAGCCACAGAATGCACCTCAGCCATTGCTGCAGGTGATGTACGAGTTTGGGGTTGGCGATGGCGAGTTGGAGACATACAAGCTCTCGGCGGACTCTCCCACAATGGACACACCCATGATGTTGGCTCCAACCATCACCACAACAGGAGCCTCAATGACTTCACCTCCTTCAGTCACCGGACATACCAGAGCACGAGCAAGCACATGGGACAGCTCGGGACCGTATCGGTTCCGAAATGGAGTCGACTATGGATCGTCTTCGCCCTCGTTATGGGGCGGAGAGACTCACCTTCATCCTCCGCATGAGCACTCTTCATCCCGACCTCATCACCATTCACAATATCCTCCGCCCAGCTATGAGCGACATTCCCAGCATTTGTACCCACCACCTCATCATCAGCAACAGCAATCACAACAAAGGCATCAATACCAACGGCATCATCGCGGGATCGGAGGCAGTATGCATGGGTCGTTTTCGCAGTATGGATCCTCTTTACCGCTTCCTCCCAACTTGGGGATGAAGCGGAGCTCAGTCGAAGGAGGACGGGATGAAGATGTGTACTATCCTTTACCAGATCGGACAAAGGACAAGAGAGTGTGCACGACCTACGCACGTCCCTCGCCAGCGCCATTGTATCAGTAACCACTAAAGAAAGAAAAATAGCACACAACCCACACACACACACACTCTCTCTCTCACACACGCGCACACATACAAAAAACAACAGCAGCAAAAGGGCCAGTGAATCTGTTGTTCCTGGAAAAAAACTCCTCTCTCCAGGATCCAATTAATTCATCAGCAGCTCCTTTCTTTTCTCTTTCTTTTCTTTTTTGTTTTTCATGGCCATGTCATCCATCTGTTGTTATTCATGTGTATCCTTCGTATTACTCGCTCCTTGTACATCACCCAAAGTCTGCATAGCCTGCTGCTCTATTTTTTTTTTCTTCCTCCTCTTCCTTTTCCTTCCCTTCCCTTCCAATATCGCCCTCAGATCAGACCCTGATTCCTCGTCTCTCTCCTCCTTCTCTTCCTCTTCCTCCTCCTTCTGCTCTTCTCTCAATAAACATATAGCAGTCCAGAGTGACTGGTGTCCAGAGATTTTCAATTTCATTTCTTTTATTACTATGCCGAGGATGCCGTTGAGTCTGATGAAGAGTTGGAGGGTGAGGTAGTGACGCCAGGAGCGGGTACAGCGGTGACCCGTTTGATCTCCCAGTCGTCGTCCAGATCCTTTGCCTGTAGTCTCCAGTATTCTTCCTGCAGATCCAGTCGCCTCCGTTTTGTGTTGAGCTTTAATCCTTCTTCCTTGGTGACCTATTTTTGTTGAGTAGGAGTAGAAAGAAAGAATAGAAAAGAAAGAAAAAGAGAGTGAGAAAGGGTCAACGCCAAGGCAGGTTCATGAGCATAAAAGAAAGGATAGAGGCACTCTCCAGGAACAGTCCACCCTTTTCTGAAAAAAAAAAAAAAAAAAAAAAAAAAAAAAAAAAGGCATATTAGGATTACGGCTTTGGTCTTGTTGTCATGGACATTGAACTTGGTGGCGGTCAGTTCGGAGAGCGCAAAGGAACCAGCGACAACGGTGAGAACGAATGGAAGGCCAAAGAGAAGGACGGGTCGCTTCCGGATGGCATTGCCAAACTTGTCCTCTGCGGATGCAATCCGGTACGTCTTTTTGGCAAACACCATGAGAAAGAAATGTAAAAAGAGAGAGCAAGAGTCCTGTGGAGATAATTAAAAAAAAAAGGGTCGGGATGGAGGCTGTAACCGGAAAATAGCAAGCATGAATGAAGAAAAAAAAAAAAGTGACTACGTCATCTCTCTCTCCCCCCAGGCGGAGAAGCTACCACTCTCTCACACACTCGAAGGGCACGCGTATTCAGACAGTGAACGCCATCCGTCCATTCCCTTGCGCCTTTGCCCGATCGGATCTGTATCCTCCCCCCTCCCCCTTACCTGAATATTTCATCCCACGCCCACAGCCCCATCGCGTTTCTCTTTCTTTTAGCTTCGTTCTTCTGGAGACTCTCACCCTCCTCCCCATTCTTCTTCTTACCCCATTTCTCTTTTATTCTCTCGCTCTCCTCTTATCTACATCCCCACTCTTAACACGACTGCATTCCTCCCATTTCTCAGTTTTTTCCTTTTTTTACTCTTGTCCTGCAGTCCACTTCTCATTTGTCTCAACGCACGCCTCCTTTGGGTCTCCTCATAATAATATCCTTCTTTTCTCTCCTCGGTACTCTCTTCTCCTTTCTTTTTTCTCCTCAACATTACACTCGGCATGGCGACCAGGAATGCCGTGCTGGTCATCACCAAGCGACTTTCACCCTCGGTCGACCTTCTCAAGGTCGCCCTTTCGCGAACGACAGTCAATCCAACCTTGACCCGACACTCGATCGCTTCCACCCCCAAGACTTGGCCCGCTTTGGACGGTCCTCTTCATCCTTTCTCTACAGTTGCCTCGGCACACCAAAGGGCCTCCTTCACAACCTCGACCCGTTCTTTTGCCTCTGCGCAGCGCTCCACACTCGAGAATGGCCTCGTGGCCCGCTTTGACTCTGCTCAAGGCCTTGTCGTTGCCCGTGGTTCCAGTCGTAGAGCCCTTCTCCAGTCAGGCGCCGTCGCCTCGGATGCTCGACGCTCCATCTCCAGCTCGGCTCGTATGCTCAAGGACAAGTCCGATGGAGAGAACAATGGAGGCAACAAGGGCGACAAAGGCGACAAGGGCGACAAGGGCGACGAAGGCTCTTCCTCTGGTTCCTCGGAAAGAGGAAGTTCGGGTTCAGGTTCGGGAACAGGTTCTGGCTCAGGATCTGAAGGCGCTGGATCAGGATCTGGACAGTCCAGTGGTGGCAGTGGCAGTGGAGGCGGTGGAAATGGCCGTCGTAAGATTGGCAAATTCTCCTTCGAGATTGGTGGCGGCAGTGGTGGGGGAGCAAGTACCAACATTCTCGAGAATGGGCTCTCGAAACCCGCGATCCCAGAGGTCTATCCTCAAGTGCTGACGTTGCCCATCGGTCGCCGTCCCCTCTTCCCCGGTTTCTACAAGGCCGTTGTGATCAAGAACCCATCTGTTGTGAGTGCGATCAAGGAATTGATGAAGCGTGGACAACCGTACGTGGGCGCGTTCTTACTCAGGGACGAGGAATTGGATGTGGACACGGTCACGAGCTTGAGTCAGATTCATCCTGTGGGAGTTTTTGCCCAGATCACGACCATCTTCCCGTCCAGCGCTGGTAATGATGAGGGCTCTATCACTGCTGTCCTCTACCCACACCGCCGCATCCGGATCAAGGAGCTCTTGCCTCCATTGGTCTTGCCAGACGGTACCGAGATGCCGCGCGAGGGCCACGTCATCAAGGAAGCAGGCGAATCGGCAGCTACAATCACGGAATCCACCGCGACAGGAGCAACCACTCAAGAAGCAATCGACAGCGCAGCCACCAAGGAGTTTGTTGAGGACGCCGCCGCGGCAGCCACTACCTCGACCCCAACGCCTTCCGAATCAAGCATCGACTCGACAGTCGATCATAGTCCGTTGTCTTCGACCGACGTTACCAAGTCCAGTGGGGCCGAGTCGACAACGGTCTTTGATGGAACGACCGTTGAAGGAGATGAGGCTGCCACAGCAGGAACCGTGACAGCCGAGACAATCTTGCCAACGGCCTTTTTGGCCAAGGAGTATGCCGTCACACTATCGAATGTGGAGAACATGCCCGATGAGGCCTACAACCGCAAGAACCAAGTCATTCGAGCCATCACCTCTGAGATTGTGGCCGTTTTCAAGGACATTGCAGCATTGAATCCACTCTTCCGGGACCAGATTGCCAACTTTTCTATGTCTCAGTCTGCAGGCAACGTGTTTGAGGAACCAGCCAAGTTGGCCGACTTTGCGACGGCTGTCTCTCAGGGAGATCCTGAAGAACTTCAATCCGTGTTGGAGACATTGTCGATTGAGGATCGAATGCAAAAGGCACTGTTGGTGTTGAAGAAGGAGTTGTTGAACGCACAATTGCAGAGCAAGATTAGCAAGGATGTGGAGAACAAGATTGCCAAGCGTCAACGAGAATATTATTTGATGGAACAACTCAAGGGAATCAAGAAGGAGTTGGGTATCGAGTCGGATGGCAAGGACAAGTTGATTGAAAAGTTTAGAGAAAAGGCTGTGAAGCTGGCCATGCCTGAGCAGGTCAAGAAGGTTTTCGAAGAGGTAAGTCAACGGTGTTTTTTTTTTTTTTTTTTTTTTGTTCGTTAGAGAGAAAAAAGAAAAGAAAAGAAAAGAAAAAAAAATACTCTTGCTCAACATCTAACCTGGTTGAGGATTGAATTACTCTCTCACACACACACACTTTCTCATGATAGGAAATCACTAAACTAGAGCATCTCGAGCCTGCTGCCTCGGAATTCAATGTGACGCGTAATTATCTGGATTGGTTGACCAATGTCCCTTGGGGAGTACGATCGACTGAAAACTATGATATCCGTCATGCGATCCATGTCTTGGACGAGGATCATTATGGTCTCAAGGATGTCAAGGACCGAATCTTGGAGTTTATTGCTGTTGGAAGACTCCGTGGTTCTGTCGAGGGCAAGATCATTTGTCTTGCTGGCCCTCCAGGTGAGAACCCTTCCCCCCCCCCTCTCAAAAAATCGCCATTTTAGGTGGATTTGACAGTCGTTTGTTTGTTCCCTTTCGGAGTTGTGAAATCATGCACAGCCTTATTATTCACAGCTTACTAATTCATTGTTGTTGTTGTTCTTTACCCCCCTAGGTGTGGGAAAAACTTCGATTGGTAAATCAATTGCTCGGGCTTTGGATCGTGAGTTCTATCGGTTCAGTGTAGGAGGATTGACAGACGTAGCCGAAATCAAAGGTCATCGTCGAACCTATGTCGGTGCCATGCCAGGCAAGGTTGTCCAGGCCTTGAAGCGTGTCCAGACTGAGAACCCATTGATCTTGATTGACGAAGTCGACAAGATTGGTCGTGGTCATCAGGGTGACCCCGCCTCGGCTTTGCTCGAGTTGTTGGATCCAGAACAGAACGCCTCGTTCTTGGATCATTACATGGATGTCCCAATTGATTTGTCCAAGGTTTTGTTTGTCTGTACGGCCAACGTTTTGGAGACGATCCCAGGACCCTTGTTGGATCGTATGGAAGTGATCCAGTTGTCGGGCTATATCTCGGACGAAAAGGTGGCCATTGCCTCCAAATACTTGGCCCCCTCGGCCAAGGAGGCCGCCGGTCTCGAGAATGCTAATGTAGTCCTGCATGAGGATGCCATTGAAGTGTTGATCAAGAACTATTGCCGAGAGTCGGGTGTTCGAAACCTCAAGAAACAGATTGACAAGATTTATCGCAAGGCTGCCTTCCAGATCGTCAAGGAGCTTCCTTCGGTCGATCGCAAGGTTGAGGAGAATGTGACTATCGAGAATGAGAACAGGACCGAGCATGCGGAGGAAAAGAATTTGAACGAGGAACCCTTGGCAGGCATTGTTAAGTCAACTCCAGACGAGACTTTGTTGGATGATCACCAGGCCGAGCAAGTGGATAAGGAAGTTCAGACGAAGAAGAAGGGTGTCAAGGGCGATGTAAAGTCCAAGGAGGAGGAGAGTCCCAAGCTCGTGGTCCCACCCGAGGTCAAGGTCGACATTACCCCCGACAACCTCAAGGATTATGTCGGACCCGCTGTCTTCCAGGCCGATCGATTGTATGACACGACCCCGCCTGGTGTCGTGATGGGTCTTGCCTGGACCTCGATGGGAGGTTCGGCTCTGTATATTGAATCGTGTTTGGATGGAGGATTGTCCGAAAAGTCGCGACCCAACTTTTTGAGAACAGGTCAAATGGGTGATGTGATGAAGGAATCGACCTCGATCGCCTACACATTTGCCAAGAATTTGGTAGGTCGTCGATTCCCCGAGAACCGATTCTTTAACAAGGCAGCGATTCATCTCCATGTTCCTGAAGGTGCAACACCCAAGGATGGACCTTCGGCTGGTATCACAATGACCACGTCCTTGCTGTCCTTGGCGTTGAACAAGCCTCTGGATCCTACGATTGCAATGACAGGAGAGTTGACTTTGACAGGCAAGGTGTTGAAGATTGGAGGCCTGAAGGAAAAGACGATTGCAGCCAAGCGATCGGGAGTCAAGACCTTGATCTTCCCACAAGCCAATTTGCCTGATTGGGAAGAGCTTCCTGAGAATGTCAAGGAAGGTGTTGAGGGAATCCCTGCAGCCTGGTATGAGGATGTGTATCGTGTTGTCTTTGGTGAGTCGATCTCAGAGGACAATGGTAACCATATGTGGGACAAGGAATTGCCCGGCGGGGATAGCGCCTCGGACGATGATGTGGATAACCGAGAGCCTCGACGTGACGATACCCATAGTCGGAAACACTCCAAGGGCGGAGATTCGAAGAGTATGAATGAGAATGGGATCGACTGGCGTTCCAAGCTCAAGTGGTGGTAAACTTAGAATGTCGTAGTTTTGTTTCTTCTTCTTACTATCTCTCACTTCACTCTTTCACTTTCGTTTCTCTTTTTTGTAAGCTGTGTCCTGGTTTTTTTTTTTTTGTTTTCTTGTTCCTCACTTCCGTCCCCTTCCGTCACACCCTTGTATCCATATCGGCTCCACCATCTCTCTCTCTCTCTCTCTCTCTCTGTCTCCATTCCAAATGATGTTGTTAGCAGTTAAATAGAAAACAAACTGTTATTTTTATGAGTTAAAAGACAAAAAAGAAAGAAAGAAAGAAAGAAAGAAGAATAATTCTATTGAATGAAAGAGAGGAGAAAAGAAAAAGAAAAAAACGAAGAAAAAAAAAAGGAAGGGGAGAGGAGGGTATGAAATATAATTCGATTAACCGACTGCAAAAAAAAAAAAAACAGACAGACAGACAAAAAAAGAAAAACGAAAGAAGGATTAAAACAATTCTTTGGAAAGCAAGGGCAGATGAGGTAGTTTGGGCGTCGGGGCGAGGATTGAACCATCTTGTTGTTGATGTTGTTGTTGTTGCTGTGGCGGAGGTGAGAATGACCTCTTCTTTTCCGATGCCTCATTGACAATGACCACGGGGTATCGGTCTTCTTCCATCTTGGGCGCTACTGGCGGCTGTCTTTCATTCCTTTTCACTTCTTCAAGGCCCTGCTTTTCGTCCCCCTCCTCTTCGTCCTCAGAGACTGGCTCAGTGATCTCGAGGAGAGGTACTGGTTGGGACGTTTGGAACGGCTGAGCCTTGGGCGAAGGCGGTATGGGTGGTGATGATGTCGTGACCTCAACAACAGGTGGGGGCAGAGCCTGCTGCTGTTGTTGTTGTTTATGCTTTAGTGACGAGCGTGGTGACAGTGACGGCGATGAGGACAAAGGTGGTTGTGATCTTGACAAGGCTTCATCCGTTGGGGAGCGTCGAGGAGGTGCGGTCGGGATCCAAAGAGGTCCTAAGCCCGTATTTGCAACAGTAGACTCTTTTCCAGAGGACCCGCCTTTTCCGCTCCCTCCTCCTAGTCCAAGTCCCGAGCCTGCTCCAATCTCCATCATGAGCTGGTTCTGGAAAATCACACTCTTGGACCTTCGTTCCTTGGCTGGCCCACCAGAAGCCATTCGAATTGATATCTCAGTAGGTGGAGACAATGGTGAGACCGTGGGAGGTAATGGTGAGGATGGAGAGACAGTCAGAGGCGAAGGAGGGTTTGACAAGGTCAAAACTCCACCTCCTTGACGATTTTCCAACTCTACCTTTTGTCTCCTCTCAGAATTCGACCGGAACAAATATTCGCCACCATCGATCGCAGAAGGAAGAGGGTTGATAGGAGAGGGCGCTAGGAAGGATTGATCCTGCTGAATCGTGATCGAAGGTGTCTTCCTTGACCCTTCAACACCTTGTACCGGTGATCCTATTGGCGTCGCAAATTTAGAACCGTCACCTCGATTCGCTTTAGGCGATTCAGAAAAGACTATGCTTGACGCAAGAACGGAAGTGCTTGGAGGACAAGCGTCACTCGCTCCTGATTTGGCTCCATGCGCTGGACTCGTTTGCAGTGGTGCCACAGGTTGTTGGGCTGTACCAGCCACTGGCGTCGGCTGCGGTGCCAATTGAGGAGTGACAGGGTTCACTGATGGATGTCCGATCGAAAATGTCGAAGGAAAGCAGGCCAATACAACTCGAATCTCTTCCTCGATATTCTCTAAAAAGAGATCCTGTCGTGTCCGAGAACTCGCCACTCGATAGTCATGGGTAAAAGAAGAAAGACCTGGCTGTGACTCTATTCCAGAACAGTCCTCACTCATCATTGATATACTGTCGTCCGTTTGATGGCTATCGAACTTTCGAATGGGCAAAGTCCTAAATGTGGGCGTCGTTCGACCGTTGGGAGATTGACCCCCGTGGGGGCCCTCGACTGAAGGAGAGAGGCGTGCATGAGAGTTGGACTTTGGAGGGGAGGTCGTAATGATTCTTGGCTTCAAGATGCTACGGTTCTTTTTGGGGATCGGAGAATTGGCCGATGGAGGACTTGATCCCGCTCCTGTCCCAGCACCTGTCCCAACGCCGGCTCCAGTGCTGGATCCAGGGCTGGACCCAGAGCCTTCTGAGCTCAAGACTTTCTCCAGATCTGCAACGTTAATCGTTGGCACAGGCAATGTCTCCTTGATTGATTGTGGACTGCCAAGTTGAAACGATGAAGATTCTCTTCCAATCCCACCCATTCTTTCAGAATCATAGATGGAACGACCGGCCCCAGTTGATCCAAAACTTTGATTTGTTGGTCTCAAGGGTTCCAGGGAGATGCCAGGCACAGCCAAGGACATGTTGCTCTGGACACCAAGTCCAGCATGAAGAGCATTCTCTGGGAATGTTGCTGACCCTGACCCTGCTCCTGTTCCCGTTAAGGAAGGAGTAGAAGCAGAAGAAGAGGCTCTCAGAGCTGCTTGTTGTTCCAAAAACATGGATCCGAATCCAGGACTGACCGGCGGTTTCTCATACCTTCCAGGAAAGAGGAGCTGATTATCACTTGAAGATCCAAGATGAGGGTTATGATCGCCTGAAAAGTATTGAGACGACGACGAAGAGAATTGCTCTCTTCGATCACCATAGAGGGCCATCGTTGGAGAAAGACCTGAAGAGACGCGCTTTTCGGGGTACATGGTCGTACTGAAATGACCATAACTCGTCATTGTGTCTGGGCCATGGTTTAGTAAGGCTCGGACATGCTCCATCGACCGGTTCGCTCGCTCAGCAAGCACCTTGGGCAACGTTTGCTCCGACTTGTTAGACTGTCCATCTCGATGGTTTCCACGTTGACGGTTATGATGCAAGGATAACCTCGATGTCGCAGGAACTCCTCCATGATCATTCATCAACAGGATACTCCGTCGTCGAGGCTGTGTATTCGCAACAGACTTTTGAGGCGGAGGCAGTAAAGGTGCTACTCCAATATGTTTAGGCTCTTCAATAGGCGTGAACGCTGTCATTCCAACGGTAGTTGGCTTACTCCAACTCTTCCATTGATGTCGCCTCTCGTTACCGGTAGTTCCAGAAGGTTGATCCGCAGGGGATTTTCCATAACGCTGTCTCTGTGGTGAGAGATTGGGCGATGGTCCACCTTGAGGAATTGATGGGGAGGGCCAAGGAAATGCAGGAGAGGCTGGGCCAGAACTCTGAAACGACGGTAAAGCTCGGATAGACATAGACCGAGGAAAGGAATCCATGTTCCGAAGTTGATCTTGCAGGAAGGGCCGCATTGCCGCCACCAGGGGCAGTCGGTTAAACAATACCGTCTCTGCAAAGGACCATAACACATATCCGAGGGCAGTCGTTGGGACAGTGCTCCTGGTCAAGACCGATCCCGGGATAGGCGTCACTTCACCAGAGGTTCTACCAAACAATGGAAACGGAGAAAGACTACTGGTGTTGGCTTGTCTCTGTGGACTCCCGGGTGTCATTGGCCATTCTGACCTTGGTGTCAATGGGAAAGGGGTCGTCGGAACGATGGGTGAAGTAGGGCCTGAGTTATTGGCATGGCTCAACAGTCCCGAGCCATGGCCACCACGGCTGGCGAAGATACTTGCAGCGAGTGCTTGCGTTGAAAAGTATTTTTTGATGATGTGAAACACATCTAGCCAGCATCCCGCATGAAAGGACAAGTATCGCTCTCCTCGGACGATAATAATTCTGAGAGCAATAAAGTTGATCAACAACCCTGGAGAGACATTCATTGTGTTTTCTGCAGAGATCGGCTGATCTGGGTCGTGCTCGTCCCTGTTATAAATGGATGAGAATCTTGAGTGCCCTGGCGTCTGTGGGGTTTGGCTTGACGAGAGCTGTGCTGCAATCGACGGTGCCTGGGGTGCAAGTTGAGGCGAAAGAGGTGCTGCATTCACGTCCATGGAGGATCTCTTTCTGTGAACACGTTTGACGTTCAAGACAGGTGCTAAGAGCCCTGTGGACCGAGAGGATCTTCTTGAATCCGGATCGTATTCCGCCGCCTTGAGAGTCAATCCCAACATTCGTAGCCAAAATTGCATCTCCAAGATATCCAGGTTGTTTAGTCGATATCTGGACTTGAAACGAAGACACAATGGGACAACAATGTAAGCCATGAGTCGGGGCGTCGGTGTCGCTTGCTCAATATCGGCAATGATATCCATGTCGGCATTGTTAATCATGGCCAGAATGAGGTTCACCAGACTGCTACAGAACCGAGCCTGTGAACTACAGGGACTCGCGCCACTCCAATCGTCCTTTATGCCGACCACAAGGCCCGCGTTGACTATTCTGTCCCGGATCATACAGGCGAGCTCCGACGAGGACCGGAGAAGACGACGGTCATCTTCGGCGATAAGAACCAGCCCATCGATCAGACCCGTATAATCCACTGACTTGTAGTTGGTTCGGATCGGTCCAGATAGTTGAACAAGAAGGTACAGAACCGCACGACTGCTCTGGTAAGGGTTCTCGACAGGAAGAATAACCTTTTGAAAATAATCCTTGATCCAGTCAGTTGTCGTGGGGATCTTGAGAAGAGAATAATCCTTCAAAATTGATCGAATCAGAGAAGCCATCTGTTGGTGTTGACTATCAGCCAGTTGTCCACCTCGTTCACAAAAGAGCTGAATAAGGCAGAGAAACTCATGCTTGATGGCTACACGGTCATTCTGGGCCCAGGTCTTTCCCTTGGTGGTTCGAGGCTTGATCAAAGGGTCTTGAACAAGGGCAAATGGACTGAGATCACCTCGAGGCTCGACTTGATCCTTCCGTCTTCGTGGTGCAAAGGGCGGAGGCACAAACGATGGCAGAACCAGAGGTTTGGACGATCGAGCGAAACGAGACATCACTTCGATCAGGCTATCCAACCCTCCTGTCGTCAGTTCTGTATTCTTCTCTAAAAAATAAGGGAGAAGAAGCTTAAAGATCCTGACAAACTGTTCAGATCGGACCGAACCTGGGTCAAAGGCAATGACCGCCAGAAAGAGCTTGATTGAGTCGGCAATCGAGAAGTCCTGCTTTGTCAGGAGATTGTTTCGCTGGAAGAACTTGGAATCCCTCGGGATAAAAGATGACATCCATTGCGGTATCTCTAGTCGAGGCCCCCCATACGTGGTAGATTCGTAGAAGGGCTCTGCTAAAGACTGAACTCCCAAGGCCTTGGAGTATCGAGTCGTCACAGGTTGGTCAAGCGCCTCCAAGAATGAAAGGAGGTGCCTTGTCATGATCTCAAGTTGATCATTCTCCATCTTTCGAAGCATCAGGGGGGCAATCGATCCCAAACTCTGAAGTACAAAAGAATCTTGATGAAGTTGATAGAACCGGTAAAACGACGCATTAATTGTATCATGGATAATCTGAATGGCAGAAGAATCGCAGTAAATTTTGAACAAGGTCGGAATGATGAGAGAATATCCATTATGTGATCCAAAGAACCGCCGAAGTCGAGTTGCTGCTCGAACATAGATATCCAGAGCTTGTCCCACGATCCCAAGATCACCCCCATGCTCGAGAAGGATAGCGTTCACTCCACCAAAGAGATTCATCAACTCATGTTGATCCGTATTGTTATATTTCATGCGCTGAATCAGATTGAGCACAAAACATAGCCAAGCACGAGCTCGAAGAGAAGAAAGAGAAGAAAAGTTCCGGTCCTTGGCCGAGACGGTCTTGATAAATCGTGCCTTTTCCTTGGACAGATCAGGTAGGTATTGGTCCTCTTCCGAAGGGCGAGTGATGGCATGGGTACCATGGTCTGGCCTGTACAACATGCGGAACCGTCCAATACTGTTCTGAATCTCGTTCACCTCAAGAGGGAACCGAGCAAGAAAGTTGGTCATAAACTGGAATTGACTCACGTTGATCATGGCCATCTGAAACGTTTGATGCGGGATCTCCAGTGGACCAGGGACCGATATTGGTGCCTGGCAGGGGAACATGGACTCAGGAATGATATCGGGGCGGAACCAGAATCGACCCAGAGGACTGAAAAAGACATCCACCTTGTTACGTTTGAAGTCTTTGAACACGATGTCATTGGTTGATGTCACCAACTCCGTCAACACTGGAAGAACAGTGGCAATCATGTCGAATCCTTTTGGCTTCGAGTTTCGCTGGAACCACTTGAGCAATCCGAGAAGGTGGTTGAACAACGCGAATGCAAATGCTGGAGGCAACTTTGAGCTTCCACTCAACAGCAAATGCAATCGCGTAATCATTTCCTTTTGCCGTTCGAGTGTTGAATGGACCATCTCTGCAAAGAAAGTGCGAACAAAAAGCAGTGGCTCGTTTCGGATATAGTTGGTCAAAAAGTTGAGAACAGCAACTCGGACTCCGACGGTTTGATCATCTAAAAGATCGATTGTCCCCAGGTTCAGAGCATTCAACACAGGTAGCATGACCATTGCGTGACGATCTCTTGGGTTCGTAAAGGTCCTGCCAAAATTCACTTTGGATTCATAATCCTCATCAAGATATCCTGTCCAAGAGAGAATTAGTGGCGTCTGGACACGGCGAATTAATTCCATCTCCTGCTTGTCTCTCTCACCCCAACGGAGCTCCTGGAATTTGTCTCGGATGTCGGCAGGGAAGTTGCCTACACTGTTGAGGATCGTCAGCCATCGAGGCTCGTCCATCGTATAGTGATTACTACCCATTTCGGGCAAGGCGTAAGGTGCTTGAATGTTGACAGCTCGGAAGGGTCCGCGTGAAGAGGGATCGGTCACGAATGGCTGCAGCAACAGTGAGTTACGATGTTCAAACAAACAGTTGAGTTTCTCGACTGCTGACTGTCTTTTGAAAGGGTCCACGCTAGTATAGTCGTTCAATCCATTAGGCTTTGGGTTAATATATTTGACTTGTATAAAAGAAAACCCAAGCTCTGGTTCTGCTTTGAATTCAACTTACTTAGTCAAGTCTGCAAGGATCAACAGCCGGATCGGTCTTGGTGATACATCGGCACATTTAACAAACAAGAACGCTGCTGGTCCAGAGATTTTGGGTTTCGATTCCGAACAATAGATATTCCAAAGGGGTCTCGACAGTTGAAGGTACTCGGATTCCTGAATAGTTGAATGAACTGCAATTAATAGCGCCAAGACGGCTGCAGGCTCGTCTAGCTGAATATCCGACATTCGTCCTACTCGGCTTGGCTGAGAGAAGTGTCCCCGACCAAATCCGGGGTTTGTGTTCATCACTGAAACCGATGGCTGGGCCCCCATTTGAGCCACGACTGAGTCCTTGCGCCTGGACAGACCCGGCTCAGCATACAGGTCGTTGATCGGGGTTCTGTCTTTGCCCTGATTGGGATAGGGAAATAAAATGAAACAAGCGGTGAGCACTTCAACGAATGACAGGCGACTTTTTTTTTTCAGCACAGCAATTTCAGTTTACCTCTACAATTAAACCATCGACATTGTTATAGATATGCTTGATACGAAGACGCATAGTTTCTGATATACCATACGGCCCACCCTGAGAAGATCCCGCTTCTGTCGGGAGAATATGATTATTAGCCCAATCCAATATCCGAAGTAGCCAAATCGGTCTTTTTTTAAATAAGAAGAGAAAAAATTACAATTAGTGGCCACTCGAATGAGTCTGCTTCATAGTCAAGAATTACCTGCAAAAAATAAATAGAGTAAAATAAAAAGATTGTTGCCATTCGCTCACCTATGAATCGTTTTGCAGAGCATGCGAATCTCATAAAAGATCATGCACAGGAGTACTCTGATCGGTCTCGGAACAAGTACTCTCTTTTCCTAAACACCAAATCGGTAGGATTATTAATTGTTCAAAAGCATTAAAAAAAAACACCAGTGGCCTTCCCGAATAAAATGTATTATACAAGAAAATGAAAAAAAGAGGGGTCAAAATCATGCTTTCGTGATTTTTTTTTTTTTTTTTTTTTTTTTTTTCAGCTTCACAAACCTTTTGCGAGAGAAAATGCCCTAGTCGCTGTTCGAGATCGATGAGAAACATCTTGCCTATCTCAACTTGATGGTTGTCGTGGTTTCTGGACAATCGCTTGATTGCATAGATAAACTCTAGCACAATCACACATTGACCGACCGTACAGGAACCCCATCTCAACAACCTTGATTGGACATCGGTTCGTGGTCGCTCAGGTCCAACATCTGTCATGACAAGGACACAAATCAAACCGACATCTCGCATATACAGATCCACAAGACTCATATGCATCTCCAGGCAGGCTAAGATACAGAGATAGTCCGTCACGAACTGAGTCGAATCCGAGGCCACACAGGCGACCATGGGCTTGTAAAAGATGGCTCGATGACGAATCGAGAGTTGACGCAGCAGTTCTGAAAGTGCTTCATTCGGTCCAGGGAGCTGGGCCACCAGTTTCTATGAAATGAAAGAAACAAGAGGAAAGTAATATTGTCAGCATTGTAATCTCTTTCTCTCTCTTCATCTAGCCATGCTCAAAGTACAAGATGCGTTGCCTAAACCTACACTGAAAAAGGTATTCAACGTCGCAGACAGAATTTCAGAACCCATTGAAAGTTTGGACCCAAGGATCAGGCGGTGGTATAGGTTGATGACTCTCCGTAGTGGCAAGTCCTCAGTCTACCATGAGAAAATAATTTAGAGGGTATAAATGTGTTAAAGGCAGGACCGGAAGGATCGCTCTTGAGAGAGACCACTCAAGAACATTTGCCGCTTACCTCCGTCTTTAGTTGCTCAATAATCAACTCTTGATGCCCGTGTTCCCAGAGAGCCATGAGGTACGTTCGTGCTACTTTTAACAACGGGTTCAATTGCTCCAACTGGAGCATGGCTTGTTCCTGTGTCGACGACAGGTTTGGATGTGAATTTTGAGGCTGTTGGGCCTGAACAAAGTTGTCACCTCTTACTGCAGAGCTCCTTGGAGTTCCGGGGGGTGTTCTTTGGGTATAATCCGCCATTCCATCCATGGGGTTTGACGCTGACATCGAATGACTGTGTCCATCTCTGAAAGCCTCAAAGGCGCCTCCACTACCAGTCTGCCTTGGTTTGACTAGAGATGCTTCCTGGAACTCAATAGAGAAGGTTAGAAGGACAAACCGTACGAGAGTGGCAATTGCCTCTTTTCCATACACCCCGCTCAATTGGGTCGGTGGGAGCTTCGTGTCGAAAAATTCTAGAAAGTCTTGAAGGAGCTTCTTCACGGACTCGGCGCAGTCGATAAACCTCACTGGAGCATGTAACAAATACTCGCTAAATGCCTGACCAAGCACCCTAACTGGTCCATCCATCGCCATTGGATAATTGGAGTCCGGCTCCATCCAATAGCGCTATATGTTATAGAGATAATAAAGATGGGAAGCGTGAGTCAAGAGATATTATTGGTAGAGTAGAATGAAGAGGAGATTTCTTTGACATGATTGACGTACGGGTATAAGGTCCTGAACTAGGATACGGACAGACACCTGATCTCTCAAACGTAAGCATTCTGCTAGGCCCCTTAGAAATGCTGCATGCGCGTTTCGCTCCTGCTTAGGTCGATCCAGAGACTTTTGGAAGCCAAGGCCGAGATCCCCTGCCCGGATTCGATCCATAATCTTGACCGTCATGGTTTGGATCCGTAGATCACGTGCTTCTTCTTGGAGTCGCGTCTGTTCACTGGTTAGCGACACCAATGAGGCTAGCAAAGAATGAATGTTCCTTTGCGAAAGGGGTGTTGAAGCTGTAAGAGACTTTGGATCCAATAGCTCTTCAACGGTTGCTGCCACGCGGTTCTAAGATAGAGTGAGAGGAAAGAAGGAAATGGAGGACAATAACAAGAAAACAAAGAGTTCATGGGTGAGCTAGACTGCGCTTTTTTTTTTAAAAAAAAAAAAAAAAAAAAAAAAAAAAAAAAAAGGCGCTTATGGCAGACGGCTGCTTTCCGCATGGTGCAAAGAACAATACCTTGTTACAGGCGTATTTTGGAGAAAGAAGACTCAGGCACCATAGGACATCCTGCAAGTCTTCTGGATCGCTTTTCAATGGGTATAACTGCCTGATTTGATCAAAGACATTGAGGACTGCACCAGAATCCGCTCCTAAAAAAACCCCCCCCATTAATGAAAGAAGCAAATAGGAAGTACCGAAAGCGTTAGCAACAGAGCGGAGCAAATTATAGTCTAATGCACTCATATGCATGTTTGGTGGCAACGTACGAGAGAGAGGATCAAACCGGCCAACCAAGAGCATCTTGGAAAGGGTCGCATAAATTTCATCCTTGCAGGGAACCTCTACGGTCAAGTTTCTCCATCGGCTCAGGATACTAGAAAGCTCATCCATAAAATACCGGTCTCCTGAGCCCTGCTCCTGTAGGGTCATGATGTTGTACGATGCCCCTGGAATGATGCCCCTTGTTCCCGTGCCAATCCTGGCCACTGTCCTAGATCGCGGTTGACCCTGGTCCAGCGTATGTCGATTTAATGCCTTTTCGATTTCCTTTTCCATCTTCCGAAGCTGAGTCCTTTGAACAACGACTGTACGGAATCCAAGGACCCCTTTCAAGCCCGTGGACATTGGTCCTGAACTCTCCATCATAGGATATGGCTTAGGCGAATCAGTCGACATCATCATTGGGATAGGGCGTGTCCCGAGAAGAGGTAAAGAATGTACTGGCTTCTTTTCGGACGAGCCAGAAGTGATATTGTTGCTGCTATTATTGTTATTGTGGTGGTTGCTATTGCTGCTCCCTCCCTGACTACTTCCTGGGAGGTGGTCTGACGAGCTAGAGGGAGTCACATCGCCTGCGATGATCTTTTGTCGTAGTCGAGCCCAGTTCTTGTCCACGTTCCGGACGGTCGTTGTACTCAACGTGGACGCTTGTCCTAGATTTTGTTGCAGGATCTCTGCTCCTTGCCCTGATAGTCCCTGGCTGGGCGGTGTCACATTTTTGTGGTCCGAGGAATGGTCGTGGCTCTGGACTGGACCTCCGTCAGAGGTCCTGATGACTGGAGCAGCTGCAAGGTCGGGTGTGGTGATGGTTAGTTGGTCCTGAGAGGACACTGCTGCTGCTGTTGCTGTTGCTGAGGAATCCTCTTGGCCATTGCCTTGTCTGATGGCAGATGAGGCATGGTCATGCCTCTGGCTAGTCTCATCATCTAGAATAACCGCCATCTATCCTCGGTCAACCAATGGTGATGACTCTGCTTCCACGAAGCGCAAAGGCTTGGTGGCGCGAGGGGAAGGGAATCCTGGACAAGGAATGACGCAAGCTCTGGTGGGGAGAAAGGGGGATGAAGAAGTAAGGAAATAGTGAAGAGTGTTCTAGGGAGAGAATGTGGAAGGGATCTGCTGGAGAAAAGAGTAGATCGGATTGGTCAGCTCTTTCTAGCCTTTGCTTCTTCGCTTTGCTTGATGCCGATTAATAGCTATTGGGAGTGCTGAGCTTCCTGAGAGGAACAGTGCTGTGTCAGGTTCTGGAGTAAAGAGTAGGTAGGGGTGAGTGTATGAGTGGCAGCACAGGCGAACAGGTAATGGTATAGGTGCTGGAAGGGGAATGTAATGTCTGTTTGTCTGTCAAGGCTACCGTGATTTGTCCTGGATGCTGTTGCTTGTCATGGTGTACCCTCCACTACTGTATGTTGTGCATTGCTGCATGGCTCTCTCTCTCTCTCTTTCGCTCTCTCTCTCCGCTGTCTCTTGTCCCACAAAGGGAGATAAAAAAAACGGCCCAGAAGATAGACACCCCTTAATGCTCCATTCAAGTCTGCTGGACAGGGATATTTTTGGCAAGGCGTCCAGACGTTGGTCGCACAGCACAGGCCGGAGGAGAGAGGGGCGCGTGGACAATGAACTGACTTTCGTGGCCATTCGGTAGGGCCATGCATAGCCACGGATCAAAATACAGGGAGATATTTGTTTAATTTGTTGATGCACATGGCTTCATGGAGTTGGAACTAACTACCCAGATGATGCTGCCTACTGAGCCGCCTTTGGGCTCTCGAACGATCCTAATACCCACTACAAAAAAAAAAAAAAAAAAAAAAAAAAAAAAAAAAAAAAGATAGAGAAGGAGAGAGTGTGTGAGAAAAGAAAGAAAATGAACCCTCGTATCGACTACATCGCCAGGTGCTCACTCAGACCTCCCATGGGAAAAAAGGGGGATAATCCTGGGTACTAGCAATCAAATCTGGTTCGCGATTCCTACCTTGGCCGAAAATAGTTATGGATGGTTGAGGATCCAAAAAAGAAAAAAAAGTGCCAGGAGCCCAACAGCAGGACACTGGTGGCGTTCGGAACGATTCTATGGTCGATAACACCCCATCTAGTAAGAGACTGTACCTGAGAGCATGAAGTAGAAACCCTGCCCAAACTTTTCACAAACACAAGCACAGACATAGGTCTGAATACAGACATTGAGTAGCCCTTCAATTGGTTCCAATCTACTGAACTGAACCTACACCAGACTGCTACTGGCACCAAAGGCCACCTGTCACACCAGAAAGAGGTGTCCATCCGGAGTATTAGATCTTTGCAATCGTTGTACAAAACTAGAATCAGACGCCTACCAAAAGAGAGAGAGAGAGTGAGAAGTGTGCTAGTCAACTTTAGAGTAACTGGAAAGAGGTAATGAGAAAGGCTGTGGAGCAGCTCTCAGACGGGAACGTGTACGGGACCGTTTGCGCATTGACGTGAGGAGAAAGGAGAGAGAAAGAGACTCGAGAAAGGACAGAATCCTCGTCCTGCCTTAGGTGCCTGATTTGAAGCAAATCGCTCTCATACTCTGTAAGAGAGATAACATCGTGAACGCCCAATCTCTCTCTCTCTCTCTCTCTCTCTCTCTCTCTTTTCAGGCTTCTCTATGCTCCGTGCACGTCGTCAGACAGACACAGCCAAGGTGCTCCTGTGTCGCCTTTACAAGACGTCTCTTTTTTTTTTTTTTTTTTTTTTCCAGGCACCCTTCTTTGAGCATATGCGTATAAATATCATTCCTCCGTTCTCCCGTTTCCTGTCCATCCGTGACATTTTGCTCCCACAGCTCAACTCCCTTTCTCTCTCTATCTCTCTTCTCTCTCTTCTCTCTCTTCTCTCTGGTCTTTCCTGACCTGTTAATTTATTTTTATTCTCTGTCGTGCTCAATACTCTTGGGACTCTCGCGTGTGCTTGCCGCCTCCTGTCTGAACCACATAGTCCTGAACTGTGTCCACGCAATACTTGCATCTTCACTCGGAGGTTGTTCCTCCTGAATCTCGAGCAGCCGTCGGGTTTGATACCCTTTCAATCACTCTTCTCTCTCTCCCTCTCTCTCTTTCTCTTTCTTTCTCTCTCTCTCATCTCCGCCTTTGCTCCACCCGTCAACTTGTTCTCCCCCCCTTTCCCTCCCTCACCAACTGTCTGCGTGGCCAGGTGCTTCGCCCAACCCATCATCTCGACATTGCGACACATCTCATGCTTATCCGCTATTTGACCCTGTAACCCTCGACGCTCTGCCACGATAACGACGCCCTTTCACCGCATATTACATCCCCCCCTCCCTTACTTTCTATCAATACGATCTAAAAACCACCATTTCTTACCGAATTTCGACAAATCCTTTTATTTTTCCAACATGCGTCTCTCTATTCGACCCCCTGGTAGTCCAACTATTACCACGACTTCTACCACCGCCACCACTGTGGCTGCTGCCTTGCTCATCCTTCTCAGCCCTACAATCGCCTCTGCCCACAGTTGGCTAGACTGCACCGACACACAGGATTCAGGCGCCTGTGCCGGTTTTCCACTCGGTTACCCTTCCCGAAAAGATGCTGACATCAACACCAAATACACTTATCTTGTCCAGGAACGTAACCCAAACGCCTCAGTATGTCAACCAGGCCGACAAGACCTTGCTGGAAACAACCCTTCACCTCCTGCCACAGCTGTCCCGGGACAGAAACTGCATCTCACTTGGCAACCCGATGGTCATCTGGACGACTATCGGCCTTCACTCGTCGAGATTCATTGGACAGGGGTGCCTGATCAACGGCTCTGGACCCGATCTCAACTTACACCCTCAACACTGCTCGGGGCAATGACCTTTGCGACGAGTCAAAACTGTGATCGAGCCTGGGATCCCAACACTTGGTGCCATGGTTATTTGACTATCCCACCGGGGACACAGCCAGGAACGTACCAAATGGTTTGGTGGTGGAAATTCGATCGGAATCCACATGGTGAAGAGTACTCGACCTGTTTTGAGGTCGTGGTTCAGAATCCTGTACGAAGACGACGCCGACGTTGGAACCGTCTTCAAATGCGTCAAGATGTCCCTGTAGAACCTACCTTTGTCAACCCCACCAACATTGAGGATCCATCCTCCTCTTTGTCTCAGGGAGTGGTGGCTGTCCCTGCAGTTCCTCCAGTCCAAGGAGCTTCGGACACAATGAATGGTGGAACGGGCGAACGTGGCCGAACTCGACACCCTTCGAATGATTATGCAAACGACAAGATCGGTGCTTTAGCAGGTGATGCGATCAATGATGCAGAGGGACTTGATACCACCCCTGTCCCAATGGCATCCCCCTCACAACTTATCACAGACACTTTGTCGGATCATTTGCAGAGCAACGGACAGAGTGTTGCTCCATCGACCATGGCTCACCCTGCACCAGCTCCACCTGCCATTTCCATTCCGGATCCAAGCCCTAGTGATCATCAGGTGACGACCAATGCAAACGACAGTGCAGGAAGCATCGCTACACCCTCATCCTTGAAAGTCAGCCCCAACGTTGCTCCTCCTGTTGCGCCTCTCTCCTCGACCTCGACCTCGACCATACCTTCCTCTCCAGGGGTAATCGTCTCAGCCCCCAACAATCCTGTTCTGGAGGACAACAGCAACAGCAGCAATGGCGACAACAATAACAACAACAACAACAACAACAGTAACAACAACAATAACAGCGACAATGTTCCTGAGACCAGAGACCCCTCGGATATGAATCGTGCTCTCTTTGGTAGCCATTCCGAGATGAATGCAGCAACATTTGGCAAAAGTCAAATTCTATCCTTGGGCTCGATGGCGCTCGTTTCTCTTGCGGTGATGACAGCCCTGTACTGATGATGAAAAGCGAGAACACTTCATGTATACCCTCTGTCTCTCTCTTATCTTACTTTCCGATGCGTATGATGCAAGCCTCACTCCTATCTCTTTCTAGATCCCCCTTTGTAATGAACAACCCCCCCCCCTACCCTACCTTAATGATAATGAACTCCCATAAACCACCTTTTCTGCCCCTTCTCCCACTGGCGGATCGTGCAATTTACATTTAATCGTCCAGTCAGATCGTTTTTTTCTTCTTGGAAGAATGCAAGAGAGAGCATTGGAGAGCCAATATTTTGCTTCATCCTCAAGAGGGGAAAAGGTTATCTGCCTGTCTTGATTTTTTTTCTTCTTCCTTCTCTATATATTGATTTCACACTTGGACTTGCTTTCACCGGAACCGGGGGGCCATCCTTTCGAGGACAAGAGAAAGAGAAAGAAGAGAGAGAGAGAGAGAGAGAGAGAGAGAGAGATGAGTTGTCCATAGTAATTAATAGACAAGTGCACAGGAAAGGGCATAGGAATAAACAAGTATAATAAATAGATATATATATAAAAAGAGTCAGGTTTTTCCTACCTTTCTGGTTCGTCTTCATCGTCATCTTCTGGTGCAGATCTCCGGGTAGAGGTCCTATACTCTGGTGGTTGAGCCCCGATTGTCTGCAAGGCCGAGTAGATTGGTCCATATTCCTGTATTGAAAGAAGGAGAAGAAGGGAAGAAGAAGAAAAGACCATTCCTGAGTGAGACTTTGAACTTGTTTTTTTTTTTTATTCCTTTCAATTCCTGAAAAAAAAAAAAAAAAAAAAAAAAAAAAATAAAACAATAATAAAAATTACCTCAAGTTGATGCCGGAATCCAGGATTGGGGTTCACACAGAACCGTTTTGTCTGTACGAACCGATACACAGTCTCATAATCCACCCCTGTCGTCTCCATCAAATACGCTACCACAAACGCCGGTGACCTCGAAATACCATTCATACAGTTGACAAGTACTTTGCCATTCTGTTGCATGATGGCCTCATCAATAAACTGCTTGACTGCAGGAAAAAGGGTGATGAGGTTTTGGGTGGTGGCATCGGAAATCTCGAGTGACAGGTACCGGAAATGTTCCTGATGATGAAGTTTCAAAAGTTTGGATTCCGACCGGTCCCAAAGCGTGACAATATGTGTAATGCCCTCCCGTTGAAGTTCTTCCAGATTCCGAGTCGCTGAATAAGGTCCCAGGTAAATGGATGGCAGAATCTCTTGCATTTCTCGTCGTTGTTCGTATCGCCATTCGAGAACAAGTCCATTCTGACGGATGAGTTTCCGGTACTCTTCGGACCGACCTGCAAAAAACGCTGCTGCTGTGGTAGCTCCTGTTGCATCCACTGCATGGGATATAGTTTCGTATGGCTCGGCATCCATTGTGAAGAAAGAAAAAAAGAAAAAAAAGAAAAACGATGGTTTGGAGGTGAATGAGCTCAGCTCTTAGTGGTGGCGATTGAGCAGTAATGGTAGTGGCAAAAAGTGGGTTGCTTGATGTCCAGAGTTCCCGAGAGTTTTTTTTTTTTTTCCTGGAGAATGGAGTGGTCGGTACAGTGAAAGTTTTTTTTGAAAAGAGAAGAGGAGAGAAGAGAAGGAGAAAGAAAACGGGAAAGAGTGAGTGAGAAAGAAAGAAGAAAGAAGAGAGGGGCAGGAAAAGAAGAAGACAGGAACAGAAAAAGACAGAGCGAAAGAGAATGGAAAAGCGAGGGAAAAAGCGTAGGCGAAGAAATAGAAAGAGGAAAGAGTGAAAATTCGGAAGAAAAGGCGGGGTCGGGCGAAGGTTGAAATATGCGCGTGCCTTTTTTTTTTCAGTTTCTCGCACGCGGCACACGGCTCTCAGTGTGTTTCGAGAAACAGGGCAACATGTGTTCCTTCCGAGTGCCTCATCTACCCTGCTCTACTCTCGCCACCATTTTTTTTTTTTTTTTTAAAAAAAAAAAATTCCCAGGATATTGAAACACCAAAGGACTCTCAGTAGTATTAGAAATGGTTCGATGATGCTCCACAAAAACAATTTCACAGAGCGTCCATGGGTTTATTGGTGTAGTATAAGAAAGGGTAAAGAGTACAAATAAAAAGAGTGGGCGTGTGTAGGAGTCGAGAGAGAGAGAGAGAGAGAGAGAAATGTCATAGCAATGACAATCTACAGGACGTGCTCGCCACGGAGCTTCTTCTCAGACTTGGACATGATCTTCAAGAACTCCTCGAGAGTGATGCGGCCATCGCCGGAGACATCGGCCTCGTGGATGATCTCGTCAATATCGGCCTAATGTACGGGAGTGTGTGAGAAAAAGAGAAACAGGCACGAGGTTAGCATTGATACGATGATATGACTAGTCCAATCGGTATATACCAGAAATTGAATCCTCCAATAAATCAATATGTACCTCAGAGAGCGAGGTGCTGCCAAAGTGCTGGAGACCAGCGCGGAGCTCGGCGGCGGAGACGTTGCCGCTGCCATCCTTGTTGATGGAACGGAAAAGAGCGCCATAGGCGCTGTCGGCAACCTCGGGGGTGATGAACTTCTTGCCGATGAGAGCCGAGAAGGTCTTGAAGTCGACGGGCTGGGAGGGGAGCTTGATGTTCTTGGACAACTCAGGGTCGTTGAGTTGCTGGTAGTTGAGAGGGAGAAAAGGGGAAAGGAGAATATTAGCAAGCTGGATAAATAGTATTAATGAGGCAAAAAAAAAAAAGAAAAAAGGGGGGGGGAGAGGAGGAAGAGAGAGTAGAAGGACAGTCTCTAGAAATCAAGGAACCGCGCCCGTGTCTAGCATTACGCTAAGGGGAGACGGATGATGTGACAAAAGGGCCGATCAAGAGTAGGCAGCTGAGCAAAAAGGCGACAGAGATAAGCCAGTGGGCGGGCAGTCCGGCCAAATAAAGAACTACAGATACAGCAGACAGTTCGCTCTTTTCCTCTTGACCCTTTGTCCCCAGTTGCAGATGCAGTTGGCTCTCTCTGCTCCTGATGCGGATGATTCCATTGTCCTGTGCGATACTCGCTACTGCTTGTTCAACACTGATCAATCCTCTCGCTGGTCAGTCAGTCAGAGGGGTTAGCGTGGGTGAAAAAGGATCATCGAGGATGTAGGGCTGCACGAGTCTCCCTTTCCGGGAGTCTTTTTTCTTTTTTTTCTTTTTTTCTTTTTTTTCTCAGGCCGCGGTCCCAGTCCACTCCTCTGTCGTCGGAGAAGTACGAGTCGAAAGAGCGAGAGTGGCAGTGGGAGAGAACAAACGAGGGATAAAAAAAGAAAAAGAAAAAGAAAAAAGGTGGAAGAAAAGAGGCGAGGGGCGATGGAAAAAGAATGGACACGTACAGCAACAAAGTTAGCAAAGGCCTGGGGCTGGATGGTTCCAGAGTTGGTGGGGTCGAAGAGGGAGAAGGCCTCCTTGAGCTCGACTTCCTGACCGTGGGTAAAGACATGTTGAAGTGTAGATGTAGGGATGGGGATAAAGGATGAGAGATTGGGATGGGGGGGGATGAGTAGGGAAGGGGGGGATGGACAGTGATGAGAGAGAAAAAAGAAAAGAAAGAAAAAAAAAAAAAGTTTTCTCGACTCTTCTTATTACCAGGCAAACCAGGCAGCCAGAACGAAATATAAACAGCTTAACCGCCTCAAGGTGGGTCGGTCTCACGAAACTGACTCCGTTTTTTTTTTTTTTTTTTTTGACTCGTCGCAGGCCTGCACCACACCGCCTTCTCTCCTACGTACGGAATAAAATACCGGGGGATAGCCTGTTCCCAACTCATCTCGTCGTCGAGGAACATACACACGTACAAGGCAGGCTCCATGCCTCTACTTGTCCTTCCACGAATCAGACTCAACGAGCGACCTCAACCGCCAAATCACAGTTGCTCTACTCCTCGCCACTTCTCCTTCCCTTCTTGGGCTCCACCGAAACCCAACCCAGCAGTGGTTGCGTGCTCTCTCTCTCCTATTCTTTCTCTCTCTCTATCTCTCTGCTCAGCTTAGGAGATGAGAAGCGTGGACCATCGATTCTCCCCTGTCTCCCATTGTGTCTCGCGGTGCCTGGCTTGTTATGTCTCGGCCGATCCCCTACCAGGTACCTTTTTTTCCCCACATGGCAACCAGTGTCTACCTGCCACTCGTCAACCAACCAGGAACAGAAAACAAAAAAAGAGAGGCAGAATCAGCAGCTTGCGCCTTTTCCTGTTCCTTTACTCTTCTTTTCTCCTCCTTTGCATCTGCTCTCCCTTTCTTCTTCCTCTCATACAAGCCTCTCTTTTAGGTGAATGTACTCTTTTTTTTTTGTCTGCTGTTGCTGCTAGAATAGGGTTTTCAAGACGGGTGAATTCTAGTACCGATCCCCTAGTGGTCCTTGTCTGGGGGAGAACCTTGTTCAAGACACGTTTTGCCGTTCTTCCCACTTATATTTTTTTCAGTAGTTTGTATGAACAGAGCCTTCATCTTCTCACGCAACACATACACACACACACACACACACACACACACACACACACACACACACACACACGGCCATCTATCTCTGGAGTCGCGCATCATACATACCGGGGGAAACCACCCATGCATGCAGTAAAGCCTACAATAGAGGAGATACATTCATCACCCGGTCACATCCTCCGGAAGAGGGCGCCCGTTGTGGTGATGGGTCTAGAGAGAGAAAAAAAATCTATCTACTGCTGACACTAGCGGTAATGGACAGGACACGACTTGCCATGTTGAAGCCAACTGTGAATGCAATGACGATGGTATGTGCACAGGCAATTCAGACGTGCTACTGTTCGTCCTACAAAAAGAAAAAGAAAGGAAAATAGAACACAGATTTGTGGTTAGGCTCCCAACAAAGAGATAGGGCGGATTGGTGAACACTCGTTTCGATGCATGGAAGAAAAAAAGTTCAGTAAAATGCTCAATACCTGCAACAAACTCTTCAAAGCAGATTGCACACTCTTGGTCCACCAAAGGAGAATCTGCGGGAAGTTTGTAGACTGTAAAAAGAACAGAACAGTAGATGTCAATAAATAGTAGACAACCTTCCTCGTCCGCATAAATCAAATTAGTTATCGGGGAACCCGTTCAAAGGAACATTACCAATATATCGGACAGTGCTGATGGCTCCACTGCCTTGACTAGTCTTGCCCTCCAAACAATCCTGAACATGGGCCTCCTGAGCAGGCTTGCCTCCTTCCAAACCAGCTAAAATCGCTCCACAGACTGGACATTCGCTCATCAGAGAACTTGAACTAGCATTTCGCACCATGGGCGCTGGCGCAAAGTCCATGGAGCTAGAGCTACTCGAGGAGGAAGGAGATCGACGAGGTTGTGTGTTATTGAGATGAGGGTTGGCTGTTCCAAAGCCTACTCCACTACTGCCACGTCCTCGGTCGCGACCATACGTCGCCGTATTGGAAGAATTTCCATACGTGGACGTTTGATACGATCGATGGTAGTTGGACTGTGATCCTGTTCCTTGTCCCTGGTAGAATCCGCTACTGGTTCCTGAACCCGAAGCCATGCCATAGCCAGTACCCAATGGCCTCGACGACGACGATGATGATGACGACGACGATCCTATAATTACATAGCAGCCTTCACACACTCGGTAGCTCTGAAGGGTGCCTCTTCGACTCTGAGCTTGATGCTGGATATATGCCTCACTCGAGGAGGGATCATACACAACCATAGACGGATGGAGTGTCGCCCGTCGACTCGAGCATCGGTCACAAAAGACTCGACCACAGCGGCGGCAGTGATGGCGCCGAAGCCAGAGCGAAAACTTGCGGCGGCAATCTCGGCACTCACTAGCCTTATGATCGGACTCCCATTTGGGTTCAAATGGTGGAGCAAGAGGGTGCTGTTGTTGAGCTGGTTGCTGTTGTTGTTGCTGTGAACGTTGGGACTGTTGCATGGTCCGTGACGGATAGGTTGACTGGTTCCTACTTGCTGATGCGTTGCTCGACAGTGATGTCGACTGCAACGATTGGGACAACTCTGCCGTGCGACTATTACTAGATTGCGTTCCTGATGCTCTCATTGTGTCAGATCCAAGACCAAATGGGCTTGATTCCGAAGTTGTATGTGTAGCTTGTGTTTGAGATGTAGACTCGACAGTGCTGCTCGAATGGGTACTTGAAACTGTATTGGAGGACGATCCTGTCGGCCGAGGACTTCTTGTTAGTCTTGCCACGGGGAACTGACTTTGAGTCGAGGGTGCAGCTAAGGTAGGTGCTGATGGCGATGTGTTCATAGTGATCATTTGTTCTTCTGTTGGGGATTCTCTACTAGTCACTGGTGTAGCAGGCTCCTCTGTAGGAGACTCACTTCTAGTTACTGGCGTAACAGGTTCCTCTGTAGGAGACTCGCTTCTAGTAGCTGGCGTAGCAGGCTCATGGTTCAACTCTGTTGGCTCTGACAGCGTCTCCTCTGTGGCCCGGATTTCTGTTAGCTCAGAAAGCTCTTCAAGAGGCGGGACTTCGCTATCCGTCGTATGTTCCAAATGATCTTCGAGAGGTGGGCACTCATGATCCGATGTATACTCTTCATCTTCGATTTCAGTTCTAGTCTGACTGGGCACAGATTCTGTTGGGGTATCATCCATGTCTTCTAATTCTTGTGTGAGTGTCGATACTAAAGCTTCCTCTCTTTCATCAGCCGACTGAGCGGGTTGTGAAGAGTGAACAGAGGCTTCGTCATCAAGGTCCTCCTCAAGTTGAGAAGTAGCACTGGAAGAACTACTGTCGCTCGATCCCGAAGGTGGTTGGTTCGAATCCAGACCCAGTGGAGATGGCGCCATAATATCATCCATTGTATCCATGTCTGCAGGTCTCGACTTTTGTAGCGTAATGCTCCGGAGTTCATTCGATGAGCTAGATCCATCAGATAGCTGGGAAGCAAGTTGTGGTCTTGGAGTCTCGGGCTGATCGAGTTCAGCATCCATCTCCTGTATCCCCTGCGACAGCTGCTCCGCATGAGTAAGGTATTCTTGGATCAGCGACGTCGCAGCGACCTTTGATGCAGGATCCATGTCAGCTATGATGTAGTACATAATGATCATTCCAATGATTTTTTTAGGTACGATTAACTTCAAGACATCTTGTCGTCATCTAAATTCATTCCACTCTTACCTTTGATGCCCTGTAATAGGATGGCGATGGCCTGGCGATAGCGTGCAAGTTCCTGGGCAGTGCTTGCAAACCCTTCGTCTAGTCTTAGGGCTAGTCCAGCGCGCTTACTATAATTACCAACTTCGTTCATATTCGATGGTGTTAACTGCGATAGTTGGTCTAGCTCAGAGGCATCCGAGACAAGATCAGCCCGTTTTTTCATGACCCTAATCCATTTTCGACGCCTCACCCAGTTGCTTCCAGACGTTGGGACTGTTTTTGTCCAGAGTTGATTAGGCTCTGTAAGCGATTTGCTATATTGCCAGCCCTCACTGTCACAGTGGGGGTTTGTCTTGTCCATCACCCACTCTGTCAGCCAGAACCACCCTCGTTGCATATTTGATCGTGAGCCCGCGGGTCCTGATGCTGTGACTAGAGGGAGATGGACGTCATCCATAGTCGATGGACGTCCATTCGGAAGGGACCATGGTCCACATACATCCTGTTGCGTGAGGGCACTTGCTGAGAACTTTGGCGCCATGAATGAGAGTGGAAATGACGTAGATGCCCGCTGATTTTCGTAGACTGACATAAGGATAGTGCTGTGAAATGACAGAGAGTCGTAAGGCTGATCGGCAGGATATTCATCTAGTAGTTCATCAGGGATCCACGGTGAGTCATGTATTCTTGAATAATTGGTAGAGGCATACTGAAAAGAAGGACAGAAGGGGAGGGGGCACCTACTTTTCCACCAGAGTTTCTCACTGGTCTGTAAGATGTCGCACAAATATGCCTCACTGTTGGCCGCAGCAACGTCATATGCAGTTTCCAAAAAGTTGTTCTTCAGTAGGGGGTTTGCATGAGCATGGTTAAGGAAGTAGAGAACCATAGCGACATCACTCTTCGATGCAGCATTTACTAAAGAGGGAAAGGATAAAAGGGTGGAAGAGGAAGATTGGTTGTTAGGTTCGGGAAAAAAAAAAAGAGGTCGGTGGATATGTGTCGGTCAGCAGGGTCCAGTTCCAAAGCTTACTCAATGGTGTATGCCCCATTTTGCTCCTGGCATTGATGTCGGCCTCTCCCTTCTCCAGGAGGACTTGTGCAATATTGATGAATCCCTTTGACGAAGCATTGTGGAGTGCAGTCCATCCATCCTTGTCTCGTTGGTGCACATTAGCACCTCGTTTTAGCAAAAAACACACGACAGAGTAGCTGCCAGCGTAGGATGCCTTGAGAAGCGCAGACTAAGATCACGTCAGAGAAAGGGTTTCGTTAGCCATCTGATCCACCACCACTAAAAGAGAATCTCGTTGGTGACTACAGCCAGGATTCCTATCATACCTCGCCCTCTCGGTCCTGAACATCAACTCCTGCACCCGCCTGGTCAATCAGAACACGCACAACTGATTCGTGTCCTCGTGAGGCTGCGAAATGAAGGGGATTCATGCCGGTTGCCGAAGATATATTGTCTATGGAGTCCTTTAACAAAGGCGACGACGACAAGATCTCCTCTACCTGCTCCGCATGTCCCTCTGCGCAAGCCTCAACAAGCTGGGCCCACAGGATATCGTCCGAGCTGCCTCCGTGCTGGTCTGCTCTTTCGGCAGAGTTGGTCCCTGGGACCCGGTAATCTTCCAGGGACCCACTTCTATCTCTGCCGAGTCCTCTTGTCGTCTGGCTACGCACATTACTGTGTTCTTCGCCCAAGATCGAGTCCGTACTATGGTTGCCAGGGTCTGTTGCGGCGCTGGTCGAAAGCTTGATGGCCCCGAGGTGAGAGTCACCATAGAGGGCATGAGTCTCGCCGGGAACGGGAGGGTGTACAAACTTGGGGATATCTTCAGGCGCAATGATGGCAGCAATCATATTGGTGTTGCGTGCTTCCTGCAGCCACGGGCAGTGAGTTCTTCTGAGCGAATACCGTCGGAATGGAGTGAGTGAAAGGGGGAAATGGAAGAGGCCCTTGCTTGCGTGTGCGTGAGTGCAAGAGGAGAGCGAGCGTACGATGGCAACAAGGGTGGCAAGACAGAGAAGTGGCGAAGTGGGAGAAGAAGAAGGAGAGTCAGTGTTCGAAGATGGGTCGAGATTGGGATCAGGTGGTGGCGGGAAGAGAGAAGATTGGAGAGCGAGACAGCGGATGCAACCAACGAAACCAACGGGAGAGGCGAATGGTTTACAGGGGAAGAAGAGGGGAGGTGGGAGGATGCAGACAGAATGAGGATGGAAAAAGTAAGAGAGTGGGGGTTAGAGTGAAAGAATGAAAGAAAAAAAAAAAAAAAAAAAAGAGAAAGAGAGAGAGAGAGAGAGAGAAAAGAGTGGGAGAGGATGCAACAGAATCCAGAAGACACGGTCCAAAGACGACTATGAGAAAGAAAAAAGAAAAAACAAACCAAAGTCAGGGTGGAGATGTCTTCGCGACTGAATGCCAATGGCGATGTAATCAATGAGCACCACTCAACATAGCTTGAATGTACGTACATATTGTTCACGTACGGTCACATATTTCGTCCTTGTTTTTTGCTGAACAGGCAGAGCATCGTTCTAATCGCACCATTGCCAGGCCCTACTGTTGCCATCACTCAGCCTCACCAACTCATCCTGTGCCTGACTTTTCTGTATCCATTGCTCCTTGTCGCTGACCTCCTTGTCCCGACATTCTCAATCCCATCGTACACATCGGACGAGGGTCAAGCGGTCGTGGCGGAAATCAATCGTCATTGTTGCTGCCAAGATCTATATCGTGAGACTAGGCAAAGAGACGAGCATTGCTCGTAGTCGACGCCATGGCCGACTCTCGTATCTATGTCTCTTCTTCGCGGATACCACTCCAGGAATCCAAGAACCAACAGAATGGTACAATGCGTTCTACAGGAGCCAATCCGAACTCGATTGTAAAACTCGGTCAGGAGAATTATGTTCCAAGCAACAAGGTCGTTTCGACCGCCAGTCTCATGAACAGAACAGGGCCTCCAAAAGGAGCAGGAGCAACTGGAACATCTCTTCCGCCAGGGTCTGAAAATAAGGACCTACAGAAGAACAAGGCAGCGTTGCAACACCGGCCTCCTTCCCATAATCTGGCCATGATGTACACTAAGCCCCCAGTCCAGCACCAAGGGATGAACCAATACTTTGCCACCAATTCAGTATTCAAAGGGAGACACTCTGTGCAGCCTGGAGCCGATGTATCCGTTACCAAACAAGGCTCCACAACGAAACTCCCAGGTCTCTCAGTTACTGCTAGCCAAACTCGCCCAAATGGGTTGACCCAGGCTCAAGCAAGGAATGAATCGTCACAATCAGTACCCCAGTTTCAACAGCCGGCGCTGCAAAAGCCTCCACAGCAACAGCAACAGCAACAGCAACAGCAACAGCAACAGCAACAGCAACAGCAACAGCAACAGCAGCAACAGTCTGCAGCACAGGGCCAATCATCAGCAAAGACGTATGGATCTTCGGAATGGAAGCATCAGGTTCAACAAGTGTTGCCAACGTATAGGTTCTATTTTGACTGCGTGGACCCAACTCTTGCTAATCAGTTCTCAAAGCGCCTTGCAAAGCTGCGTTCGGTAAATCTTGAGACAAATACTATTTACTAGAGCGTTTGACCCTAAAATGGGACCCTCTGGAACTGTCCCTGACACGACTTTGTGTCGGTTTATTGCTTTTCCTTTACCATCCTCCTCCTCTTAGAACGTATCAAAGTTCTTTTCAAGCGAAGTGACACACATTGTCACCACAAGCAATATACCCAGCAAGAGTGCCATAGAGCGGATCAAAAGCGGGGCTGATGCAGGTGCTTCGGTATCTCACAATGGCCCCGATGCGTCCTCCACAGCTCCCGGTGCTAGCAAACCCTTTCCTGAAAATAGCATCATAGTGAAGGCCGTGCGCTTTGGGATCAAAATATGGTCTATAGAAAGACTCGATTATCTGTTACGACCATTTTTTGGTCATCCAAGTGCCCAGCAGGGCAATCTCGATTTACAAGACTTCTTGCTGAGAGAAAAAGTGTATGGCCTACCAACAGCTCAAGGCGAAGAC
Organism: Mortierella sp. BCC40632; assembly: GCA_011634665.1. Taxonomy (NCBI): domain Eukaryota; kingdom Fungi; phylum Mortierellomycota; class Mortierellomycetes; order Mortierellales; family Mortierellaceae; genus Mortierella; species Mortierella sp. BCC40632. Next base: position 536,632 of record WAEK01000018.1, read on the forward strand.
GCTTCCAGATCAGACTACTATGTTTTCCAGAGGCCTTTCTTACTGGTGGAGGATCTATCGAGCCATTACCAGCCTATCATCGCCTATGAGTATCCTGAGATTCCTAACCTTGATCCCTCTCGTCCCCCCTGGCCAAAGATTTATCAACATTCCACGGATTATAGCCCGTTTACCTTTGTGGATGAGAATCGGCGGCATAAATCACGTACAGCAAAAGCACTGCGTGACGAGCAGCCAGCTCTGCCTCCAGTCAATAAGAACGATGAGCCTGAGAAACCAGCGGATCAACCAGACGAGTCGCACCGAGGGCATTCAGCTGTAGTTTCTGGAATTGTGAACTCAGTCACGTCCCATATGTTGTCTACTGCTGTGTCTGCTATTGGTAAGGTTGCGACACCACAAGTAGCTCAGGAAATTCCAGACAGATTACTCGAACAGCTCGGTAAGCGTATTCTGAATGCTTCCAAGGCCGAGGCCGGTGTAGGACCAGATACCAAAAAACCAGACACAGCCCGACCTACAGCGACAATAGCAGCAGCAGCAGCAACAAAGTTAGCGGCAGCAGCAATAGATTCGGCAGCAGCAGCGGCGACAGCCAGACCTGAAGATCAGGCAGAGCAGGCTTGTTCAAAGAAATCGGTGTTGGTTGAAAAAGCTCCTTCCAACATACCAGCTGCAGTTCAAGAAGTGCCTGCTACTCCTCAAGGCCAGCCTGGTGTCCAGGACGCGACGAAGGACCCTAATCAAGCGGTTGCACAGGCACAAAATAACCAGAACGATCCGCCAGCCACCCGCAAGCACAAGGACCAGCAGAAACTCAACTACTGTGAGAACTGCCGTCATTACTTTTATGATTGGGACGAGGTACTGTTACTTATTTATTTTATTTTATTTATTTTTTGTATTTATTCAGTGTCTTCACCTATAGCATAATTGCTAATGAGAATTTGAACTATGATAGCATCTTGAGTCACCAAAGCACAAAATCCGTGCACAAGATATGTCTAGGTTCAAGCAACTGGACGAACTCCTGGGTCAACTTCAGCGCAAGCCAAAGCCTAACTCTAAGGTGAAGGACAACTCAACACCAGAAACTATTAAGCATGTCGATCACAGCAGCGCAAAGATTTCCAAAAACATGAAATCCAAGCCTACGTCTACAGAGGTTCTGGACGACAAGCTTGAGACTTCTAAAGAAACTCTGAGGTTAAAGGGTGACCTAACCCACCACACAAAGCAGGCTGAGCCTGCAATCAATGTTCCAGCTGTACACAAGGAACAGACCTGCGTAAAGGACGAGCATGATCGACACGAGCAACATGCTTCTGCTATGAATTCAACAGCATGCGTGGCTCCAGCAATCGAGGAACAAGTCAACGTGGATGTGGAGTTGCCGGCAACAAACAGAACCGTTGTTCTTGATAGACAGGAAAAGCCTGGGATGGTGGCCAATCCAGAACTGGATGCTGATCAAGAGGACGACGACATTGCCAAAGAGCTGTCTTCGGAGCTCTCCCGCTTGGGAGTTTCTGAGACTGGGGAAGAAGGAGAGCAAGATGAAGAGCAGGATGAAGAAGAGCAAGGCGATAATACGCTACCCCATCCATCAAGCCAAGGATCTGATACGACTGATGCAACTCATATGACGCTAGTTCTCGAAGCAGCAAGCGAGTGCGAGAAACCCGCTTTCAGTTATCCAACTCTCCCTCCTAAGACTCTTTTGAAGCGCCTTGTAGATGATCGATCCATCTTGAACTACTCAGATCAAGTTCTCAACTCGGAGGTGACGGCTAGTCATGCCGAGACGGATCCCACACAGCCTGATGACCGGTTTTTGGATCAACCAACGAGTACTTTGGCAACCGATTTTGTTCAGCCTATCCAGCTTGCAATTAATCTGACGAGCGTTTACACAGATGGCCCAGAACCAGTGGAGATGCCTAGTACGCAAGGAAAGGAAGAGACACTCGTTGCTACAGAGATTGTTGTCATAGAGTCTGATAGAGAGGGATCCGCAGACGATGACGATGTAGACTTGTTAAAGTCACCGAGTGCTGGACGGGGAGCATTCGCCAGAGCACAGGCAGAGAATTTGAGACGTAGTCTCTTCCAAGTGTCTGGTATCTCCGCAGGAGGACTTAGTACAGGCGACTCTTTAAAGCGAAAGTTTGAGCAAGTTCTCGAAGAGGAACGAGCCTTGGAGACTACTCCCGCTTCTATTTCCTTTAGACCCGACCAAAGAGTCCTTTCAAGGGCCCTTGCCTCTGCGGACTGCCCATCCTCGGGATTATATTCGCAAATGGTTCCTCAACAACCTCATCCTCGGGCCTTGCCTCCTATGAATCAGCCGACCCAGCAAATGCGCTCTGTGGCAGCGGCACGCCCTGTCACCTGGCACAACTCGTCTCCTTTCGGTTATCAGAGCTACGTATCATCGTCGCCTCAGAGACCCATGTACTCGCCCTCCCCTCTGCAGAGTCAACAGATTGCCACGGAAGACGAGCTTTATCACGCGAATCCCACCCAGCATTCTCTGGACAATGGATTCAGATCCGCTCAAGAGACCAACTTCATCTATCCTAATACAGCATCTAGCATCAACATGGGTACAAATTTTAACGCAGATAATTCAAGGCGCTTTTACGCTGAACAGGACCTTAGATCGATGCGTCCGAGTACACCAGTCAAGCCAAAAAAGACAGCAGGCCAACCTATCGCATTACCTCAGGCGAGACCAGAAAGCTATTACTCGGAAGCCAATCTGCAAATGCCTCTCGCCGCTGTTCATGGGCATCCACATCACCGACACCAGTATCCTTCATCATCTATTGTCCCAGATGCAAGACCAACATCACCCACGTCACCCATGTCGTATCTTTCGGCGTATGACCCTCAGAACGTACGGCACTATGGAGAATACGACCAGTATTCGTCTCCGTCGTCGTCTGCGATGGCTATGTCACCTAGTCAATCTAGGATTGGAAGGATGCAACCCATGTCACATCTGCAGTCTCAGCCGTCACCGAGGTATCAGCCGCTCATGGTGATGTCGCATGCGGAGCAGGAGCGGGAACGATGCTATTATCATTATCGTGGAGATCGACTGCCTGAACCTGCAGGTCAAAAGAAGTTGAGGAGCACGTCCAGTCTTGAGGATGAGCTGGAAGAGTATGGAGAGGGATGTATGGTGTTTATTGAGTGAGGTGGCTCGATTCTTTCTCTTTCTCTTTAGAGAACTGAGGATTTTTTTTTTATGATTTTTCTCTCTCTCCCTCTCTCTATTGTTTCTTTTTCTTTTTCTTGCTTTTACACGGAATTGTACAATAAAAAAAAAGGGGTGGATTTTTTAGATTCGAAAATGGTTGAGGGGGACAGGTGCATCTTTGGATCGATAGAGTTGTTTTGAAGGGCGAGAATAATGGACTTTTTTTCCTTCCTAAGATTCTGAACAGAAGACTATCGGATAGGACGCGTTAGAGGAGAAAAGCATAGGGGCATTCCAGTTCTTGGCGGACTTCAAAAAAAATGCTATCCAATCATTGTCTCGTGTCGACCCAATTTCCTCGCAGAAGAAAAGAAAAAACAAAAAGATTCTTGCCTTAGAACGAGCACGACATGTTTCGAGGTGAAGCTTCTTTATTGTTGGTGGATGAAATCCCTGTTGACTGCGGTAAACAGAGGTTACAAAGCAAAAAAAAAAAAAAAATGGACAACGACTAGGAGGTGTGTGAGACCCACTCTTACAGTTTTGACAAGATAGCTGCGGCACCTTGGACAGCAAAAAGTTCCTCTTTACACCGCTTTGCAACTTTTTTTTTTGCTTTTTGAAACACTAAAGGAGCTGCATTGGGTTTCTTTTTTCAGTAGGTAAGCATTGAACTGTATTTCGCTCATGGATATGCGGAAGTAAACTTGGTTCTTTTTCTCTTCAGACAAGTCAATCGCTCAACCAAAAACTAAAACTAGGCTAGATCAGCACGGCCGAGGATGCAGAAGAAGAGGTCGAGGACGTCTCTCTATCACGAATCGAGGCTTGCTGCGACATCGCCACCACCTGGGATACAGGGATCTCCTCCCATGAATCATCCGACATGATGCTAGCTGCGTCATCCTCATCCTCACCGTCATCCTCAATCAATTTCTCTATTGCCACCGCTGTAGAAAGAGTCATCTGTTGTGATTGGAGTGCTTCTGTGGGTCGCTCAATAATGTCCGCAGAGTCCTCATCCTCGGAGACTACTCCAATATCATCCAAAATAATCTCTTGTAGTTCATCCTGATTCGTCGACTGGACAGCCACAGCCTCTTCCTCATGTACTTGCTCCTTTACCTCCTTCTCCTTCTCCTCCACTGGGACTGTTGTCGGTGCTGTTGACGTTGTGGATGTTGCTGCTGCAATGACTGCGGCACTCTCTGTTTCCAAGCTAATTGCATCGTCTGCGCCTCCGAGTGTCTGTGCTTCTACTGCCGAAACCTTGCCTGGCATTGGGTCTTCTGAATCTGACTCACTACGATGAATACCAGCCCGACGGCGAGCCTCGTTAAACTCTTCCTGTCGTTCCATCTGGACTCGCTCACGCTCAATCTTGTCCATATGCTTCTTGTTCTTTGCTTTGTTCGCCTTAAAGTCATCACGGGGGTCCAGTTTCCAGACAAGTGGTTGGTGGGATTTTCGAAGATGACCGAGCATAGCATCATGGCCATCAATGGAAATACCCTTTCCACCTGTGTACTCGTCATAAGCCTCTTCCTCGTCCAGGCCCTCACCATCATCATCACTGCTAACTGCGAGGTCCAAAGGAAAAGTCCTGTCAAGGGCACTGGCACGCGCAATCTCTTCCTGTTGAATTTCCTTTGCCTGCAAAAAGTCTTTGAGTTCAAGGAATCGTCGGAGCGGCTGCTGCATCAAGTCGAGGCATGAAATCAGTGTAGCTATGAACAAAAAATGAAAAAAAAGGGAGAGAGAGAGAGGGATAGGGAGAGGGGGATAGATGCATGGAGGTCAGACTAAATTTTCTTCTACTACTGTTTTCATCATCCTCTTCTTCTTCTTCTTTATGAGACGCACACATTTTCGTGGAGTCGAACGGATGTAGATGTCTGTCTCAATGTGTGTGGATTAGGAGAGGCGCAGACAGAAAAAAAAAATGCATGTATGCACAAGCAATAGCAATTCCTCCTTTTCTCCCACTCCTCTTTTCTCTTTTTTCCTCCCGTTCTCCCTTTTACGGGTTCCCCTTTTTTCTTTTTATCCAAAAAGAAAAAGAAAAAAAGAAAGGTTCTATGGGCAAAAAAAAAAAAAAAAAAATACTACGGCTACTACTTACCAACTATCGCAGCATCCTGGTCTTCAGCAGATGGGGCAGTGCTGCTACCACTGCTGGAAATAAAATTCTCTGGTGCCTCCGATCCACTTGAGTACCAAATGCGTTCATTCAAGTACTCTGACATGTCTTGACATTCTAGGTAAAGGGACTATCAAGACGACCTGGGTTAGATCTCGTTGCGGAGCATTTTTTTTTCTTCTTCTCCCTGTGGTAACGAGAATAGGTCATGGCGTAAAAGAGCCATTTTTTTTAAAAAAGAAATGCTCTACACCTACTTGGAGCAATTCGTTGTCCTTGAAGGTCTGCATGGTCTCTTGCTCCTCATTGGTAGCAGAGATCATTTCATCAAGGAGACCAGATAGATTTTGGGCCTTTTTTACCAACGCGTTTACTGAGAGCTATTACCAACATGCGTAACCATATGGATGTGAGAAAGAGAGATAGATATAGGGAAAGAAAGCATGGTATACTTTGTGTTAGTCTTTGGAGAACAGTGTATTTGCGGTCAAAAAAAAGGCCACTCGAGTCTTGGTATTCAGCTGGAGACAGAGCTCCCTTCAGACGTACAGCATCATTTTGGATTGAGTGTTCAGTCAATAGCCGAGAGGACTGGTGATTTGTGGAGGACCGAGGATAAGATGAATTCGAAGACTGGGAGTCGGTCTGGAAGAGGCGGGACCAAGCAGGAGGGGTTGTGGAAGTCATTGTGGCGCAAAAGAGGTGGTGTGTATTTGTGGTAGACACAGGGTATTGAGAGAGAGAGAGAAAAGATAAAGTGAGAGGTTGTATGCTAGAGTTCTGGGTGTCGAGTGCTGTGTGGGCGCGCGGATGAGTGGGAGTGTTGAAACGTGCAACTGGGCGAGTGAGGTGGGTGTGGAAAGGGAGTGGAGAAAGAGAAAGAAGGAAGCAAAGGCCTTTTGCTCGTTCTCCATTTAATGGAAAAGCTTGGCGTACTCCGCTTATACTGCGGGCTGCGGCCAGTATGCCAGTCACACTCGTTGAATGCACCTTGGGATGGAGAAGAAACACATCTCAGGGCAGACAGGCACGTCTCCTCATCTCCTTCCATCTAACTTTTTTTTATTTTTTTTTATTTCCGCTGCTGCGGGCACCACCAGACTCGTCAAGACCCGTTTGCAGAGTGCTAGGATGGGGATCCTGTCAAGTCAACTCAGATAGGTTCTCGCGACCTTTACTTTTAGTAGACCCTTGTCTTAATAGGAGACCATCCAGTAAAACTCTAGCATTAAAAAGAACAAAGTCCTTGTGTTATTGCTTCCATGCAGAAATGGTCCATGGGGCCACGACCATTGTTCTAACGGTCTAGTTTTGCCACAAAACATTCAGAAGCAAGATTTGTCGACCCTTTCCAAAGTCACACCAATCTTTCAATCTTTTGTCCGAACCGACAATAGCTGTAAACGACTCGCCACAATCCAGTCGTGCCAAGCAATGGCACATAATTTGCAACCACCAGATATTGCCTGGTGACCCTCGTGTTTGATGTTCCATGCCAAAGGTCCAAACTGGGCGTATCCTGTGTAGGATCCACTAGGACGGAGGCTGTGAAGAAGAGGCGCGGAGGAAAAAAAAAAAAAAAAAAAAAAATTGGGTTGGGTGACTGCGCCTAAAATGGATCAGGTCGCTCTTCTGGGAGGACAACTCTTTTCACTTGCAGATCATTTCACTCGGAGACACACAGCATCCATTCCACAGCATGTCATTAGCAGACGAATTCCTGGCAGACATTGGCGAGGAGGAGGAAGAAGAAGAGATTGAAGAACCCACATCTACTGCCAACGACTCTGTACCAGGCACACGGAATGGAGGAGCTCATGATAATGACCAAGACATGGACCAGGATGGAGCTGACGAAGACGACGATGATCTGGACACAGAGATGCAGACCGAGGCTGACATTGCCTTGGAAAAAAAGATGATGATGAAGTCAAGGGTGCAAAAAACGCAAGAGACATTGCCAAGCTGATGGACTCGAGCGAGATGCAGGGAATTCCTAAAGGTTAGGATCTTTCGATCAAAAAAAAAAAAAAAAAAAAAAAAAAAAACGCGCGCGCGCACAAACGCTCAGCCTATCAAAAAGATTAACACCACATTATCTTTTCTTTCGGTGATTATTATCTCCTTGATATTGCTTTTGACCCTTACAGGACATTGATCGATTCCAATCCTCCTCAGAATCAAAAGGCTCCGAAGTATCCGGCATGGTTGAGGATGATCCAGAGTACCAGCTTATCGTCAAGGCCAACACCATCACAGTCGCGATCGATAACGAGATCCTTGTTGTTCATAATGTATCAAAAGACTCTATTACTATCCTCTCTCCTTTCAACTCTTGGATCACCTCCATGGCCTTGACTCTTGATTCAGCGGAAAATCTAACTCCTGCCCTTTTTTTTACTCTTTAACAATAGTTCATCAGAGACCACTATGAGCCCAAGTTCCCAGAACTGGAAACATTGGTTGCCAACCCACTGGATTATGCGCGGACAGTCATGAGGATCGCCAATCAGGAAGACATTACCAAAGTCCATCTGGATGATATTTTGCCCGCTGCGACCGTCATGGTGGTGGTTGTCACAGGAACGACCACTGAGGGCCGGTCTTTGACAGACAGCGAATGGAGTGCCTGCGAGGACGCGTGCAATCTAGAACTAGAGCTCGATAGAGCCAAGGCAAAGGTACTAAAAAAAAGGGAAAAAGAAAAAGGAGCATCTTTTGCATTCCCTAGAAGACACAAGTATCTTTCCAGACTAACTAGATTAATGCCTTTTATGATTTGTAGATTATCCAATATGTCGAGTCAAGATTGACGTTTATTGCACCTAATCTCTCGGCCATCATTGGAACATCTACAGCAGCAAAACTGATGGGTCAAGCTGGAGGACTTACAGCTCTTAGTAAGATGCCTGCTTGTAACGTCCAGGTTCTGGGCAAGAACAAGACACTTAACTCTGCCCTCTCGAGTGCAACCAATGTCAAGAATGCAGGATATATCTATTATTCGCCTTTTGTGCTCACATTGCCTGTCGAGATCCGAAAGAAGGCCCAAAAGATGATTGCGGCCAAAATCTCACTCGCCGCCAGAATCGACAGGGTTCATTCGTACCCCGATGGCTCCTTTGGACGAAAGGTTCGAGAGGATGTAGAGAAGAAGATGGAAAAGTTGTTGGAACCACCACCACAAAAGAATGTCAAGGCTTTGCCCGCGCCTTTGGAGGCGCCCAAGAAACGACGTGGAGGACGGAGAGCACGCAAGGAAAAGGAACTGTATGCAGTGTCTGAGATGCAGAAGCTCAAGAACCGAGTCCAGTTTGGAGTGGAGGAAGAGGAGGTGATGATCTATGGCGAATCAGCAGGTCTAGGTATGTTGGGCCAGAATGTATCAGGCGTTGGTGCTGGAAGGATCAGAGCTGCCCAGGCCAAAGAAAGAAACAGGGGCAAGATCTCGAATCGTAATGCAGCGAGATTGGCTCAATATGGCGCGAATCAGAGTCGCAACGGAGGTCTTTCCACTGCAGGCACGGCCACATCAATTGCATTCACACCCGTACAAGGTATTGAGCTTGCTGATCCGACAGCAGCAGCAGCCAAAGTCAAAGCTGCAAACGAAAAGTACTTTGGCACTGGAGGTTTCTTTAATGTTAACAAGAAGCAATAAAGCGTGCGTTTCGAGGCGAATGAGAACTGTCCACTCCGGTCCTGGTGCCGAATTCTCCTTTATTGTGTATTTACAAGGAAGGCTGAGTCGAATGGGAGGATAGTCGGTCTATGAAACGGAGGCGAGTACTTTGATCCTTTCCCTGTAGATGTTTATGGGATGCTCACGTAACGAGGATGGTGACGCTCACGTTTGGCAAAGAGGCTAAAAAAAAAGGAGATAGATTAGAGGACGATGAACCCCAACTAAAAACGTGCTCGCGTGACCACAGTCGCACTGTGCCTGGTAGGACAACAGGGGAATGTTTTTTTTTTTTTTTTTTTCCCAGTTTAATCTGAAATGGAGGAATGGCGAGTCGACCATGGACAGATGGGTAGGCTGAGATGCCCGGAATGAGCGACACATTGCTTTAGTTTCTTCAGAGGGAACTGCGCGCACTGATGAGCCCAGAGTCCTTGATTTTGGCGGGGGGTTTTGCTGCTGTTGTAGACATGTTTGGTTCCTCACGCGGGGTCTTACAAAGTGTCACACCAACCGAGGCTGCAGATTTTTCTTTAAAAAAAGTGGGGGGGGGGGAGGGTAGGGCGGGGTTTTTTTCAAAAGGATGGGAAGGAAAAAAAAAAAAGAGTTACTCCCACAGAAGAAATGTCAAACTTACAGGTAGATGAGGATGCCAACAATCGGACACAAAAAGATCAAGAGGCACCAAAGAAGCTTAGACATAACAGGGCGGTCTGAGTCAAGGACCTGGACGACAGCAATGAGATCGAGAATGAGGATGATCAAGCTGACAAGCGAGGTCGAGTAGATTGCATACGAGCCCATAGAGGCAACTGTGGCTGCTGCTGATGCGACGATGGGAGCCATTGTAGGTATGCGATCAATGTCCTGAATGTCCAAAACTGAGTCCTGCCGGGGAATGGGGCGAGAGAGTTGGGTGGATGAGAGAGAAGAAAGGGAGAAAGAGGAGGAGGAGAAAAGAGAGAAAGAAAAGAAAAAAAAGAGAGCGAAGACGAGCGCTTTTGTACTCACGATGGGCATTGTGCCACCACCTCCCAAGAAAAAAATAAAATAAAAAAAAAACTCATCCACTCGTTCCAGTCTACAAGGTTGGGGCAACACGGGGCTTTACTACAGACATGGCACTAGTGCCTACAGAGGCTCACTCTACTTCCATTCTATTGTCGCCATCAGAGTCCACCCGTCTGTCCTCCGTTTGGGTTTCGCCGCTCAAGTTCTCAACACCCTCCATGGACGATGTTGGGTCCATGTCCATATCGGTGCCATTGCCAGCACCATTTCCACTTCCGGCGCTCAGGATCTGCTTCTCTATTTCCATAGAGCTGTCCTCTTTCTTGGCCCCATCTTCATCCTCTTCTTTACCAACAGAAGCTGTTCCTGAAGCCGAAGGATCCTTAGCCTCCGTCTGATCCTCGTCAGACGAATATATTGTCTCGTTTGGTCGGATCAATGTAAAGGCCAATGAGGCGGACCCATCATAGTTCCCGTTGACGGCTGCTTCAGGCTCTGACTTTTCTTCCGCATCAGAATTCTCATCCGCTTCGCCATCCAGTGCACTCCTCCCAATATATGCTGGGTTGGAAAACTCATTAATGGAGGAGGTGATCATCAGTACCTATATTATCATTCATCAGGAGTGATATGGTCAGTCATAGCCACGACACATTTCCAACCTGGGATTGTATGAATAAAAAGAGTCAGGCCTTCAGACAAAATCTCTAAGGTACCTTCTCCACTGCGCGTAGGTATTTGATAAGGTTGCTATGATGCTCCGTTGGATATGCGAGGAGCTCGCACACCCGCTGGATAGTGAAAGGTGCACTTGTGAAGGCATTAAGAAGCCTAACGATGCGTTCATGGTACCCTTCTGGAGTTTCTAGTAGCAGCGTGTCCTTGGACATGGGTACCATCCTGTGTTCGACAAAGTTATTCTGAGACGTCGGTGTTGGCTGATGGATCAACTGACTGGCGTCCTGGCTGGCGATCACAGCTGTATTGGAGGACGAATCCTTATCATCGTCACTTTCATCTCCAAAGACGGCTGGTGTCGCTAGATACATGTTGCCTTTAGTATTTGTTGCATCATCTTTGCTCGGCTGCGCATGATCCGATTTGTCACCCGTTTTTTCCCTAGATGTAGCGCTGTCGCTCCCTTGGATTGTCTCATCCTTTGAGGATTCAGAGGTCGTCAAGTTCTCACTGCTACTCTGGAGTCGATCCTGCGAGGATATTTTCAAAGACTTTTTCTGTTCAGAAGAAGGCAAAGTCTCTGCTACATGACTCTCTTGACCCTGCTCGGGTACATGAGCTGCGTCCTGTTCTTGTGCAGCATCCACTTTAGCTGAGGCGACTGGAACAGGTTGAGCAAAGGGAGGGGATGACAGCAACTTGGATGGGGTGGCGGTGGGTACTGATGGCTGAGCAGAAAGTGCTGTTGTAAGAGGATTTGTAACGGTCGCCTCAGTGTAGGTCAGCTGCTTCGACTCTAGAACCCTGTCTAACCTCTCCAGTAGAGCCTTGCGAAGTACCTCCCATGGCACACTATGTGGTAATGGAGCATGAAAGCAAGTTTTGGAAGCAAGTCGCTATCGTGTCAGTATCCTTGGCAGAGGAAATTGGGAGAGGCCTCATGGTTGAGTTTGCTTCTTTGTCTGCTTGAGTAGGAACCTGATCTGGTTTGTAGCGGCGATCTCGTCGATCAGAGGCACGCTCTCGAGAGTTTGTGATGATTCCTGTGCCATTGCGAGTATTGGATGTGAAATGGATCCTCTTTGGATAAAGTGAGTGTAACAGTAAGAGAAAGAGAGAAAGAGAGGATGAAGCGGAGAGATGGAGAGATGGAGAGATGGGGAGAGAGGTTGAGGGGAGGTATGCGGGAACAGGCACGAAAAAAGAGAGTTGAGATGAACCCGGTGATGAGATCGATGACTTTTTTTTACATTATTGCATGACGCCACTGATTCATTCTTTCTGCTTGGATTCTGCTTGCTTGCCAACAAGAAGAGTCTTCTTCCAACCACAGATCTACTCTTTCACCAACGCAGGAGGCGCGTGGTCCTGCTGGCAAAGCTTCATCGAAGAGTAACATCCTTTTTTTTTTTTTTCTCCTCCCCCTCCTCTCTTTCGCCGCTCTCGCTGCTGCGCCCATAGTCTATGGGCGCAATGGTTATACTGTCCAAGGCACAATGACTTGGCTCCCAATAAGGTGGTGTCCACGACTAAAGGCACAAGTCGAGCTGAGCTATTTGTGGAAACAACCCCGGTCGAGTAAAGTAGATGGACCGACATACAAGTGAACATGCAGCCTGCTGCATGGGTCTAGGTCTTCAGTCAGTGCAGCATATGATTCGGTGGTCTGTCAGGGGCGTGACTGGGCGTCCGTTGGTTGAGGGACACACCCCTGGCTGGCGAGACGAGACGAGAGAAATGAGAAAAAAAAAGTATGTGTGAGTGTGCGAGAGTGTGTGAGTGAGTGTATGTTGACAGGGAGGGTGAGAGAAAGTGAAAGAGTGATGGAAAAGAGAGTGGTAACATTCCCACACACAGACAGCATGTTTCCAGTACATGCGCGCCCACCGACAGACTGCGACAAATCCCGCCCACGGACTCTCTCTGCTTGGCCGGAATGCCCTTTTCTTATTTTCCTCTCTTCCCCGACTGACCCAAAAGACGGTTGGGTGGCTGCGGGATACCCCACACTGCACGCGCATCGAACATCACAACGCCGTGAGCTCGCGGGGCCCGCAAGGCCATTGGCTCGCTACTCTTCGACTCCGTGCATCCCTTTAACTTGAGCCTTTTTTTGTCTTTTTTCTTCTTCTTCTTCTTCTTCTTCTTCTTCTTCTTCTCCCTCTTTCTCTCTCTCTCTCTCTCTCTCCACTCTCTCTTACACACAAACACATTCTCTCTTTCTCTATTTCTTTCACCCCATCTCTTAGCATCCCATCATCTCTTAGCATCCTGTCACAGCTCTTTCCATCTCCTTTGCATTCCGGTCCACGCCGTCTCTTTTTCTCCATTTGCATCTGCTCCTGCTCATCTCTTCATCCCTCCCTGTTCTCCTGCTGCTACACTCTCTCACTCTCCGCCTGCCCGCCTCATCGCACTACCTCCATCCCCGTCAACCCTGCACATCCTCATCCCCACACACACCAATGAGCATCAATCCACGTAACGTGTCTTTTGTTTGCTTCTGTTCTATCTCTCTTTTAGCCCACATGGCTCTGGCCAACCGATGGTCTAACGCTCTTTCTTTCTTGCTCGCCTCCACCTTTTTTTTTTTTCCTCTGTCCTTCCGGACCCTGCTGTACTCCTCTAGGCTCTCGTATTGCCTGCGTGGTAAGCTTGTTTCCGATGCTTTTTTAGTGATCACTTCGGAACTGGCCATCACGATGGGTTCAGCGAATTAATGACTCCACCCTTCTTTTTCCGTCTGTCTTTGTTCTCTTCTTCACAGCTCGTCGGTCTTCCGGGTACCTCGAAGACGCTGATTGCTCAGAAAGGTATGGCTCCGCTCCTTCCAAACACTGCAGGGCCAGGAGAGTGTCCTAGGCAGGGCAGGGCGAAACCGCGAGTGGAACGACCATTGGTTGCTAACGAGTTGTCCTCGAGGCTCTCTCACCCCCACACACACACACAATTGCAAGTCTCTGTTCCATGAGCCTGTGTGTGTATGTGTGTATGTGCGGTGTGTGTGGGAGAGAGAGAGAGAGAGAAAAAAAAAAAAAAAAAAAAAAAAAAAGTGTTTGTGCTCGAGTTACTTTTCCACGGTTCACCCCACGGCCTCCTGCAATGCGCTTCCCTGTGGAATGCGGGTGCGGGAGGGAGCATCTGCAGAGGAAAAGAGGCCCTCGCTCCTTTTTTTCATTTCTCGTCTGCCGGTTCAACAGGTCTGGGCGCAGGAGGCGAGCCTGGTGAACTGGCCGGATGCTCCGTGCCCATCGTCCGTCGCACGGATGGGGCAATCGCCTTGCTAGCCCTTTTTGTCCTGACTCGTTCATATTGACTCTTGGTCTCGCTCCTCCCGTGGACGAGTAAAAGCGAATGGAATGAGTCGAGTGATCGGGAGTAGAGGGTTCAGGCCTAGTTGGGTGACTCTTTGGCCTCTGCAATAGAAAGAGAGAAGAGCAGGCTGAGGGGTTAAAAAAGAAACTCAGACTCCTCCATCCACTTTGCTGCACCCGCATCGCTCGTGCTGACTCGGCTTGCTTTCCTGAGGAGTCATGAAGGTTGCAGCTTGTCTTTTTGCAGCCAAGACCCTTTCCTTTAGCCCGACACACTTGAAATTGACAATACAAACATGCAGTGGCGAGACCGAGGCGGGGGTGAAGATTGGTGGGCGAGCGAGCGGACAGAGATGCACCAAGCGAGACATACGCCTGCGACGGACCGGGAGGAAAAAAGAAGACGAGGGTAGTTTGGCAGGGCAGGGCGGGGCAGGGCGGGGCAGGTCAGGGCAGGGCAAGGCCGTGCTTCGACCACACACCAAAAACAGTGACAAAGACGTACACAGACAGGGAGAGAGACCCGCCCCATTCTCGGCTCAGCCTTGTCTGCCTGTTTCGGTCCTGTTCCGAGACCACTCTTCTTAGGGTCATTGTCCCGCCTCTGCACTTGGGCCCCTTTTCCTCTCTTTCTCTTTCTCTCTCTCTCTCTCTCTCTCTCTCTCTCTTTCTCTCTCTCAGACACAGACGCAGACACAAACACAGACACACAGACACAGACACAGACGCAGACACACATTGAAAGAGAGATGCGCGTCTATTCTCCCCGGACCCCCCGACATTGGACCGCTGCCCTGACCACCCCGCGAATTTAATTTCTAAAAAAATGGCGACATCGCCTACTCTGTTTTATTCGTGCAGCACAGCGTGTGTCCCTTTCTCCTCCCCATTCTTTTCTCCCCTCTTCCTTTTCCTCTTTCCTCCTCTCCACCCAACCACCCAACCACCCTTCTACCCAACCATAATGTACGCCTAGACCTACCACTAAACTTCGACTCTTCTTCTCTTGATTCTTCTTCTTCTTCCCCCACTAGTTGGTCGATACCTGCAGTGGCTCGGCATCGCTACCAAGGTCTTCAATGTCGGCAACTACCGCCGGAAGCTTGTTCAGACCGCTGCTGCTGGTGCTGCAGCAACACACGAGTTCTTTGATCCTGCCAACCAGGAAGGCGCCCGCATCCGTGCAGAAGCTAGTCTCGAGGCCCTGAATGACATGCTCTATTGGTTCAATAAGGAGCAAGGTGTTGTTGCCGTCTATGACGCTACCAATGCCACTCGTGCCAAACGACAGATCCTGCTCGACGCTTGTGCTCGCCATGATATTCAGGTCATGTTCATCGAATCGGTCTACGAGAATGAGGCCCTTAGGTTACAAAACATGATTGAGACGACTGGTTCGCCAGACTACGAGTCTGTTGACTCCAAAGTGGCCCTTCAGGACTTTCAGGAGCGAGTCAAGCATTACCAAGGCACGTACGAGACCTTGAATACAACGGTCCACGAGGCTAGCGAAAAGAAAGACACGAGCTTTATCAAGCTGGTTGATGCTGGCAGCGACGTGATCCTCAGCCACATCCATGGATATTTGCAATCGAGGATCGTCTACTATCTCATGAATCTCCATGTTGCCCCACGCAGGTTCTACTTCAGTCGAGTATGTTGTATTCAATACCTTTTGAATCATCCCGCAATTACCTTGGGCTAATTCATCCCGAGCGCCGAGACTAACCCTGCACGAACTCTCTATCCCCCTTTGAAAACATCTTTAGCATGGCGAGTCACTCTTCAATGTGATGGGAAAGCTTGGCGGTGACTCTGACTTGTCAGCAAGAGGCCGACAGTATGCTCGATCACTTCCTCGTCTGGTGTCGACATATATCCCCAATGCAAACAAGCTGACGGTAATGCCTTTTCCTCGTTCTTTCTTTCGCTCACATACATACACCTCTGGAACATCGACACTGCCTTTTTGTTTTCGTTTTTATTTCTCCCACGCTTAATATTTTTAAGGTTCACAAAAGTGGTTTCTATTTGTCCAATTGCCCGGTTCCTGGGGCGATCGCATCTTTGTCCTCTCTCCCTTTCCCCGTTGACTGAGTATGACTAAAGGCATATTCGGACGTGACATCGAGGACATTTCTAAATGAATCCCCGTTCCATCATCGCCCGCCACTAGTCATGCTTTTTTTTTTTTTTTTTTTTTATTTTTTTTTTCCTCCGCACTCTTGTTCTATTACATCACATGTCTGACCAAAAAAAAACAATGTCTATCCTCCCTCTTTTGTTTGTCCCCTTAGGTTTGGACATCGAGCATGAGACGCACCATTTCAACGGCACAATTCCTGCCCAACAATAAGCTTGCATGGAAGGCTCTAGATGAACTCGACGCTGGTGTCTGTGACGGGCTGACGTACGAGGAAGTTGAAGAAAGATACCCCGAGGACTTTGCCAATCGAGATGATGACAAGTTCAACTACCGATACCGTGGAGGTGAATCCTATCGAGATGTGGTGCAGCGACTCGAGCCCGTCTTGATGGATCTCGAACGACAAACCGATGTGCTGATTATTGGTCACCAGGCTATCCTGCGATGTATTTATGCCTACTTTATGAACTACTCGCATGAACGACTACCTTATATCAAGATCCCTCTTCACACTGTGATCCAGTTGACACCAGGAGCCTACACTTGCGAGGAGCGACGATTCAAGGTGGACATTGCCGCTGTCGACACTCATCGCCCAAAGCCTAAGGTCAGCGGAACCGTTGGTGTTAGTCATGGAGACAAGAATCATAACGAGGATGGACCTTTGATCGAGGCTACCCCTCTTCAAGTGCCAGCACCTGAGGCTGCCCACAACTCAGCCAAGCACAATAAGCCTACTGAATTGGAAGAACCCAAGATCATTGTTTCTGCCTTGTCGACCACCACCTTCAGAGACTCAATCTATTCGCACGCGGACTCGTTTACTGTCAAGCCAAAGGAGGCTCCTGCTCCTGTTCCTGTGGTCGCCCCTGCTCCTGCTCCTGCTCCTGCTCCTGTGACTGCCTCTGCGTCAGTAGTAGCGCCAGTAGTAGCGCCAGTAGTAACACCAGCGGTAGTGCCAGCAGCAACACTTGTAGCAACATCAGTAGCAGCACCAGCCATGGCACCAGCGGCTGCGCCAGCACCAGCACCTGTCACTGTCTCAGCACTCAAGTCAGCACCCACCACAAATGCGACCAATGGAGGCGGGCTTTCCCCTGCACTGACAGTATCGGGATCAGTCCCTGTGACCACATCGACAGCAGCTCCTCCTACTTCTACATCCACTTCCTCAGCGCCCACGCCAGTCGTGTTACCAGCCTCAGTTGTGGCCAGTGAGTCTATCTTAATCTACTAGAAGCAAAAGAAAGAAAGAAAGAAAAAACAACAACAAGGATATCAATAGCAACCACTCTATTTTCTAGTACAATATATCAAGCAAACGATTCCACAAATTGGTGTGTGTTGAGTGTTTGAGATAAAAGTTGAGAGAGGAGAGAAAGGGTATCTTCGGAAGGGCGAGGAGAGAGGAACTGGCAATTGGGTGCACTACATACATAACCAAGAAAAAGAGTTAACATGTCTAATTTGTGTTGAAAAATGGAATATCTTCATGGCGATCTGACCAGCGGAGCAAAAGAAAGAAAAGCTGTACGACAATAGGTTCGGAATCTCATCTCCGACTCTCCGGACAAGGTTCGATAGAAACATGCGCTTTTTTTTTTTTTTTTTTTTTTGTGGGCATGGATCCTCAATGCTCTCTTCTCCTCTTCCTCCCGAAGGCCGCTGTCTCTCTTTCCCACTCTTGAAACAACAATCTCATCTTCAAACTGGTCTAGACAGTACAGTAGAAACCACTTTCCCCCACTCACCCACCACTTTTTTGTAACTATCCATTCTCTCCTTTTTTTTCCCCGTTAGCTCTCCATAGACTCCCGTTTTTTTTTTTTGTCTGTCCGAGTCCCCGCGATTCCCTGTCGGAGAACAGAAAAGGTGGAGAGCCATTCATGACCGGAGTCGTCAAGAAATACAGCAAACAACAGAGACACTAGCAAGAAAAGAAGTAAAAAAAAATACTCAATGCATAGAAATGTATTTATAAATGACTAGTAGTTTGGGAGGAGGGGTGAATGGGTAAAAAACATGCCAAAGAAGGGGTGGAAAAAAAAAACGAGAAAACGATAGTCTATAGAAAATAGGAGAAAGAAAGAAACACGCGAGGTGGATGAACTCCTCGACCTATCAAAAGTGCTCTTCCTCCCTCCAGCCTCTCCATCATCCTTTTGTCCTATGTTCTCCATTTTTCTTTCTTTCTTCCATTTCTCTACTTCTTGGCCTTCTTGGTCTTGGCCGTCGCAGCCTTGGCAGCCCGGTCGAGTTGCTTCTTTCTCTCTGTCAGCTTCTGAGTCTCGGCCTCCTTCCGGTCGATACCGTACTGCATCTTGCGGTAAAGCTTCTGTTGCTTGTTCGACATCATAATCTTGGCCAATTCCTTGGCCTCGGCAGCCTCGGCCTCCTCTGCTGTACGCTTCTTGCCTGCAACAGCCGTCGAGGTTGATTCTGTGGCTGCCCTCTTCTTCTTGCCTTCCTTGGACTCGAACTCGGTAAAGGCAACGCCCTTGGCCTCTGCCTCCAACTCGATCTGGTGGAGATCCTTGTGCTATTTTGTCAGGTAGAGTAGGCAAAGAATTATCAAAGAGAGTTGTTAGTTCCTGGTACCACTAAAAAGATTATCAATGGTTCTCAATAAATAAATAAAAACAATGTGTTCCTCACCTCAGTATCCTCTTCCTCTTCCTCATCCTCGTCCTCGTCCTCGTCCTCATCCTCGTCCTCATCCTCCTCATCCTCATCGCCGCTCTCAATCTCGAGATCCTCAGTCTCTCCTTCAAACTGAGCACCCTCGGGCACGTAATCTCCCTCCTTGGCCTCGACAAAAGGCGACAAATGAGGGGGGAGTGTCTTGCCGACTCCATAGGGCTCAGTCACCAACAGCTTGCCAGCGTTGATGCAGTCATAGACCCATTGGGGCTGGACATAGTAACGGCTCAGGAACAAATGTCCCTGAACGGGACGATCGCAGATCTGGTGAGTGATCCGCTCATCGTTCTCCTCAAAGGGT
The DNA here is from genome assembly GCA_011634665.1 of Mortierella sp. BCC40632. Lineage (NCBI taxonomy): Eukaryota > Fungi > Mortierellomycota > Mortierellomycetes > Mortierellales > Mortierellaceae > Mortierella > Mortierella sp. BCC40632. Next base: position 555,809 of record WAEK01000018.1, read on the forward strand.
GAACCATCGCCCAAGACAGGGTCCCATCCAACACGGCCACCCAACGTCCGGAGAAGGAACTCGAGCGAGTACCGGGGGACCTCACGGGACAAGAACACGTAGCTGTTGCCGAACAAGCTCTGGAACTGAGTCAAGTGCTGAGAGGCACGCTGAATGTCCGAGAAAGTCACAGTCTCGGAGGAGCTTCCGTCTGTGTTGGGCAAGGGCGTAGGGAACTCATCCAATCCATCGTCCTGGTTATCTGCACCACCATTCGAGGCCATTGATTCCTCCGCACCCGTGTCCTTGATCTGGGCAATCTTGCTGGAAAGTGCTCGGATACGCTTTTCTGATTCCTGAAGGCGCTGCTTCTCTTCTTTTGATAATGATCCTGCCTGACCGTTCGATGTGCTGTTGTTATCGACGGTCTTGGCAATGTTGGCCGATGACTGTGTGGATTCGATGATGAGAGCATTCATTCCTGCACCACCTTCGTCCAACTTGATATCCAGCTTGGGTGGATACACGAGGTTGACATCTGTGTATAATTTGTAGTTGACAAAGCCCAACAAGGTCTGGTAAAACTCGAGGAAAGTAAGCATCACACGGAAGTCGACATCCGTGGGCACCTAGTCACAGCCATCCGAAATGAGATGAATAGAAGAATGAATGTTAACAAAGAATGAAAAGAAAGAAAGATGTCGCTGTCTTTCACTCCCAATAGGTCTCATTTGGTAAACTGCATAAAATCCCTTTCTATAGAAAAGAAAAGAAAAGAAAGGGTAACTTACATCCTGCGAGAACTGGTATGGGACGAGCCAGGTAAGCGTCTGACCCTTGACTTCTGCCTGATAGTAGATACCCTTGATCGACAAGAATGTCTTTCTCAGACTCCGTGTATGCATAATGTAGTGCTGGAACTCTGCAGCCATCCGTTGACAGTTCTCGACAGCCTCGGTCTTGATCTTGTCCGTCTTGGGCATAGTGGCAAACAAGAAGATCATGCAGAGCGCATCGTCCAGATCACGAAGAGCATCCGTAAAAGATGGGTAGCGCTCCTTGATAATGTGGTCAAGGGTGTAGATTGGCTTGTTCTCGGCCAGGGTCTTGGCCGTGCTGTATTGACCCTTGCCCATGACCTTGGCCATCTTCTTGGCAAACGTCTTGTATTCACGGAACTTGCCCAGAACGGGCTCGTGCAACAAGTACTGGATGTCCTTGGCATAGTAGAAGGTTGCGGGAGCAGTCGAGCCCTTGTTGGCCTTTTTCTTGTTCTTAGGCTCGCGAGGGTAGATACCCTTCAGAATGCAGAGACGACTATTAGAGATCCATGGATCAAGGGAAAATGAATACAAGAGAAATGTCGTCAGTGGGTGTTTGGTCGATAGGAAGATCAGGTCAGGGTAAAGTATGTGGATCCAAGGAAGAGGCATGAAAGGCAGAAGCATCGTAGATCGGCCGCTACGAAACTTGATAGTTGAATCACTGAGTGCTACCGCCGAACAGTCTGCTGTATTGTCTACACCCTGCCATGTGGTCCTAATCATCCATGCCAGCCTGCGCCTACTCCTGATCGACAGTGGAAGAGACAAGAGTCTCTTTGACTATGTTGTTGTAGTAGTCGTTTATCCTGGTTCCTATTGAGAACTGAAGCTCTATCCCTTTGGGTCTTTTCTGTGGTTCCACTTTTATCCACCAGTCTTTCTGGCGCTGTTTACTTGCGGATAGAATGAAAAGTACAAAGGCCCCCATTACAAACAGGGCACTTTTAGTGAACAAGGGGGGAAGGGGAGAATGAGACAATGGGACATACCGAAAGTCGGCAAGGGTCACCTGAAGCTTCTTCAAAGCCTGGTTACGGGTAATGTAGTTCACGGCCGCTCCGGCCTTTCCTTTCTTCTGAAGCTTTCCCATGGTCAACTAACGGATGGTGGAGATGGAGGGTGATGGAAAGAAGGTGGGTGATGAGATGGTCAAACCTTCTTGAGCCTCTTTACTATTTTTTTTTTTTTTTTTTTTTTTTTGCCAGAAAACACAACATGGCTCACGTGCATCGTGGCTTGTTAGCAGTCCTCTTTTTGGATCAGGGCTTGGTAAACGTTTGCTAGGTTGTCTGACCCATCATTGGTAAGTCCCTTCCCCCCCCCCCTGACCCCTCGGTCCAACCATACACTTTAAACCACATTACTTCTCTAGGCAGTCCCTTCACCTGTTTCCTTTTCCTTAGTCACTGTTTTTCTCCTCGCCCTCTATCCCTCTATACCATACTGCTTAGCACTTACCCCTTCCTTGTTGCATTGACATACTTGCGGCAACAGTAATAGCTAGACCAATAGTTTGTCGTCTTACTGCGCACCCTTCCTCATGAGCACTCTGGCGTCAACAGTGCCCCATTGCTCATTCAATCACTTTTGCAACAACAGCCTCAGGGACCAATATCCTTACCTGCCAGCGTGTCAGAGGAAACTTGATCCGGGCGAGTGATCGAGAAGATAACCCAATGGAAAGAAGAAAACAGCTATCGGAAGCTGAGCCCACTGGAGCATTGAGGTTTGTTCAAGGCGTTCTCGCTTTTGACTTTTCCTTCCCATCTACAGGAAGACACTCTAACGTAAAGAGAAAGGGAGAAAAGACTGCGCCGACTCCTCAAAATCCCTTCCGACTAGGTCAGTTGATCTTGAGCAAGCCTGAATGCTGGGAAAGATATCCCTGTTGAAATTCGCTTATGGCCAAAAATGCTTCCCCATTGGACATTAGGCCTTTCCTTTGCTGGGTTTATTAATAGTGAGAGTATTCCCTGTCCATGCCCTATGAAAGGTCCCTTTGGGTCTGCGCCAACCCTTGTGAAAAAAGAAAATCATCTCCTCTCTCGGCAAAGTTGATATCCCCCCTTTGCTTTGCTTTCTCTTACAGCTTTCTTGTTCAATTCAACATGCAAATCTCTCCTTGATCCGATTTCTGTCTTTGGCTAACCTGCTCTCTTTTTTTCGTGACCACCCTTTGCGATATAAAAAGCTGTTGCGGGTGTCTTGCGCTTTGTGTACCAGCAAAGAACGAACATCCAACCCTTTCTCAAGTATTACCACTGACCACTGTAGGTACTGTTGTGAGAATCGCCCTACGTTGCTCACAAAGAAAAGAAAAAGAAAAAAACGATCCATGTAGCTCTCCCACTCTTGTGTATCCTTGACCAGCATCTCATGAGGATAAACGACAAGATCTTTACATGTAGAGGGGATTCTTATCCATTTCCGTTTGGTCTCTCTGCTATCCTCTTTAGTCTTCAAGTATCACAGTCATCATGAGAAGTGTTACAATCTTCCTTCTTGTTGGGTCCATGACTCTTTCTACTATTGTGGCTTCTGCCTCTACCGCGAGTATTGAGCCCCGAAATGATCGAGTAGAGTCGAAGAGATACGATATCAGACCTATTAATTCGTTGACCAAAAGAGGGCCCAGATCATTCTACTATTCATACGGATCTAGTATGCGAGGAAGTCTAAGCTGTGCGTCCTCGAGTGGCTGCGTGAACATCAAAGAGGCGACTAAAGAAGCCCCCGCCTATAAAGCAGAGAATTGGTGTGGAGGCGTTTCCGTGTACACCAATTTCAAATGTCATGGCGAGCCTGTGACTCACCTGGGCTTCGGGGATGAGTTTGAAGGCAACTTCAGAAGTGTTCGATTCGATTAGAGACTCTCTCTTTCTCTCTCTCACACTTTTTTTTTTTTTTTTTTTTTATACAAATTCTCTCGCACTAGCTTTCTCTTGCTTTAGTTTGTGGAGATAGGATGAGAACAGTTAGCTTACAAAACCCTTGGCTCATCAGAACTCGAATGCCTTTCATAGTCAAACCCATATGAATTAAAATCCAAATTGACGCACTTAAAAAAAAAAAAAAAAAAAAAAAAAAAAAAAAAAAACTTGCTGACCGATCTACTACACCACACTTATCCACAATTTGGATCTAATTTTTCAAACAACCATCTCCTCATTGTTTTCTATGCAAAGATTTGTAGCAAGTTTATCTGAAAGGAAAAGAAAATCATTCATGAGGCTAGCATTGCCTTCATTCAATCCCGTATCACGAATGATCTGCAGTGTCCTGTAGAATTCTCTAACAGGCCGTTAGAGAAATAGAATCAAATGAGTCTTCGGTCAGTCAAGCATCTAATAACTCAAGCTCGGATCATCTATCAATGAAGGTGAAATACATACAGAAATGGAAGCGAGTACTACCCTCTAGCGGAAAATAGGCAGTTTACACAGAGAAAGATGAAAGTACACAGAATGTCTGGAGACACTATTCTGATGAGAGGAAGGGGTGGGGAATGGCACAAATGGATTCGAGTCAGTCAAGCTGGCACTGGTAGCTATCCACACGAGGAATAAATAACCTGAGCAAGAAAGAAAAAGGAAGGGAAGGAAAAGTCTAGCAATAACCCAAATGCCATGCGGATGGCTCTTGATCCTCCTCGTGTGGGTCTTGGCATCTTGATCCCACGATCGTTGAAGTCGTCTTGCATTGATCCAAGGAGAGGAGAAGGTCAACAAACGCCGCGTTGCAGTGAGTCACTAGGAACTCTTCAATAGCATAGAATGAGCGGCCGGTAAAGCAAAGTCCACTTCGACTCCAGGGTCGTCGCATGTCTGTCAGAGGAGTAGGTGTGGCTCCGGAAGGGAGGGGCTCTTTACTCAAGTGTGCTGGCAAATAGGAAACGAACAGAAGGGGCATTCTCGAACAAGGAAGTTGGCAGTGTTTTTTTATTTCATTATCTACTAAATCATGAATGCTCTACGATAGCGTGCCGTCCTTGGTTGTCCTGGCCTCGCTTCGACAGAGAACGTCTTGAAGGGTCTCGGCGCACAGTAGATCTGTCTCAATCCGCTAATGCCTTTCTGTTCACCCTTCGTCCTGCTTAGCTGTTATTGAGGTTGATGTCATTAGTTTTTCTTCCTTCCTTTCGTTTTGTGCCTCGTATTAGCGCTTTCTTAGATATCTCTGGCCCTCTTCTTGGTCCACTTTATCCTTTTTGAGTGTACATGTCTGTGAATGCCGCTCTCGCTGCAAGGAGTGGAGGTATGAGTGCCACCATTGACCCAGCGTAGAAGCGTGAGAGAATGAGATCGAACGATCCCAAAAGTGTTGGCAGATACAGAGCCTCATAATGCAATGTCATTGTCAATACTTCCACTTGATGTCTCTGGAATAGTAGGTCAACCACAGGCCCATCTACACCATACTCGAGCAAACCGTACAAGGCTCGCTTCATCTCCGATGAAAATCTTGACTCGATCGCGCTGACATTCGTGATTCGAGACATCTAGCTTCAAAAGGCCTTCCTCGCGATCCAGTGTTTCTTATCGAACGATGTAGACTGGGATCTCGTCTCATTAAGCTGTACTAGGTTCCTGTAAGCGGTCTGAACAAAACGAGATATCGAACCCAATTCCTGTTCGTTAAGAAACACTGCTGAGTGTCAACTGACAGGTCTAGACACATTTCTCTAAGGAACCCCTGCGCGCTTGGTATAGTATTTGTAGGCGTCCTCCAGCTGATCGACAGCCTCCGTGTGAAGGGCGCTCGTTGCTTTTCTTTGTCTCTCCAGCTTTGTATCCATCGCATTGTCCCAGAACACATCTGGCGCGGCTAGGTCATCCCACTCCTTTCTCAGTCGTCTGCGTCGATCCGTAAGCCGTCGGACTGTGCTGCTTTCAATAGGTAGAAGAGCCGAATCTACCCAGAATCCCTGATAGCACGTCCTCTGTATACATCTGGCTCTGCAGTGCTTTGAAATATGAGAGATGGTGGTTCTCGGTTACACCACCGAGTCCTTCAAAGCAGTCAAGACCAGGAACAACTTTGAATACGCTCCACCATGGGATTTGCCTCTTTCCGGGCTACTTTTCAGTCGTGGGTAAAGCGGTTTGCTGGATTTTTTTATTTTTTTATTTGGAGAGTACAGCTTAATGATGGTGAGGGCTGTGATGAGTGAAAGGCGGAGAAGCGCGGCAGTAAGAAAGATACTTTTCAAAGGGATTCGTGATCTTTGCTGCTGTAGGATTTAGTGGTAGCGATGGCAACGATGGCAACGGTGTTAAATCTTGATAATTTGCTTAGGAAACCTCCAACAACTCTGGTTCGAATTAAAAAAAAAAAAAAAAAAGGTGGAAAGCATCTTCTCTCAGTTCCTCTCTTTCTAAAGAAAGACCTAACTCTGCTCTTTGTAAGCTCTTCTTTTGTCTTCTCAGTATTGTTAAAACTGGTCACCTCACCATAGCTCAACTACTTGACATCCAGCACGGTCGAGTGTGGCAGGGGTTGAAGTTTTTTCCACAATGCCAAGACACGATAAAAGAACCGACACTGGATAATCACTGATTGAGGAGTACGCAGGCAAGTCTGCATGAGTCAGGATTACAGTAAGTTGGTGGCGAGAGACGACACCGATTGAGTACTCCTTGGCGTGAGTTAAACCCAAAAGAATAGTAGGAAGGGCCTTTTAGGACTTACATCCACCAGATTGTCCTGGCAGAGAGAAATGGGAGCTTTTATCATACTCTGACTGCTTTACCATAAAAGCTATAAGTGGGATCGAGTTATTGTTGTCCAGAGGGTGAGTAAGAGGACCTCTGCAGAATAGTTTGTCTGCTCCTGTTATGATGGGATTCTTTACTATTTGAGATATCAAGAACGCAGGGGACGATGAGATACACGTTGGCTATTCCATCTCAAGCACAGAGTGAGCCCACTAGCAGAGCGTCGCACCAAACGTCAGTCGGAATATACGCGCCGCTATAGATGGACGGACCACCTCCATGGTCCGAGCATGCTAACGTTCCTTCAGAAAGGTCGAGTATGTCTCTAGAGAGAGTGTCCGTGTCGTGTAGTTCCTCTGGGTTGTGGCTTTTGCTCAATGACCTTGTTTCGCTGAAGAAGAGACATCCACCACAATCTGTCCTGACCATGGAGGAGAAATGCTCGACGTGCTCATTCTGATTACAAAAAGCATCGAAAAAAATGGTATACACTTCCTCGCTCTCATCAGACCCGAATCTGGATGTCTTCTCTTTGCAAACCCTCTGCCATCGAGCTCCGGATGCGTTTGTCAGGCGCGTCTGATTTCTCTCACACTGTGCCAAGACCAGGCTCGAGTGGACTCTGGCACTACGCCACCATTATTTTTTTTTTTTAGACTCTGGTTTTTATCGTTCTTTCCTTTTCCTTCTTTCTCTTCTCCCATCCTCGTCCCCACCCCCATCCTCTCACACACACGAGGACTAGAGCACGCGGACACCAGGACCAACATAGTAAGTAGCCCCATTCCCTGGGAGCCTCTCTCTGTCTCTTCGATACCATCGCTATCGCCACCTCTCTTCACTTTTGCTCACTTTCTTTATCCTGCTTCCCCTGTTCTCTTTCTTCACCCTGATGTAATGGCGACCCAAGCTAGGTGGTCACCACCCAGGCTCTTCATACTCCTTGGGGTTTACTCCCCTGCATCCTCTCTCCTCTTTGGCGTTCTCTTTTACTTGTTAGTACTGCTGAGAAGATGAACTGACTGCAGATGACAGGACCAGTTGCTTGGGCAAGATGAGGGGAGTAATCCTCGACACTGACCTAACAACAAAGACGCTACCTGATACTTGCAAGGGACTCTCCTCGGTGAGGCAAAGCAAGCAGAGAATAGTATTATGGAGCTGAGAGAGGAGAAGATAGCTCAGGATACGAGCCGGCCAGACCGTTCACTTCCGTATCGGATCTTTGACGCGGTCAGCACTGGTAAGCTTCAAAAGCTGCCTAAGCTGCTCACTGCTGAGTGCTTTTCTTTTCTTTTCTTTTCTTGGTCACTTTCACGTCATCTAACCTTTCGATCTCTTCTCCACTTTCCTGCTTCCGTACATAGACTTGTGTCTCCACTCTGCCAGACTGTTCTCCTCCGTATCGGCTATTTGACGCGGTCGGCTCTGGTAAGCTTAAAAAGCTGTCCAAGTAACTCGCTATGGAACGCTTGTCTTTTCATTTTCTTATTCATTTTCTTGTTCACTTTCACCCATCTCACCTTTCACTTTTCTTCGCTTCCCTTTCACTCCCCTCTTCACCTTCCTGCCTTTGCACATAGACTTGTGTCCTCACTCGGCCAGACTGTCCTCCTCCGTATCGGCTCTATGACGCGGTCATATTGGTAAGTTTAGAAAGCTGTCTAAGCAGCTCACTGTGGAGCGCTCGTATGTTCTTTTTCTTGTTCATTTTCACCCTTTTAACCCTTCATTTCTCTTTATGCAAAGACTTGTGTCTCCAGTCGAGTCCCGGGTTCCTCTACCCCCACCACTTTGATGTTCTTTCCCTGGCCTCTCCTTTTCTTTAACGTTCTTTTACTTGTCGGCTGAGAAGAAGACTCGACTGCAGACGGCGGGACCGGTTGATTGGACGGCGTGGAGCGGGCATCCTCTGCGCTGACCAAATGACAAGGGTGTAATCTGTGGAAGAGGATTCTCCTCGGAGAGGCAACGCAAGTAAGGGTGGTGTTTTAGAGTAAGAAGAGGGTTGTTGGAGGATGGTGCAGGTCAAGACTTGACTTCAGCAACCAGACAACGATAGCCTTAAAGTTTAGCAAGCGATTGTTGGTTAATGGGACCGACAATCGTAACAACAGCTGGACTGGCTCGATTGGGGTTCTACATGGCAGTGAGTGCTTTTCTGAGAAGCACAAGAAGCCGAAAAGAACGGGGTGCCTTGGTTTGTGGCCTGCTCGTGGCGCACCCTGCATAGCCTTGTCTCTTCCCAGCGTGGAGTAGATCAGAGACAAAGTGAACTGACGGCAAACCAACCGGTGAGAACTACAGGACGGGAGACAATGAGGCAGCAATCTCAAGAACCTCAATAAAGATTGAATAAAGCGAATGAGCAAGTCCCAAAATGCTTTGAACTCTGACTGGATAAAGCTTTCTATGGAGGCCCGTGAGGTGGGTAGCTGGTGTCAGAGAAGCTTCGCCCAAATGGCCTGATCGCTAGATACCTTTTTTTTTTTTTTTTTTTTTTTTTTTTTTCAAATCTCGTTTTCAAGGTATTCATGTCGCCATGGCCAATCGTTTGGAGCCACTTTCCTTGACATACTACAGGGTACAGTTCAAGATTCCAGACAATTCACCTCGTAGTAGTGAAGTGGTTGCAGGTAAAAGTAAAAAAAAAAAGGGAGGGTTTTTTTATTGTACACTGTTTGATGTTCCGTTAATGATCGTCCTCGTCCTCGTCACTCTCAGGGGGTGGCGATGCGCCTGCATCACCAGCGTCGTCTTCATCTACATCCTCATCCATATCCTTTTCCTCCTCTTCCTCTTCCTCCTCTTCGTCCTCATCTTCATCCTCCTCGTCCTCATCCTCCTCTTCTTCACTCTCTTTACTCTCGTCATTGGCATCGTCCTCGTCTTCGTGCTTTACATCGTCCATGGCCGCTTCATCCTCATCCTCATCCTCCTCGTCGCTCATACTTTCGTCACTCTCTTCAACTCCTTGTTCTACAGCCAATTGGACATGGATTTTTTCTTCCTCTACTTCTTCCTCTTCGTCCTCGTCGTCGTCCTCGTCGTCTTCTTCTCCTTCTTCCTCTTCTTCCCTTCTCTGCATCTCTTCGTCCTCCAAGTCTTCTTCTTTGGGATCTTGTTCAATATCTTGGAGATCGTCATCCGAATCTGATTCTTCCTCGTCTTTCAGTATCTCTGGTGGTGGTGGTGATGATGATGGTGGTGGTGGTACCTTGTCCTCCTCGACCATAGACTTGTTGAGACGCATGTCCTCATCAGACGAGAATCCTTCGGCATCACTTTCTTCTAATGAACTGGAATCCTCTTGAAGATTTCGATCCGACTCTTCAACTTCGGAGGGTGGGTCTGGAAGATCATTTTCACTGTCCTTGTCATCGTGATCGGATGATGGATTTTCGATTCCATTGAGATGATTACCCTTTTCATCTTCATCGCCTTCTTCTTCGACCATGGCTTCGATTTCTTTTTCAATCTCCATCTCGACATCCTCCTCCTCCTCCTCCTCTTCTTCCTCCTCTTCTTCCTCCTCTTCTTCCTCCTCGTCCTCTTCCTCCTCGTCCTCGTCCTCGTCATCAGGGCTTTCCTCTGCTGCATCTGTTTCACTCTCATGGTCCGAGTCATTTGCATGAACCTTGATGGCCTCAACTGGAATCGCCCTCTCCTTCATGGACTTGGTCATTTCCTCTTCGTCCTCCTCCTCCTCCTCCTCTTCGTCTTCTTCGTCTTCTTCTTCTTCCTCCTCCTTGACGTCCTCGTTTGCCTCCTCGGTTTCTCCATCAACTTCGGCAATACTCGAATTGTCTCCGTCTGCACCATCATCTTCCGAATCACCTTCCACTCCCAAATCCACTTCTACATCCACATCCATGTCTTCATTCTCAGACCCTGTCGAATCCGATTCCAATGCGACATGAGAACTCTCCGAGACCAATGGATGATGATTCCGTTCTAATGGAAGATTCGACGTCACGGACGAAGGTGAAGAAGCCGCTGAAAGCGAAGAGGACGAAACGGGTGAATCCGCCATGGAAAAGGAAGCAACCGAGGATAACTCATCCCCTAGAACATCATCATCCAACGAACCAAGCTCATCCTTGGCTTTGACACCCGGTTTGAGAGATCGATTGACATTGTTGCGGGCTTTGAGTTCCATGGTTTGAATCTTGAGTGGGTTCATACTCGTTGTGTTCGTGTTCGTCGTCGTCGCCGTCATGGTCGTCGTAGCTGGATTGGTCTTTTTGAGACTACCATTTCCTTTGGCCGACTTGACAGCGGTGTTGACTTCACTCTTGGAAGGTGACCCTGATAAACCATTGATTTGTTGGGATGACAAGACTAGAATCGAAGTGGTCTGTTGCTGCTGCTGTTGTTGTTGTTCAGAGACACTCTCCTTGGATCCTTGGATACCATTACTGTCATCAATGTTGTCACCACTGTTGATCTCTGTCTTTGGACCCTTGTCCTCAACACTCTCCATCTGAACATCCATAGAATCGGTCGTTTTCAGGGTCGCTGGAGCAGAATCATCCGTCGTCACCGTGGGCATGGTCGTCCCCGTTCCAGAACTTGAGCCAAAACTTTCCGGTTTTGGTAAAGGTTGTGGATTTTTGGGTTTTGAAGGACGAGATCTAGAGCGTGATTTGGATGAGCGATTCTCCTTGGGTGCTGTCGTACTCGGAACAAGAGTCGTTTCTTCACTTCTATGATCCCGAATGGAGGATGCTCGATCGATCGTGGCCAATTCAAGAGCCTCCAGCTCATTAGGATCATGATCCTTTGGAGATTGTTCTTCTGTCGACAAAAAGTTGGACATGAGTCCTCGTTGCAATAGGAACGGAGCCCATTTCAATTTGGCTGGGTTGATGACAGGATAACCCTTGCTGATCACCTTTTGACAGTATGCCTCAACTTCTTTCCAGTTGACTACAATCTCATGTCGAAGTGGGGGCACAGATTTTGCATGATGACTCCTTCCATGTTTTCCCCTAGGCTTTTGTTCCTGTGACTTGGGAGGGTATATGGGGCGCAACATATTGTTGGTTTGCAAGGTCGTGACTACATCGTCAATGGTCATGGCCGTCTCCTGACTCAATTCCTCGATCGACACTCGATGTTTTCGACTCTCGTCCTTGTGAATAGCGAGTAATCTTTGAAATAGTACCGTCTTCCAATAGTTTCTGTAAGACAATAATCCGAGCGAGGAAAGAGGTTTTTCTGGTGAACCAGTCTTGTTCTCACGTTTAGAGAGTAGATAGCCTAGAATCAAAGGGGGTTGAATAAGAATTAGACACCATTGAAGAAAAAAAATATTTTTTTTTGAGTGATGAGAGGTGACTGTAACGAAACGATCGGTGGTCCGGTTCTGAGGGAGGATCTAGGTTACTTACTAAAGTCGATTAACAAGTTGCCATATCCTTTGCGTTGATGAATCGGTAGTGTTAAAATACAAGAGACATTGTAGTCCATAGCAGAGCGTTTCTCCTACAAGCCCAGGGTGTCAACAATAACGATTCCAGTTAGTGATAAAGGTAATAGGAGCTGAGCATTAAGAAAAGCAAGAGGTAGAAGCAATAATAATAATAATAATAATAATAATAATAATAATAATAATAATAATAATAATAATAATAATAATAATAATAATGATAAAAAAAAAAAAAGAGATCATCTAGTCAGAGTAAAATCAGAAAGGTTCTCCTTCTTACCTTGGAAAAATATCCGACAAAGTGACATCCAAGTTCACCAGCCTCGGTCATGATATAGAACAGAAAGGGTTCCACATCATAATAGAGTGTCTTGTGATCAAGAAACATCTTGGCAAGCAAACAAAGGTTCTGGCAATAGATTTTGTTCTTTCGACCATCAACCTCAAAAATCGAAATATTGCCCTCACGATAAATCTCGTCTCCAGGAGGATGTCGCATAACACATTTCATCTAATGGGTAATTGTGAGATGGGGGGAAGGAGGAGGAAAAATAAAATAAAATAAAATCATGGCACAGTAAGCATGACTGGCAAGTGAAAAGGATAACAACAAGAAGAAGAAGAAGAAAAAAAAAACAGGTAGTAGACTTACCCTGTGTCGTCCAGCCATAAAAGAACTCTTCATGTACTTGAGGCAGAATTCGCAAATATACAGGATTGGATGTTGACTGTACTCTTCCGGGTAAGGTGCTACATACCAGGTATCGATTTCCCAACCTCCAAAACGAATCTTTTTTATCGATGCAATCGGTGCTGAATACGATGAATGACTGGCATTGGTTGATTCTTGAGCTGTATCGGATTCCAGACCCTCCTTGATCAAATTCTATGTGAAAAAAAAAAATAATAAAAATAAAAAAAAAAAAAATAGGCAGAAAGGAGATAAGCATACATCCAGGGACTAGATTAATTCCCAAAAAAAAAAAAAAAAAAAAAAAAAAAAAAAAAAAAAAAAAAAAAAGGCTGTGCGTAGAAAATAAAGTCGATTATCATAGCCTTACATCAGCTAGTTCCCTTGCACGTTCAAATTTGAGCTTATCTCTGATTTCAGGTGTTGTCAAAGTAACATCCGCATCCTCTCCAGTAACATGAGGTCCGAACGATGGTGCACTGACTGCAATGTCGTCCACAACAATACTGTCTTCCAACGGTCCTACTCCATGCCCAGGTACAGTTGGATGAGCCTCATTATCCGATTTTTCGGACGCAGAATCCGACCCTGGTACTGCCTGTTTACGATTTCGGTTTCGATCTCTCTTTGGAGAAGGTAGATGATCCTTATCCAGTTCAGCACTGGCTCGACGTACAGCTAGCTTCCCATTGTTGGCTGAAAGGGTCAGTTGCCTAGGCGCTGGATCCTTTGTCAAAGTCTCCTCGGGCTTGCGTCGACTTTTCTTGCTCAAAGTTGCTAGACTTCCTGTGGTATCTATTACAAGTGGGGTTCCTGACGATGATGAAGGCTTGGGTTTGGATTTGGAAGGATCCTTGCTTGACTCGGATGCAGATACCTTGGTCGTTGTCACTGGAATCGGGATAATCACCAACATCCTTCCAGTATCCTTTCTCGATTTGTTGGGGACAATGATGACACGCCGGATGGTTGTTTTTGGAGGAGAGCTGCTGCTGCTGCTGTTGTTGTTGTTGTTGTTGCTGCTGTTGTTGCTGCTGTTGTTGCTGCTGCTGTTGTTGTTGCTATCCTGCTTTGGGTTGTCATCATCCTCCTTGTCGCTAGAAATGATGCGCACTTTTCTCCGCTCCTCGGATCTCCTGCTGTTCCTTCTTTTTAGACTAGTTATAGACGTTGTTGAAGGTTCTCCAGTCTCCTCGTTGGGGATTTCATCCTTGGGCTTTGGTTTGCTACTGTTGCCACTACTACTGCCACCGCCGCTGCCACCGGATTTTTTCTTTTGTTGGGATGCAAAATAGTGTGATATACCCTTGTAGTTGGTTGGTATCTTGGCTGGGTATTTCTCCATACACTCGTCGCAATAGAAGTCGTCTTTCAAAAAGGGAGAGAGAGAGAGAGAGAGAGAGAGAGAGAGAGAGAAAGAAAAGCAAGAAGAAGGAAGGGGATGTCAGATACAAGACCTTGTTTGATTGTTGTCATATCCTTGATAAAATAAAACAAAATAAATGAGCATAATTTTTTTTTTCTTTACTTGGGGGTACTCGCTCCAGAGGTGTGTGCAGACAATAGCAGTGCCATCCTCGGTCACAAACTTCGCACATCATCATCTTGTTCTAAATGCATTCATTCAAGGTTTTGTTTTTATCCATCCAGTCAGCATAATTTCTTTTCCCTCTTCCTCTTTTGGCTTTGTCCCATTAAAAAAAAAAAAAAAAAAAAAATGCCAAAGCAAAGTAAAGATATCCCCTCAGGTCACAAAACAGAGAATGATAGATTCTTGTAGAAGAGAGAGAGAGAGAGAGGCCAAGAGAGATGTCGAGAGAGAGAGAGAGGCCAAGAGAGATGTCGAGAGAGAGAGAGAGGCCAAGAGAGATGTCGAGAGAGAGAGAGAGAGCAAGAGTGCATACACATGGAGAGGGAGGAGAGGGAAGAAGAAAAAAGAAAGGAAAGGAAAACTAGAGGGAAAATGACAGAATCGTTTACCTCGTTATCAGACTGGTGACAATGTTGACATGTCTTGCATTGAGCACATTGCCATGTTTCTCCTTTCATAATTGCCAGGTCGGGCTTTTGTCCAATACAGGTCGGGTGCCCTAGCAGAAGAGCCATGTTGCAGGATGAGAAAGCATGTTCGATATAAGGATCTAACGTTCCACAGCGGAACAAAGGGAGACCCTCTCTCCTAGTAAAATAGATTTGAAAAGACGCGTATCTCCCTCGGGCAGAGGGCCAATGCATTTTTTTTTTCCATAGTCCGGTCAAGAATACGGTAAACCTACAGCTCTTGTGGCAGTCAACACAGTTGACAAGTTCCTCGTATACATCAGGCGAGCCATCCTTTTCTGGACCGAATAGACATGTCGCGCAGCCTGAAGATATCGTCCTAGAAGGCCCTGCCGTGGTGCTCTGACACATTTGTGTCGCGTCAAGATAGACACACCGAGATGGGAACCCCCAGAGAGAGAGAGAGAGTCCATGGAGATGAGATGCAGCGGCGTCAGCGAATCAGATTTCTTTTAAACACAAGACGCATCTTATCCATGAATGTATTCCATGTGTCCATGTTCCTGGTCCATGCATGCATTTTGTGCATCAACAAGGCTCTAGAGAGAAAAGAGGGGAAAAAAGAGAGAGAGAGAGGGGAAAGCGAGGGAAGAAGAGAGGGAAGAAGAGAGGGGAGAGGAAGGCAAAGAAGGCACACCTTTCTCTTTGGGCGACTCGGCTTCTGATTAGATGGCATTCGATCCTGCTAATGTCCAAGGTCGCGCGTTCTGTCGAAGAGATGATGAGATGGGCCGGAACTCCGCTGCTGGTCGATGATTGTACAATGCCCTTTGTCCTTGGTGGCAGTCCTTGGGATCATTCATCAGCAGCATCCAAAAGAGATCCCTTGACCCAGGCTAGGCTCTCTCGTCACCTGACATTTGAGCTGAGCCCTTCTCTCTCAAGCCACACATTTCTTTCATTCTCGTTCTCTTGTCTCAAAGACAGTAGAGGGGGGAAAGGGGAAGGAAAAAAGTGTGGGCGAAGTAGGTTACAGAATGCAGACAGTTACATCTTTCCGAGAGCTACACTTAAATACACTTTTTACATTGAGATCATGCCTCGTACAAGAACAAGTTACTAGTAAACCCCCCCCAACCTACAACTATCTCTCTCTCTCTCTCTCTCTCTCTCCCTTATCAGCCTTAAAGGAGTATGGCCGTTGCTTTACCCCTGCTTTACTAGTCTAAGACGTCCAGGAGAGCGATACGAGATCCTCCTTCCCTGGGCCTTGTAACGCAGGATATCAAATCTCTCGCGGTTCGAAATAGGTGTGGGTGGATCATAGATCTGGTTCAGGATAGTGGCCATACGAATTCCGCTCATGGTAATAAGTTTCTGCACAAGATAACCGCTCGATTCTCCCGTCACTTCCTTGAAAAAGTCGGTCGAGTAATCACGCATCGAATCATAATCCTTCCAAACAGTTGAGCAGCTGATTGTGCTCATGAATTTCCCCCATTCAATTGGACAGAGAGTGGTAATATGCTCAAGGCTTCCAGACCAAGGATTGTCTTCGTTATTCTTCTCTGGATCACAATACGTCCAGTTCTTTGCCTCTGGTTGCCAATAGACACGAGACATTTCCACCATGTCGTCCAGGTACGCTTTGGGGTTGTTGTCGTATCGCTCCTTGATGTCTTTCTGCTCAGGTGACAAAAAATCCAGAGAGTAAAAATAATGGCGACATTAGCACAGGTCAAGTCTCAAGATGTATACACACATTGGTCCTCTCTTTTCTCTCGTTCTCTCTCTCATACCCCCCCCTTCCCCAAACAAACTTCCAATACAAGGGAGCGACAAAACCACATACCAGAATCATTTGTCCGTCCCAAATTCTATGTAAACTTGTCTTCGCACGGCCCCATTTCGCGGCTGCACCATTGCCCCCTCTCAATTTCCCGCAGGTGTGAAGTGGTTGGTGGAGATCCCCCATGAAGTGGATAAAGAATCGAAGTGCGTCAGCACGGTCCGAGATGCCTTCTGGTGACGTGGGCTCGTTTAACTTGAAGTGTTGAAGTTGCGCTGTCATGTTGAAGAGACCATTGATGACATCCTTGCCACTGTAGGCATATTGGAAGATACACGAATCTGGCGGATTATCACCCGGCGTGTTTACATAGTGAAAGATACTCGTCCATCTAACCCAACAGCCGAGAAAATTAGGGATAACAAGGGTTAGAATATTGGAACGCTCTGTCGTTCCGTGCTCTTTTTCTTCTTCTTTTTCTCCACCACCACCTCCTCAAAAAAGGGAACCGGAAGAATACTCGTATTGACTACAAGTGAAAAGTCACTAGCCCTTTTGGGAATCCATAGAGACGAACCTATATTTTGCCTGACCCTTGATCGTATCGGGCCAGGGTGCAGCCTTGGATAACAGTCCTTCATAGTAGGACGGAAGAATTTCCTTAACCTGTCGAGCTGTCTCGGGGGTCAAGAACAATTGAGCGACTTGTCCAGTCAACGTGTGACCTAAATGAGGTTGATCCAGGCAGGCAAGAGGAAGAAGAAAAAGAGGCGGAAGAATAAAAAAAAAAAAAAAAAGAAAAGAAAAGAAAAGAAAAGAAAAAAAAGAAAGGGATTGCATATGGAGGGGTGAGAAAAAAACGAACAAAAAAGTTGGATACACAACGGTCTTTTTTTGGACTCAAAAAGGCAGATACCACTGCAGGAAGCTTAGTGTGGAGAGGAAGGGGGGAGAGAAGTAGCGGTAAAGGCTGTGTGTACTAGGGTGAACAAGTACAATGCGTCATTCCCTCCAACATTGACAAATTACCTAGAATCCCATAGCTCTGAACTTGACCCAATAGGGCCGCAGCGACCGAAATGGTGGCGAAAGAGATGCGCATGTGTGAAATGCGAGGTGACTCGAGGCGGAGAAAGAGTCGGGGAATAGACTTTTTGATGTGTGTGAGAAGCGAGAGATGCGCGAGCGGGTCGGAGAGAATGTAATGAGAATGTGGGAGAGTGAGAGTGAGAGAGAGAGTGTGTGTGTGTGTGAGTGAGAGAAAAAGGAGTGAGAGAAAAGGAGTGAGAAAGAACAAGAGTTGCGCAGAGCGAATAATATGCTTTGGCTTTAGTTTAAGTAGAAAGAGAAGTTTTTGGTCAAGTGGGTACACAACTGGGGGACGGGATAAGAGGGATAAAAGAGAGAGAGATGGAGAGAGAGAAAGAGAGAGAGAGAGAGAGAGAAAAGAAAGGGTACGAGTGGAACAAGTGAGAAGGAGGAGGAGGGGACAGAAATAGAGAGACTGGAATGGATATGTCTGAGGAGCCCAAAAGGGCAGGAGACCACTACGTCGACCCATCTGCAGCGCATGATGGATGATGATGGGCTGAAGAGAGAGAGAGAGAGAGAGAGAGAGAGAGAGAGAGCAGCCACCCGTAAAGTGAAAGAACAGTAGTTACTCTCACTCTTGAACCCTCAGAGAGAGAGGGCCAGTCCTTGTTTGTCCTTGCAACCACGTTCCAAGGATCTCCACGCGCCTTGAACAGACGCCTCCTCAACCAATGGTCCCTTTTCCTTACTCTGTTCAACAGACCGGCTCGAATCATCAAGGCTCTGTCGTCCACGTTGTCTGGAACGGTGGCACTGACCCAATTCCTATCCTCGTGTCCGATCTGGATTCTCTCCTTTCTTATCTCTTCCTCCTTTGCCGGACAGAACATCGAAAAGATGGGGTCTCTGTTTGATGGCACTGGCACGAAAAAAAAAAAAAAAAAAAAAGGGAGGGTGCCCTGCGGTACCCAGCTTTTTAGCTAAAAAAATCAAGTCGCCTGTTACAGTGAGACCAAGGAGCAACCACAAACCCGGACCCAATTGTGTTCCACTTTGATAGTCGCGTCATGACTGCGTTCCTCTCTCCTGTTTCACTTTTGAAGGCACCCGTGGTTCAAGAGCACCCTGCTGGTCGAAAATGAGCGACTCGTCATGGAATGGATTCAGGGTGATCTCCAACATCAATTCGGCAATGGTTCATTGGAACAACCATGTCAGGAGACACAAGAATGATGTCAACAATACCACGCGGATTACTTAGCACAAGATCATCTGACTTTTTTTTTTTTTTTTTTTTTCCCAAGTTCCCCACAAAGTACCTTCTTAGCACAAATGGAACATGTTCGATCTCAGAGTGACAGATCGCTAGTGCTTCTTTAGCTTGCTTCCGTTTAGTGCACGACAGAAAAAAAAAGAAAATAGTCGGGAGGTAGAGTATGAAAAGAATGTCATAACTAGTGCTTCATTAGTCCGCCCTTGTTTAGTTGCACGACAAGGCAAGAGTCGCAAAGGCAGAGGTGGGGGAAGGGTGGGGGGAGACAAAGTAGAGCGATCAATTGTTTCCTTTGTTTGTTACCAGAATACTGGTCATTGAACTAACCTGATCGCACATAATCTCGAATTTCTTGCAACCACAATTTCAAAAAGTGTAGGACTACAGTGAAGTAATTTCTCTCTCTAGGAAATCAACACCGTTACCAACCGAACTTGCCTAGTGTGAGTATTACTCCCAAAAAAAAAAAAAAAAAAAATGGATAAGCAAAAGGGCATGGGGGAATGATAGTCTCGTCATTAAGATATGATCTTTTTCTCTAGACTTTGAGGGGTATTGATCATATCACTTCATCTCATAGCATTTTTTTTTAATACCGATTCTTTCGCTTGACGACCCCCGAAAAATCCTAAAGGCTTGTAACAAAGATAACTCGTAGTTGAAGACACACTCAAGAGTAGGAAAACCATAATTCACATTGAGTTGAAAGGGCTGTTGAGAGAAAACTCTTGGACGATACTACGATTGGTCTGAACAGCATTTGAACTTGAAAAAAATCCCGTTCTCTTGTTAGACTTTAGCTCTACCCGACGCGTTTGGGTTCCTCGTAGGCTTAATCAAAGAAAAACAAAAAAAAAAAGGGTCGCATAGCGGAATAGATCGGCCTATTCAAACACTGAACCGGGTTCTGGGAGGGAGAGGAGGGGGGTACATTTGGGAGGAACAACTCTTTATGCATGTAAAATCTACGGATTCTAGATAGGCACTTGATTAAATGCTGTGCTTCAACCTGTTCAATGCGAGAGGAAATCCAAAACGATCGGACTTTTTTCTGTTCCTGTCAGTCCAGAGTGCTGTATGCCCTTTTTTTTTTTTTTTTTTTTTTTTTTTTTGAGAAAAGTAACTTTCCGCAGGTTATCATGAAATGACCGAAACTCGGGCTGTAGAGCTGAGGAACCTCTTTTTTTTTTTGGCGATGGCATTGTCAGGTAGCCTGATCTGTTCTTGCATGAAGTGAGTCGTTCGCCCACCTTGGCGTTGAGTTTGTGTTCAAGTTTACCAAAGTCGAAAAAAAATATTCTCGCATTCTCTTTTTTCTTTTTCAAAGATCCCGCACCCCTTGTCAAGAAATGAAACCTCAGAATTCTTTACTATCATTGTCTAGAGCATAACAGGGGTTCTGGTCGGTATGGATAGAGCAACATTTCATCAAAGCATGACCATCATGATACTAAAATAAACCAACCCTTGCGTGATGGTGACCTAAAAAAAATCACTTTATATTTCTTCTTTTGGTCATTCGAGGAGATGTCCGGCTTGAAGACTGTTCAATCCGCCATAGAACCACATGTGCACGGCCTCAGGCTTTGCCTGTTGAGGCCCCTTTCACGAAAGATATTCCTGGTCTCCCAGTGAAAGGCAAAGCAAGGGCATTCAGAGACGCGAGGTTGTACAAAGAGATGAGGAAGCGAGGGCAAAGCGGTTTTCGGAACCTGAATCCCACCGTTCCATCCACGTGCCAGCCCGTCCTTTTCTTCTTGTTTCCATTTTATTCTCTCATTCCACTTTTCTATCTCGCTTTCCTTTTCGCCTTTCTCGCCACCTTTCTCGCCACCTTTCTCGCCACTGTCTTTTATTGCTATCGCCACAACAGGCAACGTGAAAAAAAATCATTCATGGATTCACGCCTCTCAATGCTGCGTCTTTCTGTCACCAAGACTTGGTCCACGGACGAGGCTACTCCAAGAACTCTCGATACAAGCTCATGGCTCTGGAGAAGGATGCGTCAAGATGCACTGAGACGGGATAACTTTTCATGCCGTTTCTGTGGCGTCAGGGCAAGGAAATACATGATTTGCGATCATATCGATGGGAACCCTTCCAACAACCAATTCGACAACCTGGGTATCAACTGTCCAATGTGCGACAGTATCCGTCATTGTGGTCTAGGAGGTATTCTTGGCTATTTGGAGCTTGGGATTTCAAGCATGTCTCAAAGGGAGATCAATCAAAAGACCTTTCAACTCTATAGCGAAACCAGAAATGTTCCTTTGATCTCGGAGGTGGATAGTAATGCTGTCATTATTAGTGAAAACACTGCTCCTTATGCCAACAAGTTGCTGCGACTGGACGATGACTTTGATTATAGTACTGAATGCGATTGTTGTTCTATTGATCATACATATGATATGCACAAAGGGTTCTTTAAGCCGGAGTCTGTCTCTTTGATGGGAAAGATTCTTCATAATCGATTTTAACCGGGTCAGAAACGAGCAGAGTGATAGTACTTTTTTTTTTTTTTTTTTTTTTCGGAATCAGGGATTTGTCCTCAGGTACAATCCACGAGTTTATCATCAATAAATAGAAGAGAAGTAAATCACTTGGTGCAAGATGATGATGCGAGTCAGATTTGCAAAAAAAAAAAAAAAAAAAAAAAAAAAAAGGCGCTTTCGCAATGAAAGAATGCCACTGTGGCACTCTACTACGTTCCACCAATTCAAGAGAAAGAAGAAGAAAAAGGATACTCCTTGCTGTTTGTCCGTCCTCTGTGCTCGACAACAACAAAAACGACAATCTCTGATTGGATTTCAGTCTTCGATTTTATTGTTGTGTGTGTGTGGAGAGAGAGAAAGGGAGAGAAAGAGAAAAGATGTGCCGTCTATAGTGTAGAGAATGTGGTGATGGTGGCGTTTCCTTCCTTCTTCCCTTCTATTCCTGTTGTCTACTCCTTTTATTCTTGTTTGTGTTCCTGATCCCACTTTTCAGCATCAAATTCAGGAAAGAAAAACTGGATCTCGTTCCTGGCAGTCTGCACAGCATCTAGGATCATTAATCACCAAAGAACAAAACGTTTAGAGTGCTTCCCCTTTTGAAAGTGTGTCAGGGGCAAGGGGGGTGAGAGGCGGAGAGAAGTGAGAGTCTTCATAAAAAAAGAGGGAAAAGAGACGTGCTTTTTTTTTACCTGAGCCATGGAAAGAGTTTCTTGTATCAGTCATTCCATAGAGTGACCGAAGGGTATCTGGGGCATTGATGCGAGCACTATGAAGAAAGATGGTAAAAAATGGAGTTCAGAGGGTTAGGTCTTTGAGATCGAAAGAGAGAGAAGGAGGGGATAGCGCCAATTGGATGTCACAGAGCCAGATATCCATGCTAGTTTACCGTGGTGGGTGAGTGGGTCCGATGAGCGCTCTCCAATCCGTAATCGCATTTGGCTTTTCAAGGATCAGGGCATGAAATTGACCACTGCCAAAGAGGAGAAAGGGGCAAAACGAAAAAAAAAAAAAAAAAAAAGTTAACAGCTGATCCTTTTGACATGACTTGGAAAATCGAAAACCTCTCTGCAAAAACCACAGAACAAAGGGGTCTGCTTCTTTACCTTGTCATATAACCACATAACCGCTCAAAGAAAAATTTTCCTCGATGCTCGCCATAGAATGATTCGGCATCGGTCTTGGACCAAAGCAACTTCTTTTGGGCGACAATGTTGAAGTTGTTCTTTTGAATGTGAGAAAAGACCATGTCCAGCTTGACGCTGTTTGCTGACAAGTCCGGCTTGATCAAAGCAAGCGTAAGTTGCGTCAATGGGCGTGGAGGCATGGTGAGCTGAGGTATATATATAAAAAAAAGGGACCGAAGGGAAAGGCGAGGAGAATGAATGGCACGGAATAGATTCCCGAAGTGAAGCAGTTGGTCATTTCGTGGCAAATGGACAAGTTTTTTTCGGACTGCGTTTTTTTTTTTCCCCTTCCCCTCCTCTTTCGCCATCAGGGCGATTCGATCAGAAAGGGCATTCTCTCTCCATCCTTTTTAATTCTTTGGCCAACGACAAGTCTTTACCACAGACCGACCATCCTAGGAGAATGGTGTTGGACAATAGCAGTGGCGGCAGTGGTCGCATAAACTCGACCCCTTTTTCACCTCTCCTCTCAGAATTGCTGGACATCATCTCAAAAGAGAACACTACCCACCACCAAACACCTATCGAGAATTTGGTGGCGTTCTGGGAGAAGGCTCAGGGACACATCTCCATTGAAGATCTGGACAGTGCATTCCATGCATGCTTTTTCGGTACTGGAATTGAACATGGCGGCCCTTTCTTTTTTTTGTATTTTTCTCTACCTTTTATCGCTTGCTTTCAACTGTCCTCGAATCCTTTCCACAGATCCTAACCTCTAGTGTACTCCCCACTCTTCTACAAAAAAGACTCTAGTCTGACAGCCATTCATACCAAACTCCACGTTACCTCTTGGCTTTCCACTCTTGTCGACAGATCAACGGGCCCAAAGGAGCCATCAGTTGTACTTCAAGGCATCTCCAAGGTACAAAAGAGCCAGCAGATCTCTCAACGACTGAATCTTACAGCCCTGAATTGATCTCTAACTTATCGATTGATTGGATATAGATCTTGAATCAGCTACACCTGACGCGTGAGCAATGCGAGGAATGGATGCAGGTATGGAAGCCGACACTCCACTCACCTAAAGCCTGTCTCTGCTGTCTATCCAACTGTTCTTCTGTACTAAGCGACAATGGCTTCCGGATCAAATTCACTAGGTGTTTATCAGTCTTTGTGAGCTGACAGAGGCCTGCTTTGACGCCATCGAAAGGCTACCGGAAACCGATCTTATTGCCAGTATAGAAGACGGAACTTGCACTCTGTTAGCCTCAGTAATCCTTGATACTGGTATCAAAGTCTTTCAAGTAAGTTGCTGCATCTGAACTGGACCGTTCGCCTTGGCTCCCCTCTCCTCGTTTTATTTTATTTTATTTTATTTTTTATTGTGATGGACAAATGAGCTCACTTTGATACTATTCACGATTAGCATGTTGATAGGAGCCAGGCGGTCAGGAAGCGATCCAACTCTTATATCGAATGGAATCAAAAGACTCTTGCCGTCACCAACAAATTTTTTGAATTGGCAGGTAGTAGGTTCCAGACCTCTCCAGGACTCTTGCCACATACAGCAGACTTTACGATCAGAGGCAAGTGAACTTGGCAACCTTGGTCTTGAGAAAAAATAATGGGGTTAAAAAAAAAAAAAACTTGAAGCAGCAGCAACAGCAGTAGAAGCAGAGGTGGCATTTTTTTTTTCTTTATTTCAAGAGATTTTCTAACTTTGATTTCTCAATATTGATGATCTAGTCAGTAATATGTTGTTGAGATATGCAGAAGAAGCCAAGAATGAGTATCAGTACTTGAACTGGACTTTTAAGTGTATCTCGAAGATGGTTCCGAACTGCAAAGAGGATCGAGTTTATCGTCTGGAGGTAATCAATCTTTCCACACACACACACACACACACACACACACACACACACACACACACACACACACACACGCAAAAAAAGTTGTTTCTGCATCACTGTAGTTTATGATTCTCTAACGTGTTTGCATGTCTTGACCTTTTGTCCTCCTTTTCATAGAGACGTGGTGTCGTTCAACTCTTGTGTAAAGAGATTCACGCGACATTGTTGGATATTTACGAGACCTGTGTTGGAGGTGAAGATGTGAGTCCGGTCTACATCTCGAGACGCTCCAAATTGTTTCTTTTTTATTTTACGCATCTGAAAGGCATGGCCAGCAAGCTGTTTAGCGGAATCTGTCGCACGACCGAAGAGGCCTCGGACTGCCGGGATACCCTGCGATATCTTTTGTTTTTTCTGAGAAGGTAATGGCTATGCAAAAACAAGCTCTCTGGAGGCAAGAGTGAGAGAAAGGGGATCTCCTTGGCCTTGAATGCCCATTTTAACTGCGAAAATTGATTTTCATCTGAATGGTAGCCGTGTGCTATCAAGTACATCCATCAAAAAAAATTATCCGGCAGTTCAGGCAAATCTGGAAAAATATGTCGGAGTATTGGAAGACACTGTCGTCGGAGGATTGTTTTCGACCGAAGGACATTCAGAGGATGAGATTCTCAAGGCTCTACAAGAGTTTATTATAATGGAAGGACCACGGATACACTTGGATCAACCCATACCCTTATCGGACAGGGAATGGAACATGGGTCGCGTTCATTTTCTCCTAAAGGTTCTCGCCGCCTATGATGAACTTCCGCCAGTGCTACAGCTTGGACTCTACCCCGAAACGGAAGGTCGTTTTGACCGAACCATTGTCTCGAGGCTAGTAGAGGCGGTGGCCGCCATGGACCCAATCGAATTTGTCACGGAAGGACAGTCCGGCAGTGAGGTTGAATGCGACGGACTTTATGTCAGTATTCTTTCACACCTCTGTACTTTTGCCCAATTGATTCAACCCACTCAATTCCAACGACTTCAAATTGAGATGGTGGGACTCTTACTGGGTCGGCATGAGATTTGGGCGTTGATTTCCCGAGATTGGTGGACCTGTGTATCTGAGCGACTTGGCCAAGCCTTTACATCCCATCAAGTCGTTGTTCTCACGGAGCTGGTAATAAACATTGCCAGAAAGCATTGTGGAGATTTGAATGAATTGAAATATTTGATTAACGCTGGGCGGTTTCCTCTTTTGTGTATGTGTGTGCTTTGTGTTAGCTTGATACGCTACCTCTAGGTCGTGTTAGTCAAAAGATTGGAGATCTCTTAAGCAGTCTACTCTTGCTTCTCGACAACAATTCGCAGGTACGCAAAAGGGTTCGAGTGGAGTTCAAAGTAGGGTTGATCAGTGGTCGCCGTCATTAGTTTGCTCACCTTTATTTTTTCTTCTTTTTTTCTTCTCTCTTTGTGCGGCCAATGTAGATGACGGTTGCCAAGACGTTATTGATAAAGATTGGTCGCGGTAGCTACACTTTGATTGCCTCTTTTCCATTCCACAGCTTGGACAGCCCGGTAAATACCCTGAATCGGAAAGAATGCGAGCTTCAATCTAGCAACAAGGAGAAGCGCACTAACCAAAATCGATTTTTTTTTTGTAACATTTGATGGCTATTGCTCTGTAGTCATTGGGATCGTTAATTGACAAGTGTATTGAAGGCTGGCGAAGTGCGATCGATCTCCTTGGAGATGAGCGCCTCGTCCTTGGGACGTTTTATTCAATGGTAAGCTCTCTGTTGCTCTTTTGCTCTTTTTAATGGAGAAACAAAATGGTCCTTCAATGGTTCATTTCTATCAATTGTACTCATGATACCTGGTTGTCCCTCCTCTCCCCTTTACCTTTCTTTTTTTTTTTAAAAAAAAAAAAAAAAACTAGCACCAATATGTCAATTGCCTGGGATCTATTCTTGCACACAAGAGTCAACTTTTGGCTTTACCACCTACCACTAGAGATATGTTGGTGATTTGGAGTGTCGAGATTATCACGGCGATTCAAGAGCTACTCCAATCGCATGGAGATGATGAACGCGCCTTGGCCAAGATTTGTTGTACTACCGAGAGTCTTTTCGCGTTTTTACAAACAATGCAACCTCTCCAATCATCCGAGCTTGTGCAGGTATTTTTTTTTCTTTTTATTTATTTACATGTTGGACAAGATCTTTCTGTCATTTGTTTTTTTTGTTGTTAAAGTGAGCTAAACACTGTGTCTCTCTTGTCTGTGCTCCGGGGAAAAAAAAATATATTGTGCTAGATTCTTGAGACGGTCTTGTCTTGGGAGTCTTTACCAGTAGAGCAAAGACCAGTATCGCGTGTGACCATTGCCACGTTTTTGTCCTCGAG
Source organism: Mortierella sp. BCC40632 (assembly GCA_011634665.1). Classification (NCBI taxonomy): domain Eukaryota; kingdom Fungi; phylum Mortierellomycota; class Mortierellomycetes; order Mortierellales; family Mortierellaceae; genus Mortierella; species Mortierella sp. BCC40632. Next base: position 582,397 of record WAEK01000018.1, read on the forward strand.
TGTTGGTGTAAAAGTGACTGACAGTGCACAAAAGGTAATGTATTTGATCCGTGTGAGGGACTTGATTTTGTCGACTAGCCACACTCTGATTGCTTATTTGCTTTTACTTAAAAATATATATATATATTGTATAATAGGCGAGTCTCGAGAACTCTTTTCAGAAATTGTTTGAGATACTCTTTATCAGTTCTGAATGGACGGTTCAACATCAAAGTCTTTTAAGTGTGGTACGAGAACCAAGCTTGATTTTTTTTTTTTTTTTTTTTTTTTTTTTGAATTGCTTGAGAATCACTCCCCTTCCCCTCCTCTTCAAACTCTAGGAGGGGGAATTCATTTGTAAATCCTCTTACTGACACAATGTGCGCTTTCCACCCTCTAGATGACCATCCGAGAGAGTCCACAGTTCCGAGGTTGGCTGGACGAGAATCATCTTGGCAAAGGGGCGGCCAAGAGTTTACAAACCCTTGATCGAGATTGTGACCGAGTTCTTTCACGAGGGGGTCGAACGAATGAACTATGGCGAGAATGGGAAACTGTTCATACAAAGGATACGATCCGAGGTTCTAGACTTCAATCATGGACTCTACAAGATCTTCAGAAACGACATCGAGCACCTTTAGACCCTTCTGAATGTATTCAGGCGCTTGCTGTGGCTAAACAGTATCTGTTGGACATTCGAGATGCGAGGGCAATGCGATATGGTGGAGGTGGCCATAGTCAAGGTAGAGGAGGGGATGATAGGTTTGGGGAGTTGGAATTTCAACACAAGATTGCGGCCGAGTTGGCGACATTGAAAAAACTGGCGGACATGTATGCTAGTCCGATGTATGTGGATAATAGCTTTACGATGTAAATAGTAAATACAAATTGTAATTGAAGGGGAAGATTTGATCGTTTTTTTTAATGCCAAGAGAGTTGTCATAAGCAAAGGGGGGGGCAAGAGCTAGCGTTAGGATTCAGGAGTCAAAAAGTCAGGGGCAGGAGGCAAAGGCAGTGTTTTGGAAGGTGAAAGGAGAGGAGCTATGCATCTGTGACAACATGGTGAACAACAAGTCTCGTTTGTCCTGACTTTTTTTTTTTTTATAAGTGAAAGCCATAGCCATTGTTTTTTGGTGGACTCCTTTAGGTGCATCAGAAAAAGAGCTTTGATTTTGGAGAGGCATGGATCCATTACATGCTAATAGAGTTATGGAGTATTTTTTTTTTAGAAAGAGAGGGGTTTGTAAAAAAAAAAAAAAGATTAGGTGAGCGATCCAGTCATGTGTTGAGTGAGCAATAGAACAACGAGATAGGGTACAGAGGGCACCGCTAATAATTTTTTTTTTTTTTTTTTTTTTTTAAAAAGCATGCATTATGCCAGTCAAGGTTCCACCCTATTTGGTCAGAAGATAGAACCAACAGGAAGCAAAGAGATGTATGCGGATCAAAATAAGGATTTTTTTTCTTTACCTTTTGAGAGGTATGGCTTGTTCTTGAATGGGGACGAGCGAGGGAGAGAGACTTTTAGGATTGAGTTGGGATGGGAGAGCGAGAGCGAGAGCACCTCCCTTTGTGTTTCCTGCTTCTCAGTTACCATTGCCATAGAAGAGAGAAGTGTTTTTTTTTTCTTCTTTTTTTTTTTTTCTTCTTCTTTTTCTTCTTTTTCTTCTTCTTTTTCTTCTTCTTTCATCTTTTTTTCCCGAGTGGCTAAAACTTGAGCTTCAACCACTTGTTGGTCCTAATGGTCAAATAAAAATAAAAATAAAGTAGTGTAAGAACCCCTTTCGCTTGGAAAAAACAACAGCAACAACAGCAACAATCAAGCACCAAAAAAAAATCTTTTACTTTGCATCGCCTCCCTTGGAAGTCTCAAAGCTCCGCACACTAGCAGCATCGTTTCCCTGAGAGTGCGAGGATACACCCGAGGCTGCCACACCTCCATTCCTCAATCGTTCCATCAACTCGTGTCGCTTTCGTTCACCATCCTTGCTCTGCCAACTCTTGAGCAACGCCTTCATGGCCTTCTTGTCCGGACTCCTTGCTCGTTGAAGTGCATTCAGAATACTCTGAGGCTCGGACGAGGCCAAGTCCCATTCAAGTAAATACCGAGCTGAATCCAACTTGTTGAACAAGGCCGCTACCTCGAGTGTGTTCATGCCTTCCTTGTTGGGGATCGTGGTCTCGGCACCATTGTCGAGCAAGAGCTTGATCAACGAAGGGTCATCATGTTTCATCAACACATTCTGAAGCACTGTATTCCCGTTCTCATTCGTCAAGTTCACATTGGCGCCATAGGAGATCAACAACTTCATGACAGCATAGGGTTGAACACCTTGCCATGCTGTTCGATGCAACAGAGTTGAACGGGAATTGTTGCGTTGATCGGGCGAGACGCCATTGTTGAGATGCATTTGCACCGCTGCCAGGTCTCCTAACTCTGCTGCCTCCCAAATATCGGGGATCATCTCTCCACCGTATTCACCTCCAACAGGGACTCCGACTGTTTGGTACAGCTCCGAGGGAGGGATCAAGAAGGTCTGACCGGGGAAAGTACCCTGGAGGAGGAATGAGCCTTGTTGTTGAAGAGTCGCATTGGCTGGAAGAGTCATGCTCAAATCCGTGACAGTGTCCGAAGCTGTGGGGCGATAGGTGCTTTCTGAATTGGGAATCTCGACCTTGAACTCGTTTCTATTAGAATAAGAAAATGGGTTTTTTTTCTTGTTAGTTTTCTCTGTTCTCTTTGATATTCACATTAAAAAGCAAACAACAAGAAACCATGAAGGCCAACTCACCCATCAGCATTGCTGGACGCAACCGAAGGTGCTGTGTTGGAAGGCTCGGGTTCGGTGGTGGTGGTAGGATGAGGACCCATATAGTTTTCCATGAAATTCGAATGCCCCGCTGCCGCAGACTCTCCATTCTCTTCCCCTGCTGCTGCTGCTATTGCCACTGCAGTCCCATCCAACGTCAATGTCGAGGGTGAGGTCAAACTCGCAAGCCGTACCATACTGGGAGGAGCAATGGCGGTCGCATTTCTGGGTGGGGGCGAATAAGTCGTGGCGGCGACATAGGGTTTGGCCTGACCCGCAGACGATGGTGGAGCAGCAAGGATGCCTCCAGGAGTCGTGACCGAAGGAGGAGGTTGATACGCCGAGGCTCCAGCAGCAGAAGTGGCTGGTAGAGCCTTATTAAAGGACGAAGGAGGTGGAGCCGTGTAATTGTTTGGACCCGCCACATTGTTGCCAGCGCTTGGTGGCGGTGCATAGGTGGTGGATGGGACATAGGTCGTGGCGTTGCCAAAGACCGAGAGTGGGTTGGGTCCAGGGGTCGTTGGTGTGGTCGCTGTCGCCGTTGTTGCCGCTGGCACAGCCGCGGCAGTCGAGGTCGGTGGAGGAGGCGTGAAGCTAAGGCCAACGGGAACAGGGAACTGAGCCGCAAATCCAGCCGTAGACGAAGGTTGAGTCAAGGATGGCTGTTGGTGTAGGGGCTGAGGTTGTGGTTGCGGCTGAGGTTGCGGCTGAAGTTGCAGTTGTGGCTGTGGTTGTTGTTGCTGCTGCAGTATCTGCTGAGCAGATGGAGGCGGAGACGGAGCAACGATCGTGTCCTTGGCAGTCAGGGTGGAAGAAGCAGCAGTAGTTGTGGTAGTGGTCGTGGTAGTGGACGCTGTTGTCGAACTAGAGACACGTCTGTCGGAGCGTGGAGGAAGAGTGACAGATCCATGTTGTCCAATGCTGTTGCGTGGGAAGGTATTGGCGGTGGTGGCGCTGGGGGTGGTGTTTCCAGCACCGTTCCTGTCTGTCCAGATCTTTTCAACGCTTGTTTTAGCGGAGGTAGCCGAAGGGGCGAATGCACCCCTACCCAAACCAAACCAAACCAAACCAAAAGAGAGCCGCAAGATAAGAAGAAAAGATTATGTGTGGTTAGCAAAGCTGCGTCTTTCTCTCTCGAATGCATTAAGGTGACAACCTGGCTCGTGTCACTCTTCCCCTTTCCCTTTGCCTTTCCTCATAACCGTTAGTGAACTCTCTTTTTTTTTTTTTTCTTCTACTTCTTCTTCTTCCTATTTTACCTCCACTCAATGACCTTGTGCGCTGCATCCTCTTGCAAGTGTCGGATACGGTCGTAGAGACAGAGGTCTACCAACTGTTGCATCTCGCTCGCATGGTAGTTGCCTTCCTCATCCTGACGTGTGCTGATGACAAAGGGAGGAGCGCCCCATTGACGCTGCTCGGTCATGCGCTCAATAGTCTCGAGGTCAGACCCAAAGGTGTGGATCTTGATTCCATTGAGCTTGAGCTGGCGGAGCATGCGGCGCTTGAGGACCCAGAGCTCGTTCTTGGAGAGAGTGTCGGCCTTGGTGATGATAGGCACCAGGTTGACGCGTTCATGGATCATCTTCATATACAGAATGTCGATCGGCTTGAGTTCGTACAACACAAAGTAAAAGGCACAGGTCGGGAGTGTGTGTGCACGTGCGCCAGCGATCAGGAACCAGGCCAGCTGAGCAGAAGGGATCGCGGGCGAGAAGAAGGAGGTGACCGTGTGGAGGTGGTGGTTGAGGTAGTCGTCCGTCATCGAGATGACCGTCGATGGGTTCGTGGTCGACGAGTACCCAGGCAGGGTCACAAAGGTAATGTCGCGCGCGGGGATACTGACCATTGGCGGGAGCAAACCCAGTGGGTCGTCAAAGGGTGAGCGACCATTGGAACCGTCCATCTCGTCCTCGTCCTCTTCAAAGACCGGCCCAGCCTCGACACGAACGCTGGGTAGGCGGATGGCAGCGGGGGAGAGGAGAGCGGATGACTTTGGGGCGGGAATGACCTCTTCAAAGGCCTCCCGGGTCTGGATGTTGGAGAGAGTCCATTCGAATGTCTCGATGAATGAACTCTTGCCGACACCAACGTCGCCAAGGAGAAGGAATCGGAGTGCTGCTGCAGAGCCACTGGTGTCGTTCATGATGAGAGGATCTGTGAAGGAAGGAGAAAGAGAATGAAGGTGTAAGAGAGTGTGTATATGGGTGAGATGGAGGAAATGAAGGACGAGTTGAGTGGGAGAGAGTGGAAGGGGGAGAAAGAAGGAAGGGGGAGAGATGTCAAGGCAAAGGCGGATCCAGGGCATCCAAACCATCCTCCAGGAATAGCATCGGGTCCAAGCAGCAGTCAACAGCATCAAAAAAAGAAGACGAAAAAAAAAAAAAAAAAAACGCACAACATTCACCAAGAGCGAGTGAACAATGAATGAAAGAAGACTGATAGTCGATCGACTCGAGAGACTAGTGTCGACGAGTACAAGGATAATGTCTCGAGAGTGAACTCAGGTACCAGGTACAGGTTGCCTGTAATGAAGAAAAAAGAGAAAGGAGCAAAGAGAGAGAGAGAAAGAGAGAGAGAGAGAAGAGATGATTGTGACAGGACCACACACACACACACAGAAAAAGGAATGCAGTAAGATGCGGTTCCGATAGGATCAGGGGAGCTGTGTGTGTATTTGTGAGTGAGAGAGTGAGAGTGAATGTGAATGAAAGTGAGAGACAAGGAGGAGACGGTCGTTACCTGCGGACGCAGTCTGGGTAATGCAATGAGTGCTAGGAGGATGCGATGCAAGGGTGTTGGTAGAGAATAGAGAAGAAAAAAAAAATAAAAAAAAATAAAAGAGAAAGAGGAGGAGGAAGTAACGATGGAGGATGGATGGTGGGCGAAGGCGGATGCAAGGAAGGGGATGGGGGAAGGGAGAGATGATGATGATGACTACAACGACAAGCAACAGTGACAACAAGCGCGGGAGCTGAAAAGAAGAGAGAGAGAAAGTGAAGAGGCGTTTGTCCCCGTGCTTTCTCTCTCTCTCACTCTCTCTTGTCCAGCAACCGAGGAGGACAAGAAGAGAGAGAGCATTGAGCACAGAGCATCAATGAGCAAGAGACAGTCGTCCTCTAGGGCTGGTCACAGACCGATAATTATGAAGTTCTCTCTCTCTCTCTCTTGCTCTTGCTCTTGCTCTTTTACTCTGTATAAGTGACCATGCCCAGTTAGGATGGCGATAGCCTTCCTAGACCAAAGATACCTCGGAGACCGAGATAGATACCGGGATGGAGATTCGCTGTAGACATCCTCTGTATGAAGACCAAAAGGGAGAAGCCAAGTCTAGAAAGATGTAGGCTCTGCTAGAGACCATTTCACAAGTCAACCCATGTGTTCCGTGCGAGAGAGAGAGAGAGAGAGAGAGAGAGAGAGAGGTCTTCAGCAGCGATAGGATGTTTGAGGTTTGACAACAACAGCAGTCTGAGCAGGGCAACGGACGACCATGCGCCGAGGACGAGACAACATGAGCCACCGCCATGACACAGTAGACGATCGGTGTCGGGGTGATGGATGAGAGAAAGAGAGAGGAGATAGAGTGAGTGAGGGAGAGAGACTGGGAAAGCGTGAGTCTGTGTCCACATTGGGTATCCTGGGAGTGATCGAGTGATGGAGTGATAGCCACGTCTGTGTGTGCTTGTTTGTTGATCCATGGTGCGATCAGCACTAGAGGACAGAGAGTGGAGAAACGAGTAAGCAACAAGGACAGAAAAGGTTTTGTCTCTGAGGCTGAGGAACTGGAGCGTGGCATGACTTGTTGCTCCCGCGTGTGACAACACGCGCTTCGTTCGTTCGTTCGTTCGTTCGTTCGTTCGTTCTTCTTCTTCCCTTTTTTTTTCACTCAAAGCTCTCTTTCTTCTCTTCCTTGATCATTCATCCTCCATCCCCACTCTCCCATTCCCTCATCCACTTTATATTTTTTATTCTTTTTACTCTTCTCAAGTTACACGCATGATCATCAAGGAGTACCGCATCACCAACAACTGCTCCTGTGCAGAGTACCAGGTACATCTCTCTTCTCCGCATCTAACCCCGCCTCCCACTAACGCGCATTGCCTCACTCACTCATACTCACTCTCTCTCTTTCTCCCATCGTCTCTCCTGCTCTCCATTCTAGGTGGCTCAATTGTTCAATGTCGCCGAGATGTCCAAGGCTGAGAGTGGTGGTGGCGAGGGTGTCGAGATTTTAGCCAACGAGCCCTACCAGGATGAGATTCGTAAGGGTCAATTCACTCACAAGGTATCCTCATCTCTCCCACAAATACACACACACACACACACAAGCCCTCTCTCTCTCCGAGACATTTCAAGGACTCGGCTATGCTTCTGCTGTCCTGAACGACACTAACCTTTGCACTGTCCGCTGCTTTTGCAATTGTCTGTTGGTAGATCTATCATCTCGAGTCTAGAATCCCTTCCTGGATTAGAGCACTCTTGCCTGCTGGCGCCACCAAGTGTCAGGAAAAGGCATGGAACGCATTCCCTTGTAAGAAGTCTTGATGACCGGAAGAATTCCACGAGCACAACAGGAGGACAAGATGCGTATCAATGGAGAGACTCATGGTTCAATATTGTGTTGTTTGGTTCCTTAGGGTGCAAGACAGTGATTACAAACGACTACATGGCCGACTACTTTTCGGTCACTGTCGAGTCAATTCATGTGGACGGTGACCGTGGTCAACTCGAGAATGCACACAACTTGTCGCCTGAGAAGCTCAAACAGCGTGAGGTGATTACAATCGATGTGGCCAATGACCCCAAGTCGTACTATTTGCAGACATTCAACGCAGAAAAGGAGGATGTGTCAGTATTCCGATCGCAGAAGGCACTCCGCGGACCTCTCCAGGGAGAGTGGACCAAGACATGCGACCCTGTCATGACCTGCTACAAGCTGGTGTCGATCGAGTTCCGGACATGGGGCCCCCAGTGGCGGATCGAGACGTTTATGCACAATGTGGAGCGCGACCTGTTTACAAAGTTCCATCGCGAGTTGTTCTGCTCGATGGACAGGTGGTATGGAGTGACGATGGAGGAGATCCGAGAGATGGAGAAGCGGACCAAGGAAGAGCTAGTGCTCAAGATGGCAACCCCTGCCGCAGCGCCACAGCCCACCAAGTAGAAAAAAAAAAGGAGGCGGAAGAAGAAAAAGCTAGGGTTTTGGTCCAAAGGAAGAAAAAGGAGACCCAGAGGGTGTAAACAGCGATAGCCAGGGGAGGAGGTCAGGAGCTTAGAAGTAAATCATGTGAGCGTTCCTAAATTTATTCACTCTTTCTTGTTCATTCTCATTTTTTGTTTGTTCGTGTTTGTGTTTGTCCACACTGCACTTTGTTCGTTGACCATTCTACCTTTTTTTTTTTTTTTTTTTTTTTTTTTTTTGGCTCCATGGTATTCGAAAATGTACAGAATGAGGCTTTGTCCAAAGAGGAATGAATCGATTTCTTTTTTTCTGTTTTGTTCTTGTTCTTCCCGAGATCATGTTGTTGATGTAACGTGCAACTGGGGTGAGGGTGTTTGTCCCTACGACTCCACGAGTCGTTGGGAAGAGTACAGATGGAACAGCTGAGGTGGATGATCTATCAGGTTGTTCCTCTCTAAAAGTAGCGAGGCGACATTATTCAAATGAGCGAGAAAGACAAGACAGAGACAGTCAAGAGGCTGATGATTATTCACACCTCGGATCTCTCCGCCTGCCACTGAAGCTAGTATTGCAGGTTGATATGATCTTAGCTTTACACGGCTGCCTTTGCTTGGACGAGTAAAGGAGTTGATATCACTCAAAGTATAAAATTCTCTTCAGGTCGATAGGATAGGGCTATGGCTGACTGAAGATCTATGTGAAATGGACAAAGGACAGGTTCAGTTTCAAAAAAAAAAAAAAAAAAAAAAAGACACTACTACGATGGACCTTTTTAACACTCTTATTTCACAAAATATATTATTTATAACGTGCGCTCGCTCACCCTCTCTCTCTCTCTCTTATTTTTCTTGTCTCTCTTGTCTCTCTTCTCCCCTTTCTGCAAAGGCACGGTACTCAAAAAAAAAAAAAAAAAAAAAGACGCGCCTGCAATGCAGCATCTTCGCCATCTCCCACACCCGTGCCCCGCGCACGCACACTCCCCTTTGCTCACGGACGCTAATAGGACGCGACAAAGAGTGCTCACTCCCTCCCCTCTCTCTCTTTTCTCACTTTCTCTCTCTCTCTCTCTCTCTCTCTCTCTCTCTCTCTCTCTCTCTCTCTCTCTCTCTCTCTCTCTCTCTCCTCTCTGCGTGAACTGGTCATATTATCGATCCCTCGTCTTTTTATTACTTGCACTTTCTTTTCTCTCTCTCTTACTCTCTCTCTCTCTCTCTGTGTGTGTGTGTGTGTGTGTGCAGTGTCTGTGTCTCTTGCTCTAATCTTTACTGCGTGCCTAAAAATCATTACCCTGTCAGCCGTTGCTTGTGTATGAGGATAAAAAAGAAGGGAGGAAGAGGAAGAGGGTCCAAGAGCATCTAATCCATTTTAAATGCTCTCTCTCTCTCTCTCTCTCTCTCTCTCTCTCTCTCTTTTTTCTGGTGGTTCTTCTGCCCTTTTTTTTTTTTTTTTTTTTTTTTGCCCTGTTCCAGTACTCTCTGCGTCAGCAAAAAAAAAAAAAGCTTAACTCTCTTTCTCTCCCTTCATTGTCCGATGTTGCTTGGGACAGACGGACAGAGAGAGAGAGAGAGAGAGAGAGAGAGAGAGAGAGAGAGAGAGAGAAGAAGATGCTCGGGAAAAAAAAAAAAAAAAGATAGATATTAGGTGGACTGACCATCCACCTTCTCCTGTCTTTCCAACTCCTCTTTGTGTCCTGGTTCCCGTCTTTGCCAACAATGAACAAGATGCACTTCTCCATCATGCTCTGTTTGTTCTCTTTCTCCCTCTTTTTTTCTCCCTCTCTTTCCCACTCTCTCTCTCTCTCTTTCTACTCCACCCTCTTTTTTTTCTTCTTTGAATATTATTATTGTATGGATTTGTGTGCTTGTGTTTGTATGCATTGTATATGTTGTGCGTATATAAAAGTGGGTGCAATGTGCGTTTGTGTCTCGCTGCATACTAACCGCACGAGTGACCAGGATGACCGGTGAACAGAGAAACAGGAGAAAGAGACACTGCCTCGGGCAAAGGAGAAAGGCGACGACGACGACGAGGAGGTGGTGGTGGTGGCAGAAACAAGCTGTGGTGGTGGTTGTGTTGCCCTGTGGACCCTAGTGTGAGAAATAAGAAAAAAAAAGGGGGAGAGAGAGAGTGTGT